>JAJEKV010000406.1:0-233081 GCA_021234155.1 Isoetes taiwanensis
TGGTTTTTTCAGTTGTGTCGAGGCTGAAACCATTGTCAGTGTTGCTATATTTCAACAGATTTGCTACTAGATAGTGATCTGCTTGGTGGTGCCTTGGATTCTGTTTGAAAGTTTTTCTCACTATTTTCTCTATTGTTGAGTTTTGGGTGGAGAAATTGAGCTGGAAATTCTACGTAAATATGTAAATATCACCAGGGATGTGATTAACCTGGCCAAAATAAAGTGGTTAATTCAAACCAATTTAGGATTGAAAGCTAATACCAAGCTCTAAATTCTTGCCATACATCTATTACCAGACGAGCATCACTTCCTTCTTTAGTAGAAATAAAGATCGGTGCAGTTATTGGCTCCCGATTTGGACTTGGATTCCCGGGGGGTATTAGACTCATGGAATAGGGGGTATTATACTCGTGGTTTCGGCGTGCACACTTATTCCACAGGTCGAATACCCCCAATTTTGGGTTGATATTAGGCAACTCAAATACCTCCCATTTCTCCTTCACGGGCCCTCCTATCGAGGAAAAAGGGGTTAGACTTCGTCTAAACTCACACTGCATTACATAAGTCGAATACCCAAGGGGTATTAGGGCTCGTCTAAACTAAGTATGTATTGTGCAAGTCGAATACCCCTTCAGCTATCCCACAAGTCGAATACCCCCCTTTACAACATGAAAATCAAGTCACTTTCATTGTCTAAAAGTGATTATTAGTATGAAGCCAATTCCGTGTCCAGGAAACATTAGAGGCTACAAAAGGTTAAAACATGACTAGCACTACTTGTGGGATTTGAACCCATAGATCCGTAAGTATCATGCCAAAAATTTGCCCTTGCGATATATATCTCGGCGATTTCGTCGAGCGAATGACAAAAACATACATATAGGAAGTGTGAACCTACACGAATGAACAAGAAAAACTAAAAACCGAAAGCAGACTAAAATTATTTCTTCTGAAAGAGATTAAAGACAACGAATCTTTAGGAAATTTTGGCCAAAAAATATTGAGTAAACATTCCTTTTTTCTGTGTTGCAAACATGCAAATGATTGATTATAATCTTTGAGTTACGCACAAGCCAGTTAACTAAGAGAAGGTATGAAACACAATAAAACCTGTTGGCTATACTTCCCACGATCATTTCAGTATCTTTGGCATATGGTTGAAAATCAAATGAGGTCTAAATCTTCAAAAAAAGAAACGATTTGAACCTAGAAATAACACATTTGAGTAAAACTTAGAAACAAAAACCAAAACAAAAGAAAAACTTAGAAACAGAGAGCCAATAACAGAGGCAAAGTTTGTTTCATTCACTAAGGATGCTAGATCACATTACAAGAAATCTCCGGATCTCATTACAAGAAACTTCGGTCGACAATGACTTGTATAGTTTGGCAGATCGAAATGTTTCCTAAAAATCAACAAGAAATGGTTATAGGCAAACTTTAAGCTTTTGACAACAAATATTATACCAAACACAAAAAGAGCCGAGGAATGACGACCGCCATAGCCACCAAGTGCACGGGATCAGGCGCCATAGTCATCGAGCACCATCGTCGGACCTCCATTTCGAAGGGAAAAAAACCCTGAAGGGTGCTTTCCCATGAACCGCTTTGAACGGACAGACTTGGATGCGATGCACGGATTCATAATTTCTATGTTCCCATGAATAGCAGACCTCAAGATTTGGCACCACGAATCTAAGCCGATAGATCTGAAAGCAAAATCTAGCGGCAAGAATCTGAGCCGATGGAAGGGAACTTCGAGGTCAAAACACGGGCTTCAAGAAATAGTTTTGGTTTACCTTGCCACTCGGGTTACGAACCACGAGCCACTCAGTGAGGCTTTCATGGAACACCGGAAGTTTAGAGTGACCTCGGAAACACGGAGGTTTTTCGTCCATGGGAAAGCACCCTAAGGGGACGCTTCACATGTCACCGGCAAAAACTTGCGGACGTCAAGCCGTTGAGCCGCTGAGGTGCAAACCGCTCCAGCAGTTCGGGACGGCGCGGCTCGGACGGCAAACCGGCCGTCTCAGTTTTAGCTCATGTGAATACTTACAAATTTACATGTGAGGCGTCTCTAAGACTAAGAAAATGCGGCCGATGCGGATCTGACTAATTTTTGGAGTATTCGCCCACGTATTCGCAGATTGGGTATTCGTCTTGCGGTTTAAAGGGGCATATTCGGCTTACAAATTAATATGATTGAATCGACAGTCGAATATCCCCTTCTCGGTTTTTTAAGGGATAAAAAAAGGTGTGATGCGAAGCGAATACCAACCAAGTTGGCCCGACAACGAGCCGGGCGATGGCTGACTAGGGCACGAAACTTCTTTAGGGTGGCCAAGGAGGCCGACCTTGTTGTTCTTCTGCAGATCCTTCCTAAGATCTTTCTTTGGATGAGCTCGGACGGAAATGGCATGGTTCAGTTGTGGATAAGGAGTGGTGTGTGGAGCTTCTTACGTGGCCTCAAGCTACATTTGCGTGAACGGCCTCTCGATTGATTTCGATTCGATCATGCCCACTATGGTAAGCCCTAATGGCGATTTTTAGTCTTTGAGCCGCTTTTGGTCATTTTTGGATATCGGGTTTTCTTAGTTTTTGGTTGGAAGGCCGCTCTAGTGCGGTTTTGATCTGCACTCACCTGCAGTGTCTTGGCGGATATGAAGATGGCACATTAGTATCTTTATTTTTATAGCCGGGTTCTTCTAAGAATAGGGATCTCCAACCTCTGGCGGTTGGGAACAAGTTCTTGAAATATGCGAATCCATGCTATTTTCAGAGGAGGAGTTTCGAAGGCTTATGTGTTGTGTGCTATTGGGACTTGCCATTTATCTAAATCCCTTATTACATCAGTGTTTCTTCTCTAAGTATGTGCAGAAGGGGCCTACTTGAGGATCGAATCTTGTCTATGGCTGGTTTGCAGCCTTGTTTCTTTCTTTCTATCTTCTGAATAGTTGTAAGCTACTTTAGTGAAGTATATTAGCTAAAGATTTTGTCTAGCTAGAGATTTATTAAGCCGGCATCTGTGGCTGGGCTTGAGATTATGTTTGGTGTGCTTATGCTAAGGTAACATGTCGGGCAGTATTGCAAGAATATCTTTCGGTGGGGATTGGTCTGGTTTGCTTTATTGTTTCAGACGTGGGTTTAAAATATTTTCGTGAGATAGTGGAGGAAACTATGGCAGCTAAACCTGTTGTACTACTAAGAAACAGTCTCTTTTGTTCTGGCCCTTTAACCCATGCCTGGTTAAGGAACTAGTATCTTTAGGACGGGGATTTGGAGCAGCTCGTGATCTCCTGTCCCAGCCAGGAGAAAGCTCTGAGGAAATCTTAACCAACCTTGAAATGTGATGGGCTCAATACACAGTTAGAAATCGGGAGGGTTCTAATATGTGTACGCTTGACTTATATGGGCTGACAAGACCATAGAGTTGGATGCATGTGGGCTACTTTTGGAGTCTGAATTTCAGAGTTAGCCTAAGGCTTGCTACATTCGGAGGGGATCTTCATGGGAATGCAGGCTCTGATTTTAGCAGCAGATATGGGCCTGTGGCATAACATTATTGGCTAGGATGACCTTCGGGAGTGTTGTGCTTAAAATATCATATCTTTGAGCAGTCCTTTTTGGAGGTTTAGTAGAAGCACGTGGACAAGAGCAGAAGCAAAATAACAGTGGAAAAGCAAGGAACCTTCTTCCATAGTATTTGCTGCTGGGGAAGAGGTTGTGGTCACTGTTCTAGTACTGATGGGAACCAGCAGTGCCCCACATAGTACTTAGAGCAAAGAAGAGGTCGAGGGGGTTCCAACCTAAGTACTTGATATTTTGTTATGTGATGTTTTATGTGTTCTACAACTGATACAATTCTTCCTATCTGGCTCTTGAGGAGTCTTGTAATAAGGTCTTCGGACCACCTTTATTTATAAATATAAAAATACCTTGCCTTCAAAAAAAAAAAAAAAATACCAACCAAGGGTATTCGGTCCAGATCGGGAGCCTATATTTCCTTCGAAGAAAGATAGGCTTGAAAATGTGGAGGGATGCTCAGGTGGACTCTAGAAAATTGGGAGTACTTGCAAAAGCTTCAGGAAACGATGGTTCTTTCTACTCCCGATTTGGGTTGGAGTTCGCCGGAAACCTTATAGGGTTTCTTGATGAAACTTAATATGGTTTCAATGGAAACTTGATGTAGTTTCCATGAAACTACATCAACTTTCCATTGAAAGTGTATTAAGTTTCCATGGATACTATGTTAGGTTTCCTCTAGTGAAAACCTTGTAAGGTTTCCTTTATGGAAACTATACGTAGTTTACTTTTGGGAAAACTCTATAAGGTTTCCGCTTTTTAAAATTAAAATAAAAGATCTAGGCACGTGTGTAAGATCTTGTGGCACATTTTCAAGATTGTATGACAAAATGTAATCTATCCACATGTGTAAGATCTTATGGAAGATTGTGTTCCCAAATGCATTAATGGTGTCTTTTTAGCTTGAGGAGTACGCCAACATTTTGAATTTGAAACTGCATTAGGTTTCCAAAGAAACTTAAACTACATTAGGTTTCCAAGGAAACTACATTAAGTTTCCCTTGATACTACATTAGATTTCTCCTAAAGTTTTTAATTTGGATAGGAAACTTTATAAGGCTTCCATTTGTAAAATAAAATGGAGGAGTGTAGGCACGTGTGTAAGATCTTGTGGCACATATGCAAGATCGTATCACAACATGCATTAAATGGTATCCTCTTAGCGTAAGGAGCACACTCATTTTGAATTTGAAGGGGAACCTTCGTGAACACGCATTTGTCTTATAGATACTTGAACTTCTTCGTTTTCTCCATCTTCATTCAGAGCTCCTTGAGCATCCTTTGTTCATGCAAGTTATAGCTTATTGTCAATCGCACGATGGAGCTAGAGTTCAACTTGGAAGAGGATGAGGAAGAAGTGCTTTCAATGGATTCAACTCCGTCTGATTCAGATGAAAATGTAAGTGATTATGCTTTCGGAAATAGTGATGAAGATGCAAGTTTTGAGGGCTTTGTCAATGAAGAGCATGAAGCACACGAGAACCAGCAAAATGATCCCTCGAATGAGGAAGGATGTGTTGCATTATTTCCACCTATTCCTACAATTGCATCAGGTGAAGGCTATGTTTTTACTGAGGTATCATACAATTTAATGGTCCATTGCATCATAACTTCTGTCCATCCTTCTAGCCAAGATGTGTTTCAGCGGATCCAAAGTTTTCTAGGTTATGTTCGTCAACATAACTCAGGGGATATACAGATCATGGCAAGGTGGTTGAGCTTTCAAGATAAGTTGCAAGTGGATACACAAATAGGTCTTCTCACTCGCATGACCTTTGGAAAATGGCTATTTATCCCACCGTCATGGATGTGGAAGCAACTCATCTTCAGAGCTCATGTTGAAGGGGGTCTACGGCATTTGCCCATATGCCCTACTTTGGATAATATTAAAAAAACGTGGCAGGTTGGGTCTAAGTTCCATGGCATTCCATGTGAGACAATGCATAGCAGCTTGTAAATGCAAGCTTCGGCATATAATGCCTTCAACCAGGAAAGAGCTTTTCAATTACGAGGAAGAAGTACCTTGCCACTCTCTAGATAACCGAGTGGAACAATTACAGGTAGAACACAGGGTAAGATTGATTCATCGACATACAAGGCAGTGGATGAATGATATGTCTTGTGTGGATTATATATGTCATCGCGGGGGAGATGCCCGCAGGTGTGGGCTGCAAGGTGTAAGGCAAACAAGAAGGAGCTTTAAAAGAAGATGTGGATTTCGTCTTCATACAGTGATGCCAATCAATCCAAGCAAGGATGATAGTAGTTGTGCACAAATTTACATCCGTGTTGGGCATGATGGACATAATCCATGGTCAGAGGAAGATGAATGGTCCCGTCCTTTGCATCCTGCCATTCTGGATGAGGCAGCCAACATGCTAGTGGACACAAGAGACTTCCAAGCAGTCTGGGGTAACATGAATGAGAGAGAGAATGAGTTACGCACCACCTTCAAACCTATTGAAAGAGTCACGTACCGCTTTAGAATGGCACATGAGGATATATGGCGTCTTGCATACCACTTGCGAATAAACGGTACGTGTACTTTTCTCTAGTGCATTCGTGAAATCTAGGATTTTATTTTATGAAATGTTTAGGTACATAACATTTGCTCTATATGTGCAGGAGCACTCCTTGGTCCCGGTTGGGATAGGGTGCAGAGTGGAATGGATGCCTGGTTGCGATCTGGAAAGGTTATATACCACCAACCTTATGCTCCTGCTCATGATGACTTAGATATGCGGCCTTGGATCATAGTAATCCAGGACCAATGGATGCTAGAGCAGGCTATGATGTATAGCACTAATGAGGGTTGGACCATGGATTCGACGTTTAGGACAAATATATATGGATGTTCACCTGCAGACTAACTGGGTGCTCGGAGGACATTGGGATGGGAAATGGCAAAAACATGCTAGGATGTTTTTGCACTCAAATTGTGACACCACGAACCTAACAGAGGTGCAATGGTGGATTTTGAAGGTGCAGCTCTTGCAGCGGAAAGTGAACATCCGTATGTTCACATTATTATCTCATCGAATTGGATATCCGATGGAGGATCGCCTCTTGGTGGTTCTATGCTTGAAGTGTGCAAACAATGCCAAAAACTAGGTTAGTAACCACATGCTTTGCTATTTTTCTCCTTCGTCGATGCACTTAGGTGTAAAATATAGACGCTAAGCGCACGATTTGGCTATCGTGGATGCGCAAGCATCTAGCAAAGAATCGAACGCTTATCTAGGCTCCAAGAGGAGCATGGGGGTATCATCACCCCACCGATCTAGAAGCTATTGTGCTCCATGTAGCATCCGAGTCAACCCCTGTGTATGCATTACCGAAGTCGAGATGCATGATGCATATTGTAGTTGTCCAAGCTTTGTCTCCAGATGCAAGCACTTAGTGGCATCAGAGTACTTTCTTGCCATGCACTATCCTAACATCTATAGGGAGTTGTACCCTCTGGCAGACCTAAGCGAGCATACTGGGATGGGCCATTGGATGGAACCCACAAGGGAGACAGGAAAGACTCTACGGGAAGTCGCCCTCACTTTAGTGGTAAAGAAACAAGAGACACTTGACGAGTGGTGCAAGATGACCACAGAGCAGCTTGCAAGGGTGCAGGTGGCAAGGGAAGAGGAGCTCGAACAAATTATCCAAGACGTCAGACGAGACCTCAGGATACTAGGTTCTAGGAACAGTAGGCCAGCACCTGTGAAGTTCAAGGGATCATATGCACAATCACAGGCTGCTGCACGAGCTCCTCTTTACACTTCTAAAATGCCAGACCCTTTGCGGGAACAACCACCTTTACAAACTGGGAGTAGATCAAGGGGTGGTGCTAGTGTGCGAGCCCAGTTTCCTTGTCACGAGGAGTTATGATGAAAGTTTGACTCGCAATGTCACTCGATATCAAACATACGTTCATTGTTTTAGTAACCAATGTTAAATGCATGTTGTACAATATTGTTGTGAATGGATGAAGAAGGTTTTCACAAGGAAAGAAGAAAGTTTTGTGTTATAAGAAACGATGGCCAAATAAACACACATAATATATTACACCAAAGGTAAAGTATGACATAAATACTCGAAGATATAACAACATTCAGTCATGACGGAGCTGTACAAACTTCAACCAAAGTGCATAAAGCAATCCAATAGCAGAAGAAATAACATGCCGCTCCAGTGCAACATCAATATCAGATAAGAACCACTCCTGACCAATCTAGAACCATGAAAACTCAAGTGGTTAGTGCCTAAGAATAGTCTTTATTGAACTATGAAACATAAGTGATAGATGAAGTGGTACCTGAACTGTAGCTGGACGATCATGAATGAATAGAGCATTCACCAGGAGACACATAGATAATGCAGTATGAACGCCACAACTGGCATCATCTATCTGATGTGGTATAGTCATCGATCGGATGGAATGGGGTACAAGGGCATCTCGAGCCTCGCAGGGTGCCCCTCTTATCGACAAATAAGCTCTAAACATTCTAATCATCGAAGTTATTTTAGTACAAGCTGCCCCCTGCATTGTCATCCCCAAATACCCCTCCCCACCATGGTCATGGGTATGAGTGCACCCATCAAATATGCAAAACCACGTGTCCCGAGATGTGGCAAACTGCCCATGTATAGTCGTCGTCAGACGACGTATCTTCCATAACTCGTTATGCACAACCCTAATTCAAATACAAATATTAATGCTAAGATGAGAGGCTACTATGAATGCGGAAGAATGCAGAACCATGAATCAAGCATTTGAAGCAAGAAAATGGTCGGATTGATGGGGAGGAGGAATAGATTTGTGAGAATCAACAATCAAAGAATCAAATCTACAATCAACAAGAACAAGAATCAACATATCAAGATCAAGGCGACACCCTCATGCGCTCAAAATCTTTGCCCTCAAAATTTAGCTTCAAATCCTTGCCAGATTGCAAATTCGGATTGAAAAAATTGGTTTGAAAAAATTGGCGCATTAAATGGAAAAGAATGTTTGTACATGGATTAGATTCTGCTGCAGATATAGAAACATACATACACAAACTGAAATCATTGCAACTGAAACCATTACAAATTCAACAAAAAAGACATCACAGAAAGATTCGAAGAGAAACTCAAAATAGTTCCAGGAAACTGAATATAGTTTCCAGGGAAACTACTAAATATAGTTTCCAAATTGAAACTATGTTAAGTTTCTATTTTTTTTTGGATAACCCAAATCGGGCGTAGATAAAGGCCTCATTCAGGAAAGGTGGGCAAAATGGAAAAAGTAAAGCATATAATCTCCATGCGACCCGCCATGAGAATCTAAAACATGAATAGGACAAAACTCGGCCACCGCTGCAACACCCCTCCTGTATTTCTAACGACAAAAGCCTTGCATGCCGGGTACACTATTAGTTAACCGCAATATGTAGCATAATAACAGGGGGTTTTCTTTGTGTTTTTGTACGCTTTTCACAAAGGTTTTCCTAAGATTTCATGGCGTATTCAAATGGATGTACTAATGCGTATATCTAGAGTGCACCATTTCTTAGTCGTTGATTTAGCTTTTTTTTTTCAATGGTCCAAGATCCAAGGGCTCACAACAAAAGCCCTCTTTTTATTTTAGGGGCTGATTTTTCCTTGAAAAATCAATTATTTTTAAGTTCCAAAAACAGACATGCAAGCATCGAGGTCCCTTATTTTAGGGTTCTTTTAGGAAAGGGTTTGCTTTACGGTTTCTTCCGGAGAAGATTTGGCTCTGCTGGTTGTAGCAGAAGTACTTTGTCTATCACTTGCTCAATGTTGTCAAGCGTAAACCGATACATCGTGTCGATTCGACAAATGACGTGCAGTGAAGCAAAGCCCGCCAACACTTGGTCAATTGACAATCTGAAATGCTGCCCATCTAGGAGTTGGAAGAAGTTTTAGAGAATGGAAGGAAAGCAAGGCGCCTTAATAATTATGTTTTTTCCGTGAACGAGACCTCTCGAGTGGTGGCCAGTGCAGACGGGGACTTTGCTACGAGCACCAAGTGGGGAAATGTTGCAGTCGATGACATTCTGCTTGAGGCGTTTGTTGCAACAGGAGTTTCTTCTGCAAGTTCTTTCGTGCTCGCTATTTGCTTGTAATTCCTCTCCGACCGCTAATACTCTCACACTGGTGATGTTGGATTGCTATCTCTCGCTATCTCACATATGGAGTGCTCATGCATAATTGGATTTTGCGGTGAATTATTAGTAGACGTTGTAATTGGTAGTACTCTGGTTAACATGTATGCCAAATGTGGGTGCCTCCTGCTGGCTATTGATGCGTTTGAGAGCTTGCCAGAACAAAATCTGGTTTCCTAGAGTGCCTTAATTGCAGGATGTGCATAGCAGGGAGCAGGCCCTCTGTCTTTAGAGTATTATGCTACATATTCAAACAAATGAAACAGATGGACATGAAGCCAGATAAAGCCATGTTTCTCAGTGTCTTAAAAGCATGTGGCGTATGAAAAAACCTGGAAGAAGGCAAGCTCCTCCATTAAACCTGGAAGAAGGCAAGCTCCTCCATTGTGAGATTATCAAAAGGCAATTTACATGTGATATGTTCATTGGAAGCACACTTGTAGATATGTATTCCAAGTGTGGGGATTGCGGTGAAGCGTAAAATGTCTTTAGGACATTGCCAAGTAGGAACATAGTTTCATGGAATGCAATTATTTCGGCTTTGCTCAACATGGATATGACTATCTTGCTCGCGAAATCGGACATCATGCAATTAGAGGGAATAGCTCCCAACAAGGTTACATTCATAAGCACCAAAGCATGTGGCGTTTAGGAGCTATAGAGGGGGCAAGCTTCTTCATAGTCGCATTGTCAAGCAAGGACTAATAGATGATGTTGTTCTTGGCGAGCATTCTAGTTGCTATGTATGCCAAATGGGAGAGAATGAGAGAGGCAAGCAAACTATTTGAGAGCTTGTAAGATCAAAATGCCGATGCATGGGGTGTAATGATTGCAAAGATATGCCAAGTCTAAAGGTTCTCGGTGCTAGATCTTTATGAAAAGAATGGTGCGTAAGAACATAAAGGCGATAGAAGTATATTGTCAAGTATATTGCCCGATCCGGCAAGAGTCAGCTACCCGTGCCGCAGGGCCGACCGAGAAATTGTTAGCATGGGAGGCCGCATTGTAAAGGTTGAGATATAAGGGAAATGAAGTATTGGGCTGGAAAACCTCGTGACGCTTAGATTCTTGTTAATAAATTAGTCCATTTTGGACGATGGTAGGCAATTTTTCCGATAGAGGCTTTCACATACATTGAAGTGCATTGAAGTGCGATAATAGTTGTCATTTACTTGCCTTATTATCTTCCTTGTGCATGCATGTTGACAGACTAACACTGGCTCCTCCATTTTCTCTTTGCAGAAGCCAGAAAAAGACCAAGAAATTGGAGCCATATGATGTGGAATGTAGTGGGCAAAGCAGACAAATTCCAAAACGCATACATGCCTCAAGACAATGCTTGTGCATTACTTAACGGGGGTTATACAGAGAAAGGGAGCATTTGTTTTAGTAAGAAAGATGGAAGGTTATTTCAAAGCAGCCTACGCCGCTTTGCACCATCCGATCTTTAGTAAAACATGGTGAAAGAAAACTGTTAGAAGTGATTGTTAGCATCCGAGGAAGGGAACCTAAAAGCCACCTCCATGTGACCGACATAACTAAAAACGCCATTGAAGAAGTTGGAAGTGAGAATCGGGATAACAAGTCAGTTAATACAACAAGGAATGGAAAAGAATTAAGCAACTAATGGCCCAAAGTACCCCAATTTTGCAAAGGCCTTGTCCCGGACAGAGCCCAAAGTACCCCACTTTACAAAGGCCACAAAGAACCCCTGCGTTGTTAAGTCCGACCAAATGTTGGGCGAGCTATTTTGTGCTCGTGCAAAGGTTGAAATTTATGCAAGTTTTATGTTACCTTATTAAGTGTCAACTGACTGACATCTTTTGTTTTGTGTCCTTGTTGGATAGGGACCAACTACAAATGCCCAAGCTAGATGTGACCATTTTGAATGGGCAGTTGCCAATTCCAAAGGGAAGAGGAAAGAAGTATTTGATTAGGATTTTGCCTAGGCCTCAAATCCATGACATGCATCCATGGTGACCCATTTTGTAAGATGGCAAAGAGTAAGATAAGATTTGTTTCATCAGTCTCTAAAGCTTGAAGAAGGTAGGTATCAGTTATTGTGATTTGACTTCCCGGGTGGTTCATTTTATAGGCAAAAAATTTACAAAAACAGTTTTTTCCATGATGGTCGTCTTGTCATTGGTAGCATGTTTCTAAATTTTTAGTTTTGTTGCTGCACATGTTCTTTTCAGATTTGTTTGGTCCTGAACTAATGTTTTCTGTTTTTTAAATGTGTTACCATTTGTCTATTATCTATCATGGTATTATGTCACACTTAATATTAATATTAGGACTTCGAATGTAATGGCTTGTTTTTAGCTCTACTACCATTTTCTATTATGATTCATATGCACTAAGGAATCTCCATGCACAGATATTATATGCACAATATTACATGCACTAAGGAAACTCCATGCACAATATTGCATGCACCCCTACACCATTCTTAAGCCCCGAAGGGGCCAAAAAAATTTTTAGTTAACACAAACCATTAACACACAACTACCATTAACATTATTAAAACAAACCATTGCATTTGACACATTTAAATTAAAATCCCCCTTAAACCCCCTTTGGTTTGAGTGCATATTCACACGGGGGGTTACATAGGGCAGCGAGAGCCCCAAAAAATTTACAATACATGTACAAAATTAACACCATTAAGTACATTCTCTCAAATCTTATAGTATTTTGCAAACCTTAATATACAGTATACAAAAACTTGTACATGCATACCCCACAAACGAGGATCGCTATGTACAGTCCAGATCTTGGAATAAAGGGCAAATATGCCCATCCGACAGCTCTCGTTGCCCGGAGTAACCCCCCGTGTGAATATGCACCCAAACCAAAGGGGGTTTAAGGGGGATTTTAATTTAAATGTGTCAAATGCAATGGTTTGTTTTAATAATGTTAATGGTAGTTGTGTGTTAATGGTTTGTGTTAATGCATATATCAACAAAAGGTTGTATGTACTTTCAATGAAACTGAGAAGCATTGGAATTTTATTGGACCAAGCACTAGATGTATACAGGAATGGCCATTTACTTGCCATTCTTGGCATGGAAACAAGGCGACACATGCTTCTTGCAACATGGAAGCAACTTGGTAAATGCCAAGAATGGAGGGTAAACAACTTAATTGCAATAATGCGGCCAAGAATGCAGGTAAAAGACCAAGTATGCGAAGTAAACACCAATAATGGAGGGTAAACAAGAGGAACGATCCAGTAAAAACTATGTTCATCGCTTTAAAAATTTCATGCAACATTCTTGGAAATGAAGCATGCCACAAGCAATTTGATTGGCTCTGTGGGCAGGATTGCAACTAAGTTGCTTTTGCGAGAACTTGGTGTACTACATGAACAGTATAATGAGAACCAAGACATGGCTAATGGGCCAGAAGAAGAAAATAAAATGAGAGTCACATGGAAGCGTAGAATAAGTAGTTCTAATGGGATTTTTGAAGGGGGATGCTTTGACAAGGGCTCTATGCAATATGGTGCATCTTTGGAATGAAATTTCTTTTTTAACTACAAAGTTGAAGTAAGATGCGTCCAATAACATATTGTAAAAATTGTAAATATAAGACACGTCATGTTGTGCAGTAATACATTGCCTATGGATGACATGGAACCTAAAATTTTGTCTTCTATCAATGGAGCAATCTTTAAATGATTGAGACTATCGTGTAATAATGACCTTATTCTTTGCATAAACTTTGTCCTAAATCTTTGCATAAGCGCCTTGCCAGAACTCCCTAATAGCAGCCATAGTCATCCTGGCAACGGTTTTTTCCCAGGTGGTTTTTAATCCGGGTCATGATGGTTGTGTTCTAGCTCACGTTGTGCTTTGGTTTAAGGGCTTCGGCCCATGTTCTTGTTTGGACTTCGGTCCAGGACTTCGGTCCCTTATGTACTTGGTCCCATAACCCGATTGGGTTCCGTGGACGTTAAAAATTTTTCCTTCCTTCCTTCCTTCCTTCCTTCCTCTAAGTTAGACATTCCCTCCCTAACAATATATACTAGCCTTCCCGATAATTAGGAATGTCTAAACACATGATGCGCTCTACTATGGTGTAGAATTCTTATCAAAATCGCATATGCCATCCACCATTCAACTCCTCCTCATTTGTTTCAAATACAATAGTCAGAACCCATTGATTGACATCTTGTGTCAATGCGCAGTTTATAACTGACTGCCATGGTCCGTGACTTTTTCTTATGGCTGCTAGCTAGATGTCTATTCCAACCTCTTCTACCACCTTGAAAGGAATACTCCCATCTCAAGAAGGACGAAGGGACAGAGAAACAAGTTGAAATAAGTAACCCTTTATAGTTCTTAAAAAAACTTTGAATAAACGACTTCAAAATTACTATGTAATGATAGTTTTACTAGAATACTAGGGTTAGTACATTTAGAAAGGGAAGTCTAGATGATGAAAATTTTCAACCATTGAATGACCATCACAAACAATGTAAAATGATGTGAAAATGTCAGTATTTGATTACATTAAATGTGAAATAAAAAGGTCTTTTCAATAATGATCATGATATATTTCAGTCTAGATCATATATATTTAATGTGAAAAAACCTATTTAGCATGCTTGCCTAACCTCCTCTACAACAATTTTTGGAATTCTAGACTATCCACGTGGGTGTCCACATCAGCTAAAACTAACATCAGCCCATCGATCTGTTAATTTACGGATCAAGGGATGAGAAAATTAGAAAAATCCTTTAAAAAACCTTCCCTTACTCTTGTTTGTCTTCTTCGATCTTCCCTGTATCCGAGGCAAGAGCATGAGAGGGGATGTTGCAGACATGGCATTGCCTTCCAGGATCCCTACCACCGATTGATTTTTTGTTTGACATGTAGGGATATGAGAAGTATCCATTATGCCCAGGTTCATTTCTTCATATGGGAAGGAAAAGGGCTTTAGTTAAATTTTAAAATGGAGGGACGGTCTTTGCCACAGCTGCTTTATAATGCAGTAGAAATTCTTAGGTTCAATTCAAAAGCTGGAAATAATAAGATATTACCATCATCGCCTTGGTGGAAGTGGCTGAGAAAATTACAAAAGTAGGCCAGCAAGAAATGGAAAATCTTTTTGACACAATTGGTAATATACTACAGTCGTTTCTGCTCTCTAACATATTAAATTGTTCTTTGCATCAAATTTAAAACTTGTGACTTGACCTGCAGTGCTTGCCCATAACTAGTCTTAGTGTCACAAACAAAGGCTATTTTCCATGATCACTTATCTGTGCCAAAATAAATGAAGTGATGTTGGGAGTCCATACTCGAGGGTATACTACGAGATGGTCACTAACATTGAGTGTTTTTATGGCATTCCCAAGACAGTGGTGATGCATGCCATAGTTTCTCAGTACAATATGAACATCCATCTTTCGTCTGATAGCTTAGGTATATTCTGCTGATGCACAGTAGTGGTTGCATAGCTTAAATTGTTCCTGATCTTGTTGTGTACAAGGATCCTTAAATCACATATGTTTCCGATATGCTTCATGTGTCAGGTCATCTTTCTCCGCCTCAAAATTCGGACCATATGATCTAATGCGATGCCTGCATATATTCCCTTATCAAAGTTTTCTACATTCAAATTTTTAAGTTGTCAATGCATCAAGAAAGGGAAAGAAGAGAATGCACACCGATATCCGAGAGCGCAAGCTCCCAAAACAAAGGAAAAAATGGAATTATGTTAAACGTATATCAGAATACAAGATATAAAAGGGACGAATAATAATCGCTCCCGTTACCAACCACACTAATTATGTCATAGCTAATTAAGGCAAGTGGATGGGCTGGGTAGGTGCTGATGAAGTGCTGATTCAGCACATAGTCAACACCTATGTGCTGACTGCTGTCAATCTTGTCATCACGCCTAGTAGCAAGATGGTGATCTCGATATCATATATCTCGACACTCCTCCTTGATGAGAGGTCACCATCTCCATGCTCAACCTCCTCCTCCCCGGAGATGCGATCCCGAATCTATCAAGACCAATACCAAGTCGATGTCGCCAAAGAGCTCACGAGCCAAAGGCTTAGTCAAGAGATCCGCAAGTATTGTCCCTGTAAGAACATGCTCAATCCGAACCCGCTTATCAGCTACAAGGTCCCTTACAAAATGATAATGCTTGGGAATATGCTTAGATTTTGATGTCGGACTTCAAATGAGCACCAATCAATGCCACTTTTATTATCCATAAGCATCCTTGCCTGGTCCAAGAGTAAGTTGCCCAATACCGCAAGAAAGTCCTTTAAATCAATGATCTCACAGGTGCTGTGAGATGCCGCAACATACCCGCCTGGATGAAAGAGATAATAGCCCCGCTTCTATCGATCCAAGCAATGGCAAAGATTGGCAAGTAGAAAACATATGTCGGATGTGGACCTAGAGTTGTCTATCACATCGCTAAGTAAGAAATCACTGTATGTCAGCAATGGAAAAGCATCACCTTGCTGCGATTTATAATACCATTATCAGCAGTACCCTTTAAGTATCAAAGAATGTGCTTGGCCATTTCCCAATGCTTATGATCCGATCTCGCCGAAAATTGGCTTAGAGCTATAACAGCAAATGAAATAACAGGTCTGATGCAAACCGTGCAATACATAAGGTTGCCAATCTATTGCCGAAATTGAACTTTTGCCATAGAAAGACGTTCAACATCAGATTATAGACACTCTTTCTTGGTAAGAAGAGAACCTGGATTCATAGGGAGTTTAGATGGATTGCAATCAGCCATACCAAAGCGCTCAAGCATTTCTTCAATGTACTTCTTTTGAGAGATGTGAAGAATCCCGTTGTTCCAGTCTCTTGCAATTTGCAAACCCAAAAAATAGCGAGCTTCATCCAAGTCTACCATTGGAAACTTAGCAGTAAGCCTTGTCTTGAATTCAATAATGTGCTCATTATTGTTGCCTATGAGCAAGGAATCATCCACATACAAAACAATGATGAGTAAGAACTTGCGTTTATGACTGATGTAGACATTAGAATAAGCTTCAATTGGTTGAAATCCTTGGTTTTTGAAGAAAGAATCTTTGGTCTTGTACCAAGCACGTGATGCTTGCTTTAACCCATAAAGTGCTTTCGTCAATTTGCATATTAAATGCTCAGCACCAGCTTTGACATAAACCTGAGGTTGCTTCATATATATGTCTTCATCAAGTTTGCCTTTTGAGATGTTGACATCTGTTTGATGAACCCCAAGATTTAAATGAGCAGCAAATGCAAGAAGAATGCGAATGCTCATCATCTTGACCACTAGAGAAAATGTTTCCAAGTAATCAATGCCATATTGCTGGCTGAAACCCTGTGCAACCAAGCGTGCTTTCTAGCTATTGATGGTGCCATCGGGATGGAGCTTACATTTGTAGACCCATTTGTTACCAACGACCTTACGATCATGTGGAAGAGGAACCAAATTTCAAGTGCCATTTTGAACAATCGAATCCATTTCGTGGTCCATTGCCTGCTGCCAATGAGGTGCAGATGAAATAGCTTCACGATAGCTGATTGGGTTCACTGATAATAGCAACACCACAAAACTCCATAATGCTGGACATAATTTCAGCATAAAAGGCAAACCTTTGAGGAGAAAAACGTTTTCTTTTTCCTCGACCAAGTTCTTCTTCAACTCCTCCTTGATCATGATGATCAAAATGTGTCAAGATCTGCGCCGTGATAAGGAAACATGGGTGATGTAAGCACTGCAGGTGCTGGGACTGCTGCAGGTGCTGGAACTGCTATAGGTGCTGGAACTGCTGCAGGTGCTAGAATATCAGAAATTGAGTCCGATGGATTAGAAGCTATGACATCATCTGTTATCCATGCAGAGATATCAATAAATTCCATATTAGGAGTTTTTGAACCTTGCTGAAATGACGAAACATATTTATGGAAAATAACATCTCAACTAACACAAAGCTTCTTGGTATCCAGATCAATCAGCCTATAACCATGCCTGCACTAGTCAGAGAAAACCACAAAGATCATTTTCTTGCTGGTATGCTCAAGTTTCTTGCTATTAGCTTTGGGAATAAGCATAAAGGCAGCACATCCAAAGATACGCAAGTGAGACAAATTTGGCTTTATGCCAGTGAAAGCTTGTTCAGGGAGACTAATTTTTCACAAAGAACAAGAGGGCAATCTATTGAGAAGGTAAACCGAAAGTACCCATCGCTTGTGAAGTGGAAAACGATGCCAAAAAGTTGTGTTAACGAGGTAATGAAGGCATCCGGCTATGATATTCAAGTTTTGATGCTAAAATTGGGCTAAATTGAAGATTTTAGCTTAAATTGGCGTGACTTTTCCTTCTATGGGAAAATTCATGAAGCTAGTAGAAGACCATTGTGCATCATTATAAAATTGGGACCTTAAAGAAAATTGACAAGAAAATTATGCTAAGTTATATATTATGATATTTGATTGTTCAGACTGCTTTTGACCGATGGTCAATATTGAACTAATATACAATATTGAACTAATATTGTATAAATATGAATTGGTTGGAATGGAAAAACTACCCTTTTCTTGCTCGTTCATCTGCTCTCGCTGCTTGCCCGAGCATCATACCGGTGCGGATCTCGGTCCATCAATGCTAATGCATGATGCCGCTTTGTTTCAGATTATATGATGAGATTAAGATTTAAGTGAATAGTTTTATTTATTTCTTTTTGAAATCCAAGTGAAAAAACGGTCTGCATTTCTTTCGAAGCCGTCTTTTACAAGGATTTACCTCGAAGGAAATTCTTGTGAATTGGGTGTGCCCCCGGGAATGAATGCTATGGAATAGTCATAAAGATTAAATCTAGAATAAAAACTCATGTCTTGTTGAATCTGTGAGGTGTTAAAGAAATGCAAATGGATTGAGTAAAAAAAAAAAAACAGAGGAATTAAAAGATGTTCTAATTCACTGCTCTGTTAAACCTGCATGTAGAAAAATAAATCTAGCTTTTTTGTCAGAATCTCGCCATGGCGACGCGCCCGAACCTCCAACCGATCTAAGGCTCTGTATAAAATTTTAAAACAAAGAAGAAATCAGCAGAAGTGCAACCGAATTACCTTCTGAGACGTTTTGCATCCTCCCGAAATCTCTTGTGAATGCAATATATATCATATGTTCTTTTGTTGAAACCTGTGTGAGAAAGATTAAGAGCAAATAAAAGCAAGATTCAGAAGTCAGAATCATCAAAATACATCAAATCGGCCTGTGCTAGCTTATGCGAGAAAATATTAAAAGCAAGATAGAAGACAAAAAATCGATCTCAGCCATTACCCTAAGCCAGATCTGTTATGTTTGCCCTGGAGCCAAGAATCGACATGTAGGAAATCTGATTCCCTTGGAGCTTAATCTGCAAAACCATGAACAGAAGATTAGGAGACATGCCGATTTGGCCATGCCATAGCTGGGTTTGGAAGGAACCGAACCGATTGCAGAGGAAGAAGAGCCGGAGTCTGCTTTAGCCGCTAGCCTTTTCCATAGGTCGTGCTCTTTTTGGCCCTGTTCGAATTAAACCTAGTTAAACCTAGTTAATAAATTAATATTGGTTATAATTTTTTCATAAGGGTTCATTACTTAGTTAACATTTCATACGATTTCAATGCTGTTATTACGTTTTTTCCATGTATTATAGCATTTTGTTGAACTTTCATTGCAAGCCATCGATGTGGAGAATATTCTTGGCATTGTACCAGATCGATGGCCCACATCATTTACAACTAAAGCGAAACAAACTTTTCCAATGGTGCACCTTGACCTCAATGGTCTAAAACCACAATATCATTAAACGAGAGAAATTTCCCAAGTCCACTATGCTCCAATCTCTGCTCCACGCCTTCACAAATTCTCCGTCTACTCCAAGCCTTGGACATTTGATTCCCGCCTGCAGGAGTGCAGAGGCAGATCCCGCCATCCATGAGCAGCAGATCCAAGCTTCAGTTAGAAGCGGGGGCAGATCATCCCACGAAAAAATAGACAGTATGTTCAATGGCCAAGAAAAGGCCTCCTCTCTCGCCGCGGAATGCTCGCCCAAGGCCTCCTACAAAGAGTCCGACTGCATAAACAAAACAAACCAAAGGGCTGGAGGATTGAACCTCCAGTGGCCGGACGGCCTCACCGAGCCCATATCGACCTGCCTCTATTCAAGCCTCCCAAGCTTCGTAATACGAATCCGGAGGATTTTTCCCAAGAAAAACGACTCTTGGCACGTAAACAAATTTTTATTTTGATGAATTCATTTAAACCCAAATTTTGCCGGGGCCAGATTTAAGTCTCTCGCACTTAACCCAAAACTCAGATTTTATAGTCTAGAACCCGTGAATCTCTCCTTGCAAAATGTGCTTTGGTTGAAGAATGAATTCGTTTTGAAGAGAACCCAGAACTTAGATATTGTCGATCCTTCTGCTTCATGAATAAGTAAGATGGATTGAAACCCAGCTCGGATTTGAGCCTGGAAGAGAACCCAAAGCTTAGATTTTGAAAACTCACGAATTGTGCTTCAAAAAATGGGGTCGACAGCTGAAAATGACCCAAAGAACAGCCAGTTTTAGGACACGGATGCAAACCCGAGTAGTGGATTTTGGAGAAAAGTAGTAGAAACGCAGAATCCGGCATGTTCACAGCCACCTTGTACGCTCCTATCCGCTGGCTAGCGGCCTTCACATGCTTTCTAAATTGGAACCTATGACATAGAGGACTAGATCCATGCAAAAAGGCAGTTCCAAACCACCCAAAATAGCATGAAACACTCAAGCTCCTCTGAGTGTAATTTTTTTTATGTTTTTTCAAAAGATGTTTTCATGTTTTTTTGTGAGTAATATTCGAATATGCTTTCAGGTGGAAGTGATAGTTTTGGTTATATTGTTGAAAAACAACTCGGATTGGTGCAACCTTTTGTATTTCTTATAACAACCCAATGTAACCTTTAATACCAATCTATTCAATACAACTATCACTTAGAAAGAATTTTACAATACTTCTCATTGTCATTTACTAATACTGAATGCAACATTATCTGTAATTTTCAATCATCTCCCAAAAGCATTGCCAATGTAGCATCTGTTAACACTGCTTGAATCACCTCCTTGTTGTGTTTCGGATTATGACCCAACACCTTGTTGTAGACATAACACATGTGCTTGCATAAAGGAATCTACCCTTCGCCCTCATGTTTCGAAATTGGGGACAATTGCATTTCGGGTTTGTGCTCACCTCAATCTTGTATGTGTTCGTATCCCTTCTAAGGTCATAAATCACATGCTTTCCCCGACCGATAGTATGTTTACTAATTACCTCGCTTCCATGTCAAAACTACGCCTCCGGTTCACATCTTCATCATTGCTTAATCTAGCCCTTTTATTGACCGTCTTCCATTTCTAACTCGATAGTGCTACCGTCTCAAGGTACATTTGAAGAAGTTTCAGTGGAATACTGCCCACATGTGGAAGACAACCCTCTCACTTCAAAGCCACTACTCATTAACACTTGTAATTCATCATCCTTTATGTTGACTCCAATGGCGACTGGCCAACTGCTGGGTCTGTTAGGAACACAAACAATACTGTAATCTGGATACCATGTGTGCTGAACATTGGTTGAACAAAACCACATCATTTGTTCTTGCTCCCCATTTCGATGTTTTCTGATTCCATAGAATGATGGAGCAACAGTGGATTTGTTCCCCACGTTAATGCGTGTTTGGCATTTGCGACCAGCCTTGGATACTCTACCCGCATTTTCACGCCACCGCCGCAATTGTCCTCCGTAATGCCCAACTAGCCTGATGGATATCTACTTCTATCACTCTAAGTTGTGGATGATCAAAGTCTATTGTCCTTCTCGCGGAGTCAGCCATTCGCGAACGTGACATAGTGCAGGATACCTTGTCTGGTCGATGACTTCCTGCTTCAGAGTTACCAATCGTGGGTGTCTTCCTCAAAACGGTTCGGTTATTACCACCGCTTCCTGGATTGTATTCTGGCATTCCACTCCTGGAAACTTGTTCATTAACAAAGATCGACTCCTTGCATAGGGCTTATTTTGGAGCCAACACTTCTTTCCAATCTTCCCAGCAGGTTTGAAACATTAGGTCCTGTTCCCAAATGTCTTCCCTCCAACCATGCCTTGTATCTAGAGCTTTGCAAGAGTGCTTCTGTCATGTCAAACACGCACGCATCATATAAACTCATTGTCTTTTCGGTATATCCTCTAGTCGCAAAGCCGCCTTCCATGCCTAGATTCCGACGGTTGGTTAGTGTGTGGGACGTGTATGGCACTGGCTATATCCATTCCTGCTAGCATGTAATTTCCCCACCTGCTCACCCTCTGATGCCACCAGCTCAACCACGAAGCTAAGGATTTGATGTCCACATCGTCTGCTTTTCCAGGCCACCAATCTATAATTCTGTGATAGATATCCTCTGCAATTTCAATGGTCTCGTGATTCCTCCATTTTCTACACAGTCCAAATGTTCATAGCTTAAAGGCCTCATATATGTATTTATTCGTATGACGTAGTTAATCGTCGAAATGAAATTGACAGGAACGCTCTCCACCTACTATCTCCTGACCATTATTGTACACATCTCGCACTGCTGTCCAATTAGCTTGGGCTTCATCGGCCATGAATTTTCTGAATTCAGCTTCTGGAAATCCTTTGCTTATCATGACCTTATTTAGTTTTTCCCAAAACAATCTCTGTGCAATGTAATCCTCTGTTTTCATGTCGCACAAGGCAATGGTTTGTAGGGATCGTATTCTACAAAAAATGATTTTGTCACTTCATGTCTAAAAGAAAGACACTGCAAAAAATGACCTTTGGGAAAACAACTTACCTAGGATCATAGACGTGACAACCCAATGTTGTCCAAGTGGGAATACGCTTGACATGATCGAAATGTACCCAACTATGTTCCAGATCCCCTCCTGGACGCATCCTGTTCACCAAATCCACTCCTGAACCAGGTCCAGTGGTGGACATCTTGAATATATAACATCTTTTCATTCGTCATCGTAACCGATAGGGAAAAACTGACCCATGGAAGTATGCGATATCACTTGTGTTGTTTCAAATACAAAATTTGAGAAAACTCATCTCCCCTATTTTATTTTGAGCTTTAGCTTTATGAATCCACCTTCAGAACCTTTGAATTAGTAAAATGTCAAAGATAACATCCCTTCATTTTACGCAAAGCTATTCTAGTAGAAGAAAAGCCCAATGCTATTTGGTTATTCAAAGGCTCCAATTTTTGAAGGAATTTATCCACACCGAGAATCCAATGTCCGGAAAGTGGAGATCTCCTCCCTCAGAAATTATATTCCCATTCACAAAGTCATTTGCAAGATCGTGTTGGGCTTCTGGGTTCCCGCGGTGGTTGATAATGTATTTAGTAGTGCCTTAGCCACGTAAACACTTTCTCTTGACTCTACGCAACTCTAACGGGATGGTTGTGATTGCCTATGTGAAATGCCAACCTGGTAAAACTTGTATTGTGCGGGAAGCAATAGTATATTTTGCATCGCGCATTGACTAACACATTCTGGCTGTTCCCTGCAAAATATGCAATTAAGTGACCCATTGGAACCACATAGCTCTCCAATAGATGGTTTATGCTTCAAGGTCCCTCTCCATTGCACCTCGTTTGGTTCCCCAGTTCCTAAAACACATTCACAACTAGTATTTCTGCATTGCAAGTGGCCACAACAGTGTGCCAACTTCACACATCCTGGAAAACTAGGAACAACTGTATGAGAAGGGTCGGACCACACATGAGGATCCATGTTCTGTTCCATTCCTGACATGGGCTTGGAACATTTCTTTTCACATGGGAGTTCATAAACCACAGTGCCATCATAACAATCTGGCAAATGGTTCACCCTCACAGATGTTCCAACCTCTAGTGCCCAAGTCTTCAATTTGCTATTGCCACCATTATTGAGCAAATAATCGAACATGGACATTTCTGTTACATTGGATTCCATACACTTAGGTGAGTCCACAACTATGGGGCATGCTGGAGAACTGATAATCTCAGGGATACCAGTCACGATTACACGTGAACCAAACTCTCTATCAATTACATAGAATCCATCACTGTTTCGCTTCAGAACATATGTCAAGGAATCCACATCACTATCTACCGACACTTGTTGCAACATCACAGTACCAGGTTGGAAGCCAAAACATTGTGAAACCAGATGGTTACTGACAATACAAACTCCATTAGCATCAAAAGGTAATTGCATAGATTGCAACTTACCTGGAGAAGTCATGCTTACCGTAGCGGCCATTTTCCAATTCTGGTGAGTTCCGTGAACGCACACTATTTGTTGGACATTCGTCTTTTATTTTGAATTACAAACATTTCACTCCATGAAAGCCGCAATAAACGGAAATATTCGTTACCCGCCAACTTATTTTTCGTAATACTGCATTAAATTATATTCGGGTTTTTTAATTGAAATGGTCATCATAACAAGCGCAAGTCTAATTAACGTGCAATCAAAAATCAAATACAAACGGCTATTAGAAAACTAATTTGAAACGGCTACTTTTTAACTAGTAAGGGACCGGCTGCAAAATAAAACGAATGCTAAACGAATGCTTAGGAGACCGCTTTGCTTGTGCGAGGTAAACCCTTTAAACCATATTCAATTTAAAATTCTATGTATTAGTTTTAGAATGAAGAACTAGTCTTAGAAATTAAATTGAAATGTGCGTTTTAGAATGAAGAAATAGTCTTCGTAATGAAATTGAATTGTGCGTTTGAAGTCCGCCTGCGTTTGAAGTACTGTATTTTCTAGAAACCTCTCCTCTCCTCCTGCTAGCTTCAAAAAAATTGGCAAGCTTCGTCGGAAATGCAGAATGCGGCTTCGTCGGGCAGAAGATGTAAGTATTTGCTTGTTCATTCTTAGTTCCCTGCAAGCTTTCTGATGCTACAATGGGGGCGGCGCCGTCCCCTTGAAGCTGCGCTGAAATGGCTTGTTGTTTTTGCAAAGTATAGGTTTAAAAATTATGTTAAACACTGCCAAATCCATTAGCTTCTGCCGTTGTTCTATAATGGCGGGAGTCTTTGTTCTCAAAAGCTTCGCTCAAGTTCAGAAGCTTTGTTCTCAGAAGCTTCGCTCAAGTTCAGAAGCTTTGTTCTTTTTGCATAGTTTAGGTTTAAAAATTTGTTCAAATTCCCTTGAAGTCTGATGTTGATCCTCTTCCGTAAATTCTGATAATCCATCATTGTTGATGCTGCTAAGGGGGCGGCGCCGTCCCCTTCAAGTATGTGATTGAACAAAGCTCCTCTTCACTTTGTTCAAGTTCCCTTCAAGTCTTTGTTGAAGCATTACACCATGTATTCAGTTTGCTATCTTTGATAGCTTATGAGCTTTTGCCATTGTTCTACAATGGCAAATAAGAACCTTTGCTCTGAACAATACTTGTAGTAGATGCTTTGTTGATCAGTACTTCTAGTTCTTGCTTTGTAGAAGCTCCAAATTCAGCTTCGGAATGCTATAAAATTCCTGTCTATAAAATGTCTTGCTGGCTCTGTTTGATGCTGGGAAGGGGGCGGCGCCGCCCCCATTCATGCTGCAAAAATTATGTTAAACACTGCCACATCTTATGAGCTTCTGCCATTACTCTATAATGGCAAAATAGAAGCTTTGCTCTCAGAAGCTGATATGTTTGCTATTGTGTCCCTGATATGTTTGCTATTGTGTCTTCGCAGTTACACTTATGGTATGGTGGTAGAAACGAGAAGCAAATCATCCCGATTTGCAGCCTACTAGATTGGTAACTCCAAAAAGAAAACCTAGAGGGCGGAAATTGGCAATGACAACTGATGTTAGTGGGGAAGTAGTTACTGTAGCAGAGTTGACTAACAATGAAGGTAATGTGTCGGAAAGAATAGCAAGTAGTGAAATGGAATTGGGTGGCGCTCGAAAAAATGTTCATGAAGAGAAGGCGAAATTAGTGATGATGAAAAGGAGAGGCAACCCCAAATAGTGTTAATAAGAAGAAGGGAAAGAAGTCAGATTCGAATGAAGATGATCTAGGTGATCTTTCGGCTGAATTTACTGTTGAGGTTATATCGGAGACATTAGATGGTTTGGCATTAAAAAGGGGCACTGAGCCACCATTGATACCATTATGTCGTATAAAAATAAATGAAGAAGTTCGCAAAGTTGGTTCCCGTGCACAAGTGTTGAGAGAAACTTTCGCAACGTGATGGATATGTAAAATCGAAGGGAAATTTTATTTTGTCCATGGCAACAAAGAAAGGGAGATGTAATTAGGTTCTGCACCGATGAGGACATCGATGGTTGGGACCCTTACTGGCAAGAAGTAAATAAGGCATTTGAAGAGTCCCTATTGAACAATCCAGATTGGTCAGATCTACAAGGCATTATGTTCCTCTGTTGGGACGGAAATCATCGAACAGAAGCTTGGATGACTGAAATCAAGGCCACATACAAACACATCAAGTCGAAGCATATTTCTGTTCGTGCTGATTTTATTGTCATTGATGAGCCAAATGAGACAACTTTGATTGCTGCAATGAACAGAATAAACTTGTAAGTGATCTTTTTTTTTTCATAAATTTATCATGTTGTTGCATGTTATTACAACTCACTTTCACCATTGCAAACTAGATTAAACGAGATTGGGGTTGTGCGAACAAGTCTTCAAGATACTCTTATGATAGTGCATAGGGTTGCTACTGCTAAACCCGATAAATACATGAAAGATCTATCTCCTGTAGAGTTGAAGGCACAAAGAACAAGGGAAATGATTGGTTCAAATGCGCGTAGCTTACAGGTATTTCAAATACTTGGTACATATTAAGTGCATGGAATCCTTGCATCCCCAGATACATATTTGGGTGTCTCAAACAGGCAGTGACTGTATTTATAGTCCAAAGGGAAATCTTGATCGAGTTGGTGGCATGCATAAATGGGAAAGGGAGAATTGTCCTTGGTGGTTGGACTTCCCCATTGGCTCTTATCCTGAAGAAGAGGAGGAGGATTATAATAAAATTAGAGGGGTCCAGAAAAGGAAGGTAGATGAAGTTGATGAACTTGGTGATGCTGATAGGAGAAAAAGAAGTAAGAAAGGAAAGCCAACAGTGTCCGATTTAAAAGTTGTTGAAGTTTTCGATAAAGAAGAAGAAGACACTTTGAAGATTACCACACGCCACCCCAAGATGCCAAAGGCGGTATTGCACTAATTCCAAGAGAATCTAATAGTGAATTTCGTGTCATTGAGGCTGATGTTTGTAAGGTTTCACGAGCCATCCCACGGGCGGACATGAGGTTTTCACGCCTATGAGAAACTTGGGAAAATAAGTTAAGAAAAAATCAGTGTATAGCAGGAATGGGAAAGTGAGAGATTGGGGTGCAAACATGGTTCTCATTGATCTACCCACCAATGAACCTACAAAAAAAGACATGAATGAAACACCCCACTGGAACAAACTTGATTCACATTTGATAGATGGATGCTTCACTTTGGGTGAGCTTTGCTTGGACGATAGTGGATGGTTGGTGTGCATTGGCAGAGCTTCGAGTTTCAGAAAGCAATTGACGTAGCCGCCAGAAAAAAGAACCTTGAAATAGGAAGAACCTACATCATGATAGGAGATGCACCATTCAGTTTCCACAAAGATAAGTATGGTACTATTTCTAGGATGGCCTTGAAAGTATGCCTATACAAACGAGTTGGAACAAATCCATCATTCAAATCAGATGACGTGTTTAATAAACACGAGTTGAATCACAACTCTGAATTGTTGAGGCATTACTTAGGGTCAAGTGACAGATTCAAAACTGCTACTCATGAGTCCATGCGGCATAACTTGGAGAAGAGCACTCACTTCAATGAATTCTTGCTTCAGCTCTTATGTGAACCTGGTGACTATGTTGTTGATCTTCTAACAGGCACAGGATCTATGGTTGAGGCATGTGCACTTAGAGGTCTGCATTGTTTTGCACTGGATATTGACGTTGACATTTGTGATGTGATCAAAACACATCGCATGTCCATGTTCAAGAAACCTTCGGTGAAAAGAAGTTCTCATCGACCTCCGGATTTGGATGAAGATCGATATTGAAGTGGATGTGCTTGAAGAGCCAGCTGATTAGTTAGTGAGCCACAACTTCTACCTTTTGTCTTAATTATTCTCATGTCGTATACTGATGTAGTGTGTTTGTCCTGTGTTGCAGTTTCCTGCCAGTATATGCTGAGCAAAATGCATCTTTTATGTCTTTACTACCAAGTATTGAAAAGCAACAAAAAAGAAGACGGCGATGTCTTTACGTAGACGATGAGGCACTTGAGAATACATGACCTACATTATGTTTTCTCGAGTAATTTTGTTGACATTAAAGTATAACAATCTTTCTACTTCAAGTCCTTATATCTACTTCAAGTCATATTTTCTTGTCATATCTACTTCAAGTCCTTATATGTATATCTGTTTTGATGTTTGTCTTTTATGCATACAAAGTATATTTTTGAAGTTGGTTCGTTTTTGAATCCCAATTACCAATTCAGTTTATCCAATGCATGCAAGGAATATTATAGAATATTCCATAAAAACCCCAAAAACATGATTTGAAAAAACCTAAAAAAAATTCCTCCAGCTCCTCTCACATGGCAAATTATACCGTTTTTTATACAATACGATACCGAAATCATAGTTCCCACCATTGCCTAAATACCCTCCCCAAACCCAAAACGAAATTAGCACACTATATTAGTTAACATTTCGATTTCATACGGTTATAAGAAAAAAGAAATCGAAGGAATAGGAATACGAAAATTTAGAAATGCAACACTTGTAATGCAATTCAGAGCTCCTCCTTATATAATTATATTTCTGCGGTTGTTGTAATGGTTAACACCTCAAGTGTATCGTTCACTGCCAATATGTTATTAAGAAAGTTGATTTAGTTGGCATTGTTGAGAAAGGGGGTGATGTCCTTAACATTCCATAAGATTGAGATATTTGTTTTCCATTTAAAGTAAATTATGGTCTTATTGCAAAATGCATTCCTTTGAGCCTATCCAAACAAAGTGATGTCTTATATAGGATTGCCTCATGGAGTTGCTATTGAAGGGGCAACGAGAAAATGAATAAAGGGACCAAATTTGACGCCAAGGGGCAGGCGAATTAATTCTGGTTGGCAATATTTCGAGGCCTAGAACTTTTGCTTCTTCATCAGTTAGACCAGCCTAAACCTTAGCTTCTACAACTTTCCAAGCAGGATTTTTGCTGTCTTCTTTCATTAGTTCCTTTCTTGCTTTGTAATAGTGTATTCCACCCAAGACATAATACCGATAGTACTTAAAGTCAGTCTTATTGTACTCTTTTAGAGATGTACATTGATTTGGGTCAACCATAACAATCATAGGAGTGACTACTGCTTCTTGGTTAGCCCTCATTCTATCTTTTAGAATGTCAACGTGTGAAGCATATAACTTCCTAACTTGTAGAGGCCTTTGTCCAGAAGCATCTTTGTGAGGTCTTTTGATTGTGGTTGTAGAGAGCCTCATCGTATCAACAACACGCTTGGTAGCATTGACATGGTTCAACAGCTTTATGCTCTTAAGATGTCCCAATTTCCTAAGATGAACAAATATTACTTGGTAGTTCTTCATTTGTAACGATTGGAAATATAATAGCTATCAAATTTGGGTTTGCACTTAATCACATGACTCAACATAAATGAACCTTTATTTCTAGTGCTACAATGATTCTAGCACTCCTTATTGATATTAAGCCCGCCCTTTCTTTGGTGTATTGAAGTAACTCGTTTCTCTGGCAGGTTGTTTATATAGGAGATCACAATATTGTACATTCATGGCTTCGACTTGCAGCTGTTGTTCCAATCCACTTTGTGTGTGTATGCCCTCAAGGTTTTGAGCCGGATCATGATACAATTGAGAGGGCAACAGCCTCGGGCATCAGTAAGATTGAGATAAGTAATGATCCTCACGCAGCAGTGAAAGATGCAGATATTGTATATTCTGATGTCTGGGCAGAGAGCTGCACTATGGGCCTCCTTGCGAGGGAAGATGCTCAGCTTGGGTTGCCACATTTCATGGCTTCTTGTTGGGGATCTTAATATGGTGGAAATAGAGTCTGATTGGTTGGGGGCTACCTCTACAGTGGTGTCTGATTTTGAACGCCAACAGTGGCTCCATCTACTCCATGACTGCAACCTCTCGGAGACTGATGGTGAAGGTTCCTTTACTTGGTGCAATGGTCAAGTTGGTGTGGGTCGTGCAAGCTCTCGGTTGGATAGAGCTTACTGGAATGCAGATGCAGTTGTGGCACTTCCAGGTCTCTTTAGGTTCTGTCTCAAGGACAACTCACTTTCAGACTACCATCTGCAATTCCTTTCAGACGAGCCTCTGCAGCAGCGACGGCCTGGATGGATATGTTTCCGCTTGAATGTAAATTTCTTAAAGGATGCTGACTTTCAAGAAGGCTGCAAGAACGCTTGGACAACTGCCTTCAATCGACGTCGAGGCATAGCTGGCATAGTGGATGCAATTACGGCAGTCAAAGGTTTTGCCAAATAGTAGGGCCGGGAGTCTGCAGCAGCAGGTCGTGCTTTATTGGACACCTTATATCAGGACCTGCTCCATTCTCGATAGGGATTCCTTTCAGCGAGATATTTTGGCAGAGATCCAAGCATTGGAGGAGGAGCAAATCCAACAAGCAAAGACGAAGGCAGGTTTGCAGTGGTTTCGTGATGGAGATCGTTGTACAAGCTTCTTTTTTCGTGCGGCTAAGAGGCGTCGCATGACGTCAATCATGTCCTCATTGCTTTTGCCGGATGCTTCGGTGCTAACAAAGCCAACTGAACTCAAGCAATATCTGCATAGCCACTTTCAGACTTTCTTTGCTGAGAAACATCTTCCCTTTCAATCAGAAATATGAGATGCTATTTTGTCTAGAATTTTTCCCATCATCTCTGACGAGCAGCGCGTGTCAATAGAGGCGGTTATGACAGTTGATAATTTAGGTTCGGCAGTCTTTGAACTAAAAATGCCCAGGTTTGGATGGTTTGCCAATTGAGTTCTTCCAGGTGTATTGGGAATGGCTGGAGCCAGATGTATATGATGCTTTCTGTGACTTTTGGCGGTCCACTGCTTTGGATAGAATTCTTAACACAGGTGTCATCTCACTCATCTACAAGGTCAAGGATCCTCAGACTATTTCAGACTGGTGGCCCATCACTTTATTGTCATCTGTATATAAGATCTTTGCCAAGGCTTTTTTAGAGCGGGTGAAGGACATCTTGGCAGAGTCCATCTCAACAATCCAATCAGGTTTTTATCCAAAACGATGCATTCTGAACAATGTTGCTGCTGCTTACGAAGGAATTTATTGGGCACTTAAGCAAAACCTTCCAGTTGTATACCTTAAGCTTGATTTTTCAAAGGCTTATGACAGTGTTAGCTGGAAATTCATGCATCACTGTCTGCTAGACTGAGATTTGGGGAACAATTCACGTCAGATGTTATGAAGCTGCATGTCTCTGCTCGGGCGATTGTTATGTTCCATGGTGAGCCGTCAGATGCCTTCTCACTCGGTCGTGGTATTCACCAGGGATGCCCATTAGCACCACTGCTTTTCACAATTGTCGCAGAGGCTTTGTCACAGTTATTCACCGTCGCAACTACAGAGGGATTTCTCCATGGTCTTGCAATGGAGGATGACACACAGGAGGTTTGCAATCAATATGCAGACGATACGTTCCTCTTTCTAGTCGCCAATGCTGAGAATCTTGCAGCTGCCAAATTCCTCTTCGACACTTTTTCACTGGCTTCCGGTGTCCTTGTGGGGTGGCAGAAGTGTACAGCTTTATGGACATTGGATACTCCGACTCTGACGTGTGTTCATGATTATCCATGGAAATTACTTGCGCATGGACAGGCCATCAAGTTGTTGGGGATTCCAATTGGCATCCATGTTACTATGGGAGCTACATGGGAGGAGATCATTAAGGGTTTGGAGAAGCACTTGTTCTGGTGGTCCACCGCAAAGTTATCTCTTGCGGGTCGCATTACAGCGGCCAAGTCAGTCCTTAGTAGTACCCATGTTTATAAGTACGGAGCTCATTGCAATATTTCGGAATTTTATATGGGCGGGTACTGAGGAAGGTGTTGTGATTAAGGTGGTGTGGTCGAAGTGCATCCTTCCCAAATGGGCAGGTGGTCTGGGTATGATGGACTTCTTACTACAGAGCAAAGTCCTTATTTCAAAGTTCATTTGGAGACTCCTGAATGGTGAAGGTGATTCTCCTGGTTTACGCCTTCTTAAACAAGCTCTTGGTCACTGTATCCCTCTAGGCAAAAAGGCTGTCAAACCAGTCTTACCTTGGGTATTATTTCAAACTCTGCAGCCTTTTCCAAGTGCTTCTCCATTTTTGCGTGGCTTATTGATAGCATGGGAGGCAGTCAAATATCTTTTCTGGCCATGCCCCTCCATCCACGCCCTATTGGAGACTCCATGGTGGTGGGCACCACTGCCTCCAAACCCCTCAACACCTCCACTGACAGCATCAGTTCATCCCCTTACACAGAGACGGTGGATTCTGGCAGGCGTTTGTCTTTATTCAAGCATGGTATGAAGGGGGTCGCCTACTATCTTGGCCTGAATTTCAGGCAAAGTTCCTACTCTCTCGTTAGGATATGTCTCTATGGGAGAAGGTCGCAGAACATTTGTCTCTTGTAGTGCCTGTTGGTGTTGCTGAAAGAGTGCCATGGGACTGTCATGAAAATATTAACAAAGGCAAGCACTTTGTCAGATCAGTATATCGCCTTCTTTTAGCACCACAGCCCTTCCAGTTGCCAGATGGATGGCACCTACAGGTTCCACAGTGCACTTTGTGTCGTACATGGCAATGGCTTTGGGATAGGTTGCTCCACCATAAAGTCTCTGTACTATGGTGGCAGGTTATCCACAGGTGCCTGCGTGTTAATGTCTTTCGACATTGCTATGATCCTCGCATATCTGCAGTATGCCCGCTCTGCCTTTCAGCCGTTGAGACTCTTGAGCATTGTCTCTTTGATTGTCCAGAGGTGCAACCGGCGTCTTATCCTATGAGCTTGCTTTATCAAAGAATTCCAGTCCAGCGAGCCCTACCGTAACCTTGCCTTATTTAGGACAAAGATACTAGTGACAATATATATGTCATAATGTTGACTTTTCCAAAGAAGATGCTTGAACCAGGCTATACTTAAAAGAAACATGGTTCCATCGCACAAAGGGTTGCCATCATGAAATGGTAATCAAAACTTTGAAACCCTGAAGTCCATTTAGACAAGCTAGTAAGCAATAGTCTTCAGCATGTTCTTGCGAAACTATTAAACAATATAATTCACAACTGAGAAAACTAATATCGATCTGCGAAAGTCCTATTATGGCATGAAACTCTGTTGTAGTTGCATGCAACTACAAACAGAGGAAAATGCTACGCCACAAGAATCTGCAGTAAAGCCTAATCTAAAGCAAACAAACAGGTTTGCTCCGACTTTTGCATGCATGCCTCCCCGCGAACTGGCAGTGCTCAATGGTTTATTAGTCTTGAATATGGTTGCCCCTCCATAGTCAATCGCAGGACTCAATAGATGTTGTACATCTTACCATGCCTGCATACGAAACTCCAGAGACATATAACAAGAATAGGGTAGCAAACGGCGATTCTTGAGTCCAAGAACCCCTTGCACAGTAAATCTCGTATGGTTGTTTGTGTCTTGGTTGGACGACGACCAGACCTGCACTGGCCGGTTAGATGGTTTGCACAGCCGTCGTCCAACAACAGGGGCGACCGCGCCAGTTTACAGCCGATAGGTTGTTTGGAGCAGCCGATAGGTTGTTTGGAGCAGTTTTCAGCATATTTCAGGTATATACTAGCATATACCCAGAACATGCCAAAAACCCACATAACCAAGAGATTGCCCCCTAGGGACAACCCAAAAACTATGTCCCTTTTCTAAAACTAATAAGCTATATTGATTACTATTAATTAATACTTACTATATGGATTACTATTGATTAATATAGGTTTCTTTTCTTGAGAACTTTGTTTTAAGAAAAGAGCAATTTGAGTTGTGCACTTGAATAAAAGGCATACTAAAATTTGCCATGCACAATTAACTGCAAATCTAAATCTGCCCTTTCAAAAAAATATAGACCCTACCTTTATAAGTTGATCATTGACGGGATCTCCAAACGGGATCCAATCCAAAGTAGAAAGATCCCACGCCCCTTACACTAGACATTTAAAGTAACTACTAGCTAGTTTTTAGTGAGGAGGGGTACGCCCCATAAAAAGTGTATAAATTTTGTTTCATTAACCTGAAACCTAAACAATGATTTTAAACACTAAGGTGGCGGGCAACATGAAATGGCAAGGTGGTACATAAGTTAACAAATTTGTTCTCAGAAGGGAATCAACAATTCGATCCTCAGAACGGAATCAACAATCCCAGAATGGCAAATCCGATCATCCACAGGTTTCCTCCAATCGAAGACCCTGATTTATAAAACCCACAAAAAAAAATCACCTTCAAAACATGGTTCAAGCATCAAAATACCCAAGAAATCTGTAGTTAAATCGCAAAAGATGAAAAAGGAAATGCAATCCATACCAGAATTTGTGCCGGCAGTGTTTGCCGGAGATGAAATTGTCGAAGAGTCGGCAGAATTTGCTGAAGTAGCCGATCCGGCGAGTAAAACAGTGTCAATTCCTTGAATAGATAATCTGCCATCAGCAAAAATATTTTGATCCTGCAGAACAGCAGAGCCATCGCCCAGTTGAAATTTTACTCTTCCATCAAATTCTGTAGCAATCAGCTTGAATGGATTCTTCAAAGAATCATAAGCAACTGCTCCAAATCTTGACACAGATTTGAAGAAGTTTTCTTCAGTCTGATAATCTGCAATAATATGCGCCATCAAGATGGCTTCTACTCCGCCGGAGGAAGATACATTTTCTGTGGAAAGAACAGAAAAGGCCCTGTCACAGGGGACCAATAGTGTAATTCTGGAGCCTGTTTGAATCAATCTGGCAAGCTCTGCTCCGATGGCTGTAAAATTTGCAAGAAGATTGGCCGCTTCGTTGTAACCCCCAAATTGCATCAAACTAGCCAAGGCAGAAGAAATAATTTCATCCCCGATTTCGACAGCGCTGTAAGAAGGAGCCTCCAAGGGCAGATTTTTATAAAGATCGCCTTCTGCCGGAATGGGCGAAACAGGGGCAGAAGCTTCAGATGAAGGCAATGGCTCAGACTCGGGGGCAGAATGATCAGAAGGAAATGGTGGAGAAACAGAGGATTCCGGCGCCATCGCCATAGCCAGAGCTTCGTTCTTGAAAATTTGGTACGCCTTTTCTACATCTTCCGGAAGAGTTAATTTATCAATTCCATGAACAATCCCATCGTAAGAAATCAAAGAATTTGGCATTAAAACAACAGAATCTTCAACCCAAAGAAGACCATTCTCGCCGGAATGCAAACGAATCTCTTCACCGGAAAGAGTTTGCTCCATTCTTTCGCCCCAGTTTTCTGCATCAATCCGCGAATACAAGAAATGGAATTTTAGAACCCGACGAAGAATTGGCAGATTTTCTCTAGACATCAAGAAGCGTTTAAGAATCGGATTGGAGCCCAAGAAACCCTGCGCAGGAGCAAAGACGGTGATATTGGATCCATGGTGCAACTCCGTTTCCAAAACATGAAGGATTTGGGAGTGCTCCAGGAGCTGGACCATGTCGGAGAAATTGGAATCGAGGAGCTCGAGGAGGACGGATTTGGGCGACGGATGGGCGGATTGGGCTTGGATTGGAGATGGGGCTAGGATGAAAAGCGCCCAAATGGAAAGGAGGATCTGCAGGAGCGCCATAGCTGGAGCTTGATCTGGAAAACGGAGCTTGATTTTTAGAAGCAGAAGAGGTTTGTTTGTTATTATGCGCGCGCGTGTTTGGTTTAGAAATGTGACTGTGACTGCGCGTGCCCTGTTAGAGCTGTCACATTATGGTAACGGCAGCGGTACTACTGTTCTAACAAAATGAAAATGGGCATTCTTTAACATGAAATTTTGGCATCTTAGTAACCACTCAAAACAAGTTCTCTCTTTCTCTAGGGACCGTTATCTGAAGATTATCCATATGAATATTCTGCCTGCTCAATCTCAGTCGGATTTGACTGGTCAAATCCATCGTCATCATTGTGACTTGGAACTTTCTAGCCATCATCTTCATCTGTTCACCGTCGCTCATATTGCCCAGCTTCAATCGCTTTGGATCATCGCCATGTCTTAGCTAGACTGCCTCAAATAATAATATCATCTCCACCTTTTGCTTATTCTTTTCTCCTGCATTTGACAACTTGGCTCAACATCAACCATACCGATAGCCAGACGCATATTATTCTCCATCGATGTTATCTATGCTTCTCACCTTAGTCATGTGCTGAAATGACTCCCAGGAAGGAATAGGAGGAGGATAGTCTTAACAAAGCAGCCAACTCCAACTACGCCCATGTACCATACTAGACCCAACCAACTAATATCTACATACACCTTCGACAGTATATCTTTGTAGAGTTTTTTAGATGTTCCAATCCTTCATCCCATTCTTGCAAAAAAAAGTTAGCAGCCGATTTAATAACTTGGAAATTCTTGTCCATTGATCAACTTGATGACAACTCACAAATTCTAACATTCATCACAGCAACAGTATACAATGTTTGGGGGAAAAATGAGTGGAAAGCTAACCATAGGGACAACGTCAAGCTACCCAAAAAAACTTAAATAATACACTATGCGTAGACAAGAATGAGGGCAGTGGCAACAACTTTCTAGTGAAAAGATGTTGCAAACGACCTCGAGGATGCTTGAAGACAGAAGATAAATATGAGAAAATATCGCCAATGACCTCAAGGATGCCCTGAAGATGGAAGATAAACACATGAGAAAATATCACCAACGACCTAAAGGATGCCCCGCAAACGGGAATGAAGCCAAATGCACTATGTAGCAGATCCGTGGGATGTGAGAACGACCTGACAAAAGTAGAACACAAGTACCCGTTAAGTGTTAAGAAAATCAAAAGAAGAATGCGAACCGCGAGTGAGCGACCACCTAAAAAAGAAGATAAACCCAGCAAATTTCAAAAATATACATAAAGAAAGAGCATCACCAACTAGTGGGAAAAAAAGGAAAAACAGCATACTCAGCGGGTAAAAAATATATAGCATACTCAGCACGTGGAAAAATAATAGCATACTCAGCAGGTGGAAAAATAATATCATCCAGCGAGTGAAAATATAATAGCATCACCCAGCGGGTGGAGATAAATATAGCATCACTCAATGGGTGGAGAGAAAATAACATCACCCAGCAGGGGAAAAAATAAGAATAAGAATAAGAATAAGAATAGTTTTTTTATCGTCCACTGAGACCAATCGGCCTATGGGACCCAGAAGGAGTGCAGCAAACTTATTACTGTCCGGGTTAAAAAACCCTCGCCCCGAAGGGTTTTCGAGGGAAAAACCGTGGCAGTAATAAGAATGCTGTCAAACTGTACAAGTATACATCATCATGAAATAAATGTGTATGTACATGTCAAGCGCGTGCCCAAGGACATAGCTGATCTCGCATGTCCATGACCTCCTGAAGGTATGATCCTAGCACCCGTACGGAGGCCGTGCTCAATGTCACATGTAGCGGCTGGCTAGGCCTGACCAACTCATCATCCAGCAGGTAGAAAAAACAACAGCATCACCTAGCAGGTGGAAAAAATAATAGCATAACCCAACGAGTGGGGAATAATAACCAACAGTGGTAACAAGGACGTTATATTAAATATAAATATATCTACGAGGAATATCAATACAAATTACAAAGGAAAAATACAAGGGAGGGAACCAAAGGCCAGTAAGGAATGTTGCTGTAAGGAAAGTCCGATGACCGGCTAACTGAAATGACATCACATATATAGTGCTCGTCCCTCCCCAGAACTACAGAGTAGATTAAACAATTATTCGAATATAAAGTTTTTTTAAAGAATAACTTCATTCCATTTAATAATTTACATACACATGCACAAGCAATCATATGCATCATACCATAAACATTAATTCAAACTTAAACCTTAAGTTCGATAACCAATGATTAGTGGACTTAGCTCAACTTCCCTGGCAAGTGCTTTGTTAAATTTATGATGTGACAAATCTAAATATAATTTCCTTTGTCATCTCCTTATCACCGAGGTCCTCCATTTGCACTAATATATAGCTGAAGTTGATAGTATACTGATACACAGACTCTTGTTCTCCATGTTTGAATAAATCCCATTTCTTTGCAATGTCTACAAAATCTTGGTAAGCTGTGAATTTTGAAGGCTCTTTTGAATTGCTTTCACATCTTAATTAGCTCCCTTGCCACCAAATCCTTGAAACATCTGCGACATATTTATCCATGGCCTAGAGTTTTTATGTTTCAGTAGTTGCAACCCTTTCAAAAACACTTTCCTACATTGCTAAAAATACCAAAAACCACAGGAGGGCTCCTTTTGTCTCTGGAGGACGATGGCATACCCGTCACCTTTTCTAACCACTTGATTGTGGTAGTATGATTCATCGTTATCAAAAACGTCATTCTGAGCACGTTCTTGTTCTGGAATGCATTTCCTAAGGTTCTACATTTTGGGAACATCATGTTCTGATTCCTGGATGCTTGTTACTAAGAATGCCGTTCCTGGCATTTTCATCATCGGGAATGGCATTTTCGATAAGTTCTACGTAGATTGACTTAATGCAGAAACTCTAGAACTTATCATGATCGTGTTCTCCACATGATTTTTTATTCTTCATGTAAGCATTCCCACTTCTGTGATCTTCAGTAATTGCCACCAAATGCCTTCCTTGATTTACGGAATGTTTGACTTTTAGAATTGGTTCCTCTACTCCTTCTACTCATATTACAATTGATTTTCCCTATTTTCCAAAATAGTTTTTTGGCCCTCAATGAGGACTGGTAATATGTCTTTCAGTATGCATAGGATCTTTAATTTGGTCCATAAGAGTGCCCATTCCGATGATTTTTTTCTTTTTACAAAATACTAGAACAAAACTTTGACCTTCAATGCATGCTTAGTAATATTTAACACTGTCATTGTAAGCTGTCATAACTCACTCATTAGTTGATCTGAGGAATCATGTGCAAAAGAAGAATATCATGTCCATGATCATGGCATGCAAAATACTTTTGAAGCAGGTAGTGCTTTGAATGTGTTATCTCCTAAAGTAGGTTACTACTTCATTACAATACAATGTTTTTTAGTCAATTTGTAATTATTTGAGTGTTGATCATTGCAGATAGCAAATATCAAAGATAGAGTATTACTTCATAACCATATAGGCAAGCTTCATTCATAATCCCAATGCCTCCATCAGTACTTCAGTCTCCTCCATCAATGGATCGCATCTGACACTAATGCATTTTGCCCGTAGATCAAGAGGTCTCATTCAAGAAGCAGATGATGGAATATTGCAAGAGATAAGATTGTCTATAAAATTCTTCAATCAGACTTCTCACCATTTCAAGATTTCCACAGGGATGTTCAACAATGTGATATGTCCCAGAGTTACTTGAGGCATAGTCCTGACAATAAATCCCACCAGCAACATCATTTTCATGATGGAGTTTTGATTTTGTGGGACCCATTAATTCACCTGCATAGATGATCAGACATTGTTACATTCTAGTCATGACAAATTACGCATTTGAATGGTCTGCAGCAAGAGCACTTCGATAATATAGCAGCCAAATCCATGAGCTTATCATCACTAGAGTAGGAGATTGAGTTACAAGAAAATACATGTTTCGATACTCCGTAAGAATACCATTAAGAAATATAAAATGGAATATTTCTTAAGTCTGCACAGTGCTAAGAGTTGATAACATACAAAATTAAACCATTGATAACTACTCTTTCTTTCTTTCTTTTTTTTTATTGAAGGATGCCAATCTATTCACCATCATGCATGAGTACAATAACTACACTGCATTCTATGTATCACATGGAAGCCAATCCACTACCTAGTCGCGATATCTTTTGCTAGGAGCTGCTTTGCATGTGATTATGTAGTACATATGGCAGCTTTAAGTTTCCACCACAGGATCGATTGGTCATACTACCTAGTCGCGATATCTTATGCTAGGAGCTGCTTTGCATGTGATTATCTAGTACATATGACAGCACAGGATCAATTGCTCATACTTGAACCCGTGATCTCGAGAAAATGGATTTTACGGCCCCCATTACTAAACCATTTTTGATCCAGCCATATTGCCTCTTTGGTTCTCTGTTGTTGGCACCTTTAACAGCTGAACCTGATGTGGATTTGTGTGGTTTTCTTCTGATGCATCAAGTTCACAAGAGAAATGTGACGCTCCCAGAACATATACGACGCTCGGGCGTATACATACGGGGACTTCCCCCTCCCATGGCAACCATCTCGCCATGAGCAGGGCCCTCCGTCTAACTCGGGCCATCTATGGTAAGATGCTCGAGTGAAGGACACAGAGGGGTCATTCGGCCCATGCCTTCAATGGGGCTCCTATGTCGCGGAAGTGTGAATACAAGGTCAGCATACAGCATAATCATATCATAAATACCACCACGAAGGGTGGCACATCCATCCAACTGATAATAACAGAGAAGATACATTTAATACTAGAGAAAACACCCCAAACCCATGGTTCTACCCCGGCTCAGACTCCAGTGAGGATCGACTGACGGCTAGGTCTCAAGAGATCAGCAGACCGAATCTTGGCATAGCGTTGGCTGGCATAGAACAACGGCTAGGGTTGTCCACTCCATCCGCCCCTCTTGTGCACACTTTGCAGATGAGTCGAATCATGCTATGGCGTCACTATAGCCTTCCGGAGACGCAGACTCAAGGTACCACCCTTCGAGCCTACTCCAGGTTTCATGAAGACCTGTCCGATGATGCAGGTCGGGGAAGCGTCCCCTTCCAGGATCACAGCGGTTCCATGGGTGAGCTAGAGAATACGTGCCGCATCAGCGACCCCCGCATCCGTATCCGACCTACTCCCCTAACTTTATCTTCAAAGTGCAGGATGCCCCATACGGGTCACACCTCTGCACCCAGGGAGTGTCAGACTCATACCCGGCCCTCTCGTGTGGCTGCTATCGGGGCCTAGCCCACTGTAGGAGTCCTAGGAGCCTTTTATGTTCGTGCAAGACCCCACCCCCACTTCATCACTGCGTCCCTTCTCTGGTGCTAAGCAATTCCATAGCATCCTCGACTCGGTGGTCTCTTGTGCACAGGCCGCAACTAATGGGAATAATACAGGGCTCTATCTATGAGCATACTACAATACATGGGCTCAGAGGCCTCTACCCCCCTTTAATCCCTGCTTTACGGAAGCTGACAGAGATACTATCATAGATTCATCCATCCTTACTTAACAAAGCATAATCCATAATTGAAATATAATCCTAAATATCAAAGAAGGGTTAATCCTAACAAAGATAACCAGAGAAGACTAACTGAGGCACCATCCTAGAAGCTCAAGCTAGACTACCCACTAACCCGAGTTTCTGCTAGAACCGTTATCATGGGGCACCTCCATACTTCAGCAACTTGGGTGTTCAAAGCGGCTTTCAAGAACTTGGGTGTTCAAAGAACATGGCGGCAAAGAACTTGGGTGTTCAAGAATTGGCTTGAGCAACTTGGGCGCTCAGCTCCTCCTCCTCTTGGCTCGATTTTGGGGTCAAATGGGATAGGGACCCAATTTGATGCCCCAAGTTAGCATTCCCATGCTGGCCAATCGAATTTGGCCAAGTGGCACCTTCCTAATTAATCAATTAACTTAATTGAGTTAATTTGACAATGCTTCCTTAATTATATAGGTAATTAACCTTTAATAATTCTAAATTGATTCCTTTTAGGTCAATCCCCTAGGTTAAAATACCCCATGGTAGCGTATCTTTACTAGGTGATGTGTCAATATATTTATACGTATACCGTATAAATACTTGGAACGTCACATTCTCCCCTCCTTAGAAATAATGTTGTCCCCAGCATTAGGGTTAGTTAAAAAAATATAAGAAATTATACATAAAAGAAGGAAGGTAATTCCTTATTTCCGAAGGTAATAACATTAAAGTTGAAAGCATATAAGAGTTTAAGCACCAAGGTGCATTTCACATAATTATTATAAAAAGGTTTAAGGACCGAGGTCCGATATCAAACATCACAGTGACAAAAAGGTAACACATGTAGACAAGGTAAAACTGGAGAAGTCGGGCCATCAGCAACCCTCTATACATGGGCAGGTCACGTATTGCTCACTGGCCTGCACATGTCAATACATCAGTATCCTTCTATATATAAGATTATTAGAAAAAAAACCGGTTCCAAAAAGGGTCATTTCGAATTATCTATATCTATTTTCGGGTCAAAAATGCAGAGTAAATTTGGTTTTTGGAATTATCTACGTTTTTGTACAGTTCTTTTCTGGCAAGACATGGGCGCAGGTTTGAAGGCATGGCTATGCTCCCACCGTAGTTCTATCGTTCTCCCACTGTGTTATGCCTCCTCACACCACGCACCGCTCTTCCCTTCTATGTCGATGGTTTCTGTAAATTCTAGTTCCGTCGGTGGGAGTATAGAAGCTCCTCTATTAGAATTAGATGCACCGGTATGCCTTTTGCTTTCTATTCAGTCTCAAGCTCGGGGTTTAACAAGCTGCAGAGAGCTATGACGTTTTTGTCTGTTTACTGGGGTTCTGGAAAGAGGTTAAGATTTCTTAGAGTAGAAGTGGGCTTGGCAAGGCTAGCGAATTTCTTTTGCATCCCGATATCAGATTTGAGGCTTAGACTTTCGGCAACACATGCTGGTGCATTTGGCGACCTTGGCCATGATGTGGCCGCTGCTTCTTCCCTTCTGTGAATTTGGCAGAACAAAATTTCTTGAATTTAACCAGCACATCTTGCAATAGTTAAGCTACTTAGTTTGCTTTAGGGCATGATGTGCTTACTGCTTGGGTCTGTTGTAGATATCAATTTAAATTGTATCGGGGATAAAAGCTTTTGTGCAGCCGATGAAGCCACACAATTTTTTGAAGGCAGCGACCCACATCATGGCCAAGGCCTCCTTCAGCTTTTCTTCTGTTGAAAAGAATTGATGGGTTTGTTTTGCAACTCAGTCTTTAGTGCAAGATTATTCCCCCTTCTACGGCAGGTTAGGAATAGGCTGACAAAGAACAGGTTAAGGACTTTTGTGGATTGAACCAAGCTTGGACCAGAACTATGGATTGGGGTTACAGAGGGAAACAGAGTATCAGGTTAGAGCTGGCGTATCATAGTGCCGAGCATTGGTCAACAATCACTTGCAGGACTAGTTCAACGAAATATTGTCAATCCTTACAATTTTCCATACATTAAACAAGCTAAATAGGCAAATTCCAAGGGGTAGGCAGCAATATCGCGCAGAAAAAAATGCAACTGGAAGCATGAATGTTTATTGAAGAACGCAAAGGCTTTTCTGGGATTTTCTGCATGTACTTGATGATTTGTGCTTGCAGAAGTAACCCAACATTTCAGCGATGGGAAAGGCAAGCTTGCCCTGTTACAGCAAATTAGCACCAACACTGTTGCAATAATGAAATTGCAGAGTGGTACTATGAGCCAAACACTGTTGCAATAATGAAAATGCAGAGTGGTACTATTGTCAATCTGCCATTATGCTTCTTCATTGTGCGAAAGAACTTTGACAAGACTACCCGTAAAATCTGGGACGGGCATGTCCTCAATTTGGGCATGTCCTCAATTTCTTTCTCAGGCAACCTTTGATTCTGCAAAATTAGTCTACTTTGCAAATAGAGGCCGCTCTGTTGCCGAGAACTCCACTGTATAATTCATGGAAGATATTGAGTGCCTGAATCTGGTGTCAATTTCGTATTTACAGAGCTTCAAAAACAAACGATGGTTACAATTGTCAAGATTTTTTGGTCTTCCATGGATTAAGGTGTTTGTTTAGTATATTGCCACAGAATTGAACTTTGGCATAGGCAAGTTTGAAGGATTTTCAAGCAGCTCTTGGTTGCCCAATTTCCCTGGTTACAATTGTAGATTCCGAGGCATGATATGATAACATATTATTGCTTAACTTAAGAGACGTGCTTCAACATATTATTGCTTAATTTAAGACATGTGCCTCCAAGGCTGAATAGGGGACTCCAAAATTTATTTCTGAAGAACCCATCAACAGAGGTAACAAACAAAGATAACAAACAGCAGGAGCAGCACATTTGCATTCATGCAAAGCAACATTCTGTGCATCTGTCCGTGGAAACAAAATAGAATCTGCTATTGCTATGGAACTAGGCATAACATAAGGAAATGATGCTGAGCTTTTGGTTTGCAACATTAGTGCCCCATCCAGTTTGAATTTGCTGAACACAACTGCCATTTTGCATCTCAAAATCAAATACACAATTGCAAATGGAAGTTGGCACGTAGACACTTAAGCAGGTGCGCATCCCTATTGTGCATGCTCGCTACATCTTGATCTAACTCCTGCACAAAATTGTAGTTCAAGTAAGCACATGGTGCTTGGTCCTGCATTAAAAAAATAAAAACAAAAGGCACCTCTGTCATATTATCCCCGACTCTGAATGCGAAAGCCAGAATATTTTTTAAAATCTTGAAGATGTACAAGCTCTCCAGAAAAGCATTAGCTGAGTAAGAATAAGGAATCCTGTCAAGCAGCTGGCATCACCAGCTTAGGGTAGAACGAACTACCATCTCTTATAGTTCGATGATCTTTTTTTTTCGTTCATTTTATGTTTATTAATTGTAGATAAATTCGACTTGTGATATTTAGAGGGTTTATTTTTTCCGTTAGGAGTTATATGCTTGTTCTTTTTATTTACCAAGTTGTAGATAAAGATCAATGTTGTTGATTGCAATGCAGCATATGCAATAGGGCGGTCGCCCAATTTCCATTAACATGGCACATGGGAAATATAAACTTACATCGTGGATAGTAAAATATGTTATAAAATACATATTATATACCTTCACACAATAAATAAGGAAATGGAGATTACAACGCTGATATACAAAATTTAATTGCAAGCAATGTCCAAGATTAATACCTGAATACAAGGCTGCTTACATCGACGCAGCATTCTGTAACCTGCCCACCTGTTTCATGAAACTTTGACCTCCAATCACCAAAAAAAATATTTTCAAGTAATTGGTCACCAAGATCATGCAAAATATATGTTTGAGGAGTAATTCTCAACGTTGCCACATCCTTAAAAAGAAATGCAAATACATTTATGGGCAAGAAGACTTTTACTCCACATCGAACTCCACCTCTCTCTGTTAACATTCTTCCAATCTCCTTTGATAATAAATAACGATATGCTGTCAATATTTGCATATCATCAAAGGTCCTTGATAATAAGGTAAGATTTGGAGCATCCAATAGCGTAAGTTTACCCATGGTACCTGCTGCCTTTGTATAATGATACTTATGAAACCAAATGCCATTATTTCTAAGAAATGACAGAGACAAGCAAGGGAACAATAGCTGACCAATACTAAAATGATGAACCTCCAACACGCTACTTATGCTTTTAGCTGGAACTTTATCTTTGAAATCTGAAGAGCAAATGCAATTAGCATCTAGCTTAGGAAATTCTGACGTTTGAGCAATTTCTTCTTTGAGCATGTCATGTGGAGTGTAAGCATGAGCAACTAGAATCTCTTCCACAAGATTACCTCCTTGACTAATAACAAAGCCAACCACTTTGGCTTTCCAATGTGAAGACACCTCATTCAGTCTTTTTCGTTTGACACCATGGTTGCCTGATTGTCGAGGTCTGAGTGTCACCCAGGATCCTACCGAGATGTGCATATTGATCCAAGTACCATCTTCGTTCCTGTTATTCCTCAAAACAATCTTGCTAATTTCAGATCGATGAGTGCCCATGACCTGAGAAAAACAAATAATGTAAACGCCAAACAATCTCTTATGAAAAGCATATTCGGCTCAACCAATCCTGCAACAAGGCTTATTCAGGTCAAAATAATACCGTTTAGAAGATGGTGCTTTGCGTGTGACGAAATGAAATCGAGGCTCCCAAATGCCGTGTACCTGAAGAGATTTGGATCAAGCCTTCCTTTCCTTCCCCGCCCCCGCCCTTTTTTTTTGTTCGAGCTTTCAAAGGTAATTTTTGGTGGGTTTTTTTTTCGGTGTACTTCAAATTCAAATTTCTATTTTTGTGGAGAGGAAGTAGTAAGCACATTAATGAATTTTGCCATTAATACTCTCATTAATGCTTTTGAGTTTAATTATTGGTGTTTTTGCAAATAGCTGCCACCTAGGAATTCAATGCCACGTAGTACCGGGATTAAACTAATAGGCCCTTCACTCCTATTGGTCGATTAACTTTGCTGACGTGGTTTTTTTTTTTTTTCAAATGGGACATTTTGTGATCTCATTTTACCTCTAATGGATGCATGAGGATAGACTCTGTCAGTGTTGCCACCAGAGTGCCATTAAAAATGAATGATATACACTGCAGCAATGTCGAGCATTCAATCATATATGAACCTGTAACCAACCACTTCATGCTATGTTGAACACAACCTTAGTGGGTTTGTTGAGATCTTTTCTCCAAAACAGTATGGATGCACGCACTCAGTTATGTCCCCAAACACGGTGTTGAAATTGAAACGTACCATAATATATCATTGCACAATCTCTCAGCATACCTATTACTGCCAAGCTTTTTCTTTCGAAACCTTACGAGACGAGGGTTTTTTGATCCTAGCAGTAATATGCTTGGTGTATCTTTAGTAATATGCTTGGTGTATCTTTTATTTGGATCATAGGCCAATTAGTCTCCATGGATGATAAAAATCAATTCAATTAAATTCAAAAGAACAAAAAAATAGTTGACAACATTAGTAAAACAAAACAATTAAACATGTTGATAAGCTAGTTTGTTGTTAGAAAACAAGTAGGAACAATAATTCTCCTACTGAAACAAAATTTGAATCTAGGTGTCTGCAAGATAAATTCTATTCGGTAATGCTAATGACAAACTAAATTTATACCAAATTGATGTAAAACCTAAAACCGCCAACCTACAAAAAGAACTGACATGTATTGATTGCATCCTAGCATGCCAGAATACCTAAGGTTTAGTAGCCTAATGCAACCACACTAAAGGAGTTCACAAGATTATTTATGATATTATACGCCTCAAACAAATCACAAATTATGAGAATCAAACTATTTGCTATAATCCTCCAGCATGGACATTACGTGATGTGGAACGGGAAGGGGGAGGGCATTCTTGCCAGCCCCTGACCTGCAGAATCCGAGGCGCTCCCGGATTCTGCAGGTCAGGGGCTGGCAAGAATGCCTGACCCCTTCCTGTTCCATGACGTCAAGGCAAGATGTTAACCTGATTCTACAGGTTTTGCATAGCGATTTGCTATTCTTGATTAGAATGGATGCAAAAACTGCCGGAAGGCAGACCCACTTGCCTTGACGTGATGGACACAAGAGTTGAAAGTATGAAGAAATCCGCCATATAAAAAATAAAAACAGGCATTTTAGGAATGTGATATAAAGATTTTGAAAAATACAAAATGGCTTTTTTTTTGTACTGCAAAGTAGACTGTTTAACGAATTTGAGTGAAATTACCGCTGAGCCCTAAACTTGTGCGCCATGGCTCCGAAGAAGAAAGCGCTACACATGTAGGTGAGCTCCAACGATGTTCTTTTAATTGAGTCATTGCCGCATTTAAGGTTTTCAACATGATCACGTTAAAATTACCGTAAAATTTTACCCATTCGTTTATGTCATGGGTTCCCTTGATTTCCATATGTTATAGTCGTCTCATTCTAGAGACGTGGTTTTATTTTAAATGGAAATAGTTTTTTGTGATCTCCTGGTAACTGTGAGGGAAAAATTGCTAAATCTCGAGAGAAAGCTAGGATTTATGCAATGCTTTAATTAACCTGTTTTCAGAAGTATATTTCGGACAGGCCATAAACAGTCGAAACTAAGGCCAGTTTCAGCTTTATAGTGAAGCAGATGGTGCACATCCGTTTATTGTACGCTGCTGTACAATGTATGCAAATGTCGTGTGTTGATTTGCAAGGGAAAAGTTTCCCTCCCGAGAAATGTAACTTTTTCAAGTGACATTAGTACACGATTTCGTGATGTTTTACATCTTTCAAAAACCTTTAATCTGAAACAACCCAGTTGTGGTGCCAATGCCATGCATCTTATCAAGACGTGTATGTTACTTTTTGCAGGTAACACAATTGTGATGTAACACTATCCATTTCTCTACAGAGTGTCTGTATGAACCTAGCCTGCAGGTTGGCAAACACTTTTGTGGCATAGGAAACGCTGAGTATAGGCGAATATAATTCATGATCCAGGCACTGTCAACTTGCCAACATCTTCAAATATAAACTCTTGCTTACATTTTCTAGCATTTTTATGGCAATGCATATGAATGCAACAACACCAGCAGAATCTCATGGAGTGCCTGCGCCCATCAAACATACTGTTCCTGGTGCCACTGTCACTCCCAGTGGATTGCCTAACCACTCACATATCCCGACTACCTCCGCTGCTGCCTCTACCTACATGCAACATCAGCAGAACCTTCATCAGCAATCATATTACCAGCAGCATGTTCAATATCAACAACAACAATGTGGACTGAGTGATGCGTCCAAGTACTCAGAGCTGGAGCAACTGGTTCAGGAAATGCGGCCTCATGTACTCCAGGTAAATTATGAGCACTTCATTGCACATCTGCACTTGAATGGATCGAGTCATCGTTTTTATTATGTCTATTAAACTGTATCTCATTATGTTCATGTATTTCTTGATAGGTTCTGAAAACCCAGTTCTATTATAACTGCAATGCAGCATCCAATCTTCGGCGAGGTATTCTTATTCCTTGTACATAAAGGTGCATATGTTCTTTTTTTAAGCTTGTCCTCAGGAATTGTTTCTATTTTATATCTCTCAGTTTTGTGATTTGTGTTTAGCATATGATTCATTAAGCCATCATGTATTTTAAATATCATCTGATATGAACCCTTAAACCAAGAGACTTGGAATTATCATACTACACACAGTGGATTGATTTAAATTGTGTTGATGATGTTTTACTATTATCAGTAGTCTATTGCTAACATGTGTATATGTTTTCAGGAATTAAGCAAATCCGGGAATTATGTAAGCAATTACGATCCGAAACAGTCCTGTTATCTAAGCAGAAAAGGCCTTCAGATGCAGAGCAGATTCCAACTAAAAGGCCAAAAATGGAATCAGGCCCATCCTTAAGTCCCCTCCCACATCAGAATACAGCTCCTATAGACCCAAGCACAGCCTCCATGGAGCAGTATGCCTTACCAATTATTGGTGGATCACCTGCGGGATGGAACTTTATACTAGTGCCTAGCAATGCAAAGAAGAGTTCTGTAATTTAGACTTGAAATTGAAGTCAAATGGGTTTCCAGTAAGGAAAATCTCTGGTGTGGAGGTACTGCACATATTACATTTTGTATAATATATCTTTTGTCATTATTTTATCACACTGTGTTGCAGGTTCTCAACATCATAAATTGATATAGAGGCCTATAATTGGGAAATATTTGGCAGTTAATTTACGAAGTTTTTGGAAATTGGACAGTTTTATATTATGTTCTTAGCAATATGCTGTACATCCCTAAGCTTATACTCCCAGGACACACTGTGGGCTTATTATATAGAAACTTGAATGTAAACTACAATTTACAAAGTAAATCCTTTGAACCTAACTGAATTATCTGAATCCACGTACTTAGAACCTTGCATATTCTTCTTCATTCTTTTAGGTTGGAAAAAAATTCACTGATTTTCTATCCTCATTTCTTAAAAGCATGCCAATTTCGAAAGATGGATCATAACCTTAAAATATGAAGGGGGAAATATAAAGCTAGAAGGTTTGCAGAATATTATTAGGGTTTGTGGGGGAGCAGTTTAGAGGTTCAATATTAATAGCTTTTGTGGGTTTGTGGAAAATAGGGGGAGCGAATTTAAAGGTTCAATGGTCAAATTTTCATTGTATACTTTAGGAAGCATATAGTTTATTTTTTTTGAAGGACTTAGAGCCTTTATTATCCAAAGAAAGTTACAAAGTACAATGGGGACTAAAAACTCAATGGAGAGAATGTCCACCAGAGCAAATCCATCCCACTCAAATACAACATCTAAACAGTATGAAGAGCAGGCAAACTCTCACGAGTAAGTGTGAATCGGAAGATAGTGCTCCCAAATACGGCTCTTCACCTCATTAGCAATTAATGAGCACCTGAATGCTTTGATAATTCGTTGTTGGGCATCAAGAAGGACCTGTGCATCTGAACAAGCAAGACCTTTGAATATGAGAAGATTCCTTCTTTTCTAAATGGACCAGATGATCCATGCAGAAGCCAAATAAAACGCTCGTTTTGCCAAATTTTCCCAACCACTTGGATAGACTGCTAATAATACATGCTGGCTATTCAAATTGCAACGAAAGAGGCCTTGAAGTGACAACCAAGCATGCCTGACATGTCTACACGGGAAGGAGCAATGCTCAATTGTCTCGTCCCTTTGTGCACATAAGGGATAAAGTGCAGATACCTCTGGACGAAATCTGTGCACCAGAATATTAATGCGCAGACAACGATGAATGACTTGCCACCATAAAACAGATACTTTGGGATGGAGTAGTTTATCCCATATCCATTTCCACACTGTTTTCTGCCGGCCCCTAGGAATGACCAAAGGCCACTTGGATGAAGGAGGCAAGACATCCGCAGCAAGCAAGATCTTGTACATGGAATTCACCAACTTATCTGTTTTGACACGCTCATGAACTACCCAAGGCTGGGGGTTATCCACTTGTCTATTGGAGGAAGAATTGAAGACACCTTCTGCCAAATAGCCCGATCCCACCTTAAAAGGAGGGACTTAGCTTTAAACTCTTCCCATGTCAGCAACTTCCTTTGATTATTATACCAATCAGATATCATATACACCCCTGCTGATCTCCATCGACGCTACGTCAATGGGTGGACTGAAGATACCAGAGGACCACCGTCCAATGGAATCCACCAACAACTTGCAGTAGTGCTAGTGTGCGCAAGATGGTGAAAATAAAACAGAGATTGTACAGTCTCCCACGCAACTAGCAATCCTCTAAGAAATGGAGAAGCATTAGGGTATGCGACAAGTAGATAAAACAGACCCAAACGAAATGCACATTTGCAAAGACTGATAAACAAGACAGGAACCCGGGAACTTGTCCACATTATTCAAAATGCTCCAAATAAACTTAGAAATCATCACCTTGCTCTGCAAAAGAAAATTGACCATTCCAAAGCCGCCAAAATGCTTTGGCAACATGCACTTTTCCCAACTAACTTTGACAGCAGCACCCTCCTCTGTTCCCCCCCCAAATGAAGTTCCTGACAACCCTGACGATAAGTTGTACTTTTGACTGTGGAGCCAACATGAATGAAGCCATATACACATGGGTGCTACTTAGAATTGACTTAGCCACAACGATTCGTCCCGCCATGGAAAGCTTAGTTATGGACCACCAAAAAAGGTGCTTTTCCAAGCCCTTAATCACTGCCCCAAGCATCTCCTGATGAGATTTAAGCCATGTTTTATAAAATTTCTGCATAACGGAGGACCTTGGCATGGAATTGTTATCTATTGAGCAAGATCTGCCTCAAGTTAATTATTATGAGACAGAACAAATGAGAAGTAAGATGAAAAAGGAAGTGGATTAAGTGAGGCACATAATTTTCCAACAGTTGGAGGGCCAGAACTTGGTCAGAAACTTGAGAAGAGCTTAGTGCTTGGTTACAAATGACTTTTTGGCAAGGGAAGTGTAACCCTTCTATACAAAATTAAAACAACAAGAAGTAGACAATAGAGCTCTATGAACAGAAAGTAGAGGTGTCTTGTACATAAAGTGGAGTTAGCGAAACTCATACACCTGAGATAAACATGGCACACACTAAGCTTAAACAATTCCCTGTGAAATGTTAATGTAGTTGCAGTAACTGCACCCACACTTAGAGATCAGTGCTGGATTGAACCTATTTTTTGCATCTATAACATTGCACAGAAGGCCTTTGCATCACGAGCCATCTCACATGCACACACGCAAGTACAATCAGGAGCATGCATTTCTTCATGTGGACCTTCAAACACAAAAAACCATTTCTGGCTAATTCTGTCATTCATTTTTTTTTTTGTCCCACAGGTTTTTTCAGGACATGAAAATGCCTTGCCTTTTGTGTAAAGGTAGATTTACCCAGAATAGGAAGATCAATCCAAAGGTTGATGATGTTTGTCATATCTTGATGCCATTGAAAAGTTGCTAGTTGAAGCGATCTCATCAATCTGCTAATGTGCATCTCCATGTTGGAAATGCATTGCTTTTTCATGGCCAGTCGCTATTTCACCAATGTAGGCATTGAAGTCTATAGTTGCTTTTACCAATATTGACTTGCATGCCTTTTGCATCACAAAACCATGAAAGCGTATCCAAATGCCTTTGCAATACATTTGCAATACCACATCAACTGCATATAAAAGTAGCATAAGAACATACCTATTTTTAGGTGTGCCATCATGGTTGTACTTGCGAGTTAAGAAAGCATTTGAGAAAAGAGGCTAGTATTAAACTTAAAGATGTTGAAATGACTGAACAGCTCGTAACATACAATTTAGAGGATGCAAAATCAAAGAGATAAATGGTTTTCCAATCCTTATGATGTACAATGGCTGATATGGCCACGACATCAAACAAGCTGAATACCATGATCCAAGACATAACATTCTAAGTAGGAAATTAGGGAGACTATAACACAACTCTACGTAGAGACTGCGATGACTGCCAAGATACAACAACCTCTTCAAGCTCTACAAGATAGGATCAACGCTCTCGTGAAAGAAAATTTTGGCAAGGGCACTCACATGACCTCCAGGTTTGGAAGGTTGGAAGAAACTCCTCCTGCTAGGACCATGATATACGAGACCTGCAAAAAACACTCATTTTTCAAGGTAAAGAGCTAGATGTCAAATCTCATTGCCAGTTGAAACAGTTCATGCTAGAATTGGAGAAGCAGATGGTGAAGTACCAAGACCTAAGATCTCAGCTTTAAACAATAAAGCCAAGTATAGATATTGCAGCCATTGCTCATGTTGAGCTATCCCAGGCACATATACAGTTTTTCAGGGACTCTATTACTGCTAAAGTTTTCCCCTTGGAAACCCTTCGAGCTGAGGGTTTTTAATTCTAGGTGATAATGGGCTTGATGGGTTTTATTTGGGAGTGGAGTTTCCTTCTACTATGCACTGGGACACATCCATACGACTACGAGTGACGGCAGGCTGGAAGGCACTATATGCAATGCAAAACAATAGTCATAGAGCGGAGTTGTATGATTGGGCCCATCAGTCATGCCTGTTCAAGGTCTTAGTGGAGCCTGTCCATTTATACGGGGTGGAAGTATGGGGCCCAGTAGTATCACTTGCTACTTGGAATGACTTGGAGCAGGTCCAGAAAGCCTTTTTAGTACGAGCACTAGGGGTGAAATCCACAGTCCCATATCAAATTCTACTGCAGGAGACAAGATTTTTGCCTCTTCAGAGGGCGGCCCTTGATCACCACATTGTCTATTTTCAGAAGGTGGTCAATATGGACGATGCTCGTCTCCCTAAACTAGCTTATATCATGGCAATGGAGCCGCAGCGCCTCAAGGCCTCTTTGGAGGAAAAAAAAGAGAGCTCAATGGTTGGCTAGATGGAATGTGCAGAATAATGTGTGCATACATCGCAAACAGGCAGATCGCCATAGCTTGAGGCAATATCTTGACGATTGCTTCCTCAGCAAGCTTTGGGATGCCAATGCCCTTGAACAGGTCAAGACAGCACACTACCAGCGCCACATAAATCCCACATTGGAACGAGGCCCGCAATGCTACCTGCGTACCCACTTGCCCATGAAAAGTATAATGCACTCATTGCCTCCATTCACACGAGGGGCACATCATCTTTGAATTGAGACAGCGGATGGATTGGTGAGCCACGCCAGATGTGCTCGCAATGCCGCCAAATGGGAGTCATTGAGGATGAATCTCATACCCTTCAAAGTTGCCCAGCATATGATCAAATTCGGACACGATATGCTGAGTTGGTCAGGCCTGGCCAGCCGTTACATGTGACATTGAGCACAGCATCCGTACGGGTGCTGGGATCATATCTTCATGAGGTTATGAACATGCGAGATCAGCTATGTCCTCGGGCACACACTTGACATGTATATAAACATTGATGTATACTTGTACAGTGGCAGCATTCTTATTACTACCACGGTTTTTCCCTCGAAAATCCTTCGGGGCGGGGGTTTTTTTAACCCGGACAGTAATCAGTTTGCTGCGCTCCTTATGGGTCCCATAGGCCGATTGGCCTCAGTGGACGATAAAAAATCATTCTCATTCTCATGCTTTTTTGTATTGGGTCCCACAAACCTTTTGGTCTTCATGGAGGATAAAAATCAATTCAATTCAATTCTACTCTATTCGTCCTCTCTTTCTCTCTATATCTCCATTCTCTTCTCTCTCAATTCTTCTCTTCATTCTCTATATTCTCTCTCCCTCTCTCCCCACATACAAGGGCTCTAGAATTAAAACATGTGATGCATCTAAATATTTGGGATTGGTCATAAGAAAAAAACACAAGTGGAGCACATGCATTGCAGAGTTGAAGGACACAAAGCTTTATATGCCACATAAAGTATGTTACATGAGAACCTTTCTATGGACACGGACGCTTAAGCTAAAGCTCTTCCAATAGTGCAGAATGTTATCTTATATGGATTTAAAGTTTGGGGACTGAGATTACCACATTGCTTATGGGAGGACATTGAACAGTTTTTCTTGAGACTAGAATTCAGAGTAAAAGCTCAAACTTCATGTACAATGATATTAGCCGGATGTGAAATTATGCTCCTCGAAAGGGAATTTATACTTGATGCATCAAAGTCACATTACATTAAAGAGGGACACATTCCAACGGATGGGCCTCATGCAGTTAAAGTGGAACTCCATCAAGAATTTGCAATTTTACTTTGAATCACTATTAGATTTTCACATCATACCTTAAGAACTAGGTCATGAGATTTTTCCATAATATTTAGTAATAATGAGTTGTGGGAAGGAAGGAGGAGCGAGGGAGGGACAAGGGAAGGGAGGGAGGGAGAAGGGTGGGAAGGAAGGCAAGAATGGAGGGAGGCTAGGCATAGGGGCAAAGCACGGAGAGAGAGGGGCAAAGGGGATGGAGGGAAAAGAGAAGGGAAAGGAGGGACCTAAGAAGGGGGGAAGGAAGGGGAGACCGGAGGGAGGGAGGGCATAGGGGCAAAGGGCACGGGTGGGGGTTAAGGGGAGGGAAATGGAAAAAGGGTAAAGGGGATGGCAAGGGAAGGGACAGGGGAGAGGGATAAAAAGAAAAAAAAAAGATAATAATGGAACTAATAAATAGTTGAAAAGAATATGCACCAATTAATAATTATAAAATAATATAATAAATATAAATATAAATAATTAATTAAATAAATTCTCTTCTTTCTCTCCTCGCGTGGTGTGAATGGATAGGCATCACGTAAACTATCACATTTTCCAGGCATCCTGTTTGTCTGCTATTATGTTGCCCTGGTCTGACTCTGACCCACAATTGTTTCTTGTTTTGGCCTCCTTTGCACCTTATGCAGGGTTTACAAAACAGAATATTACCGCATATGGGTAGATTCAGCAGTTCAACATATACTCCAATTTTCAAACGTCTCTACACGCAGCTGAGCAGAATGGGCATCTTGCACTATTGATTCTGAGTAGAGCTATTGTCAGGCTGATAAAAAAGCCCTAATATGTGAACTAGCTATTAGTGGAATCGATGGGGTTTGATGGGCAGATTCGGCTACTTCTGGCCTGCCCTAAAATCACTCGTCCCTAGACCCCCTCATTTCGATAGAAGAAAAATGACTAAGGCAGTAAAAATTAACAAGATAAAAAGGGATTAAAGGCACATAGGTCTTAGGGTAGCTAAACATCAACAAGAACCAAACCCCATAAGAGACACATATAAACCATTGGGGAAAAACGAGTCATCGTGGAGAAGCACCTCTCATCTTGGACACTTCCCAAAACCATGCAAAGATAAAGCTCTGCGAGTCTAAAGTACTCAGAGATTGTCAGAACTACATTCATCACTTTGAACTGCCTTTCAACACAAAAAAAAAATAAGCTACATTTTTCGGCTCGCAAGTCAAGAAAAGTCCTCAGGAAAAAAAAAAAAGCTAACAAAAAATAAGAAAAAAAGGCTTTTTTTGCTCTGAGCTATGTTTCTCGACTCATGAGTCGAGAAAGGCCCTCAGAAAAAAATGTTTTTTTTTTCCTCTGAGCTACATTTCTCGATTCGCGAAGTCAAGAAAGGCCCCCCAAAAAAAGTAACAAAAAAAATAAAAAAAAATGGTGGTTGTTTTTTTTGCCCTTACGTATGTTTCTCGACTCGCGAGTCAAGAAAGGCCCTCAAACCTGCTTTTGAAGGATAGGGAAGAAGCATTTTTGAGGGATGGAGAACAGGTATTTTTTACCTGGACATTGAAGAATAGATGTAGCAAGAGGGTGGCAAGATCAGTTGGGCGGGCCAGCGGGTGGCCAATGAAGCACCTCCTCTTAAGGTTTTCCAACGTCTTCATGTCGCTCCAAGAGCTTATACAACCCGTAAGGGTGCCCCTGTGTGAGGTTGTAAAAGTTGTGACAGCACCGCCACCATGGTCTCTTCTCCACTATAAACTACATTGTAATGCCTATTTATTAATAAAACTTCATTGAATACTACCACTTTGTTTGTAGAAAGTGAATTATTTCATTAGTTTTGTATCTTCAAAAAGGAGGCCATTTGTAACCTTTATGTTTTCATCACTTTGGAGTTGAAGTGGGGAGCTAGGAAAAAATCTCGAGTATAATACGAGATTGTAAGGTATATGGTGGAGGGGATGTAGAAGATGAAGAACATGTTCTACTACAATGCTCTACCTACAAACTAATAAGAGAATGTTTTAATATTATTGCAAATAGTCTCGAATCATTTTTTGCAATGGAAGGAAGGAAGGAAGGAAGGAAGAAATTTTTAACGTCCACGGAACCCAATCGGGTTATGGGACCAGAACAAACAAAGGGGGCATAAGCCCTAACAGAACAGAGGGCCAAAGCCCAAAAAAGTAGAACATGGGGTCGAAGCCCCATTTCAACACAGAAATAACCAAACCAGAGCGAAACAAAAAAATACAGAGCTATACAGTAAGTGCCCATGGATCAGCTGGCCACTGATCTCGAATGATAGCTTGACCTCCCCTATAAATGAGCCCACTGGCTGGCGTGGCGCTAGCCTCTCGCGACACCGACATAACTCTTCTTTCCGTCTACAGAGCTGTGCTGGAGTCAAGTCTTCCTGGACGGAGAAGGTGGTTCCTTTCAAATGGTTGCCATGTCGCACGGTGTGCAATCGGGAAAGAGCATCTTGAAAGCGTACCAAGAGGTGACGAGGACGGTCAGACCGCAGTGCTCCAACCCGCTGGGCCGAGACAATACCATGTGCTTGAATATGCATCACTTGGGTAAAAAACTGTGCGGCCTCATCTGTAGGAAGAGAATCACCCCTCTCCTGAATACCCACAATACGTAGGTTCAAGGATGCATCCTCAGGCAAAGTATGTGTGGATCCTTGTACGCTGTCACCATCTTTAGGCATATCATTCCACGGGGGTCGGGCCCGGTATGCGTGGATCCATGTACTCACGTTATCACCTCGTGCATATCATTCACATGCTCAGGCGTGCATTGTGCTAGACACCGGCGAAGCAATACTATGATCTACTAGGCTGTGGCCCACAGATTGTAGCAACAACTCTAGAAGCTGCACCCAGCTTTGTAAGGGTAATTGAGCGCACATTGCCGCGGACAAGGTGATGAGAGCATACTGCGTATGCTGGCCAAGATAGCTTCGGATGCGCATACCATCCGGAAGCCTGAAGCCTATCTAGCGCCTGCATTCGAGGGGACGATCGAGGAACTGGTTGTGGATCTGGGTCAGAATAGGACGCTGGGGCCCAAAAGAAGGGGCTGCCTGGAGATAGGGCTCTATCGTGGGATCATAGAGCTTACCAGATGACACAGGCACCGTGATAAGGTTCTTTGCCTTGCGGGTCTCTCTGGCCATACGTTTGATTGTTACGGGTCATGCTGAGGCTATGGGGTCTCTGGCTGCGTAAAAGGTGCTTAGAATCCAATTTGGGGACTCAAAAATGCGGGCAGAGCACCTTTTGGGGGTGCCAAAGTTTGAGGGGTCTCTGGCTGCCTGAAGAGTGCTTAGAATCCAATTTGGGGACTCCAAAAGGCGAGCAGAGCACCTTTTGGGCGTTTGGGGGTTTTGGGGCTAAAGAGAGATTGTAAACCCTAGAGAGAGAAAGCCAGGAAGGGGCAAATCAAGGGGGTCTATGCAAGGGCAGTGAGGGCGCGATGCTAAGAGCAATACTGGGACACAAAGCAGTCCAAAATAATTCAAAGCAATCCAAAACTTGGTACCTATGGCCGATGCTGTGGATGAAAATCTTTGCTGGTCCGAGGCTTGAGCTGGCAGCCTCGGAGTAGAACGAAACCAGATCCGATTCTGTATCTTGATGCTAACTCTCTGGTACAGAGTTACATGAGCATGGCCTCAGGCGCTAGGGAGGCGCACGGGAAGGGTTGGTTAATACATGGTTTTACATCTTACACTGTGGCAATGAGTCCGCAGCGGCTTAGGGCCTGTTGGAGGGGTAAGAGAGATCAGTGGTTCGCCAGATGGAACGTGCAGGAGCACAGATGCGTGCAGGTGGACACAGCGGCCGATCGTGACAGCCTGAGGGAGTACCTAGACGCTTGTTTCCTTGGCAAGCTCTGGGACCCCGGCGCTCTAGAGCAGGAGAAGGAGATAAAATAGGAATTTACTTGATAGAAATCCTATCATATAGGAAACTTATCTGGAAAGTCTAAATGATGTGTTGAATATTTGATAAGAGTATGAGTGAGAGCGAGAAGTTAGATGAGGACTTAGAGACTCGTCTATTATTTTATGAGACTCGTCTATTATTTTATGATCATGTATAAAACTATTGTCTAATAGGCATGTGAATCTCCCTCCCTCCCTCTCCACCCCCCCCTCCCCAGCGCGCTTGGTTGCACAAGCGATGTGCTTTTGCTAAGTGATTTTAATGGACGCAAGGTACAAAAACAAGAAGCTATAGTTGGTCCAGATGGAAATTCGGAATCGACGGAGATGCTTGATGAAGATGAGCTATCAATTTTTGGATGGCATAGACACTCTGATGATAGGATTAGATGGCCTAATCCACAAGGACACCATGTCTTGACATTATGTAGTGGCCTTGATATAATTATATGTAATGGCATAGCCAAATTTTCCAGCTTTGGAAAATGTACTTGGTGGAATGGAAGTGTTGTGGACTATATTTTAGCCAAGCCAACATTTATTAATCAGATGAGAGGGGATTTCCATGACGCATAGGTGTGCCATTTGCAGGATGAGACTGAGCTCACATAGGCTTGGTGTTGAAGTAGGCAGATGGAATGACATTCCTCGCAAGCTTAGACTGTGCAAAATATGTGAGGCATGGATACTTGAAGATGAGGAACATGTACTGCTGCATTGCTCTGCTTACTAAGCTTTTTTTTTTTTTTTTTTGAAGGACGACAAGCTTTATTCACCAACTAAAAACCAGAGCAACATAAAATGCAAAGACAAGATTATAACCCCAGTGGACAAACCGATCCAACTGGGCACAACCACCTGCCTATGCAAAAGAATGAATCTAAAGCTAAGTATGCCAGATCAGTACTTTCTTCTCTTGATCAAGAGAAGAACAATTGTAAGCCATAACAATTTTATTTTGCGCCCACTGAAGAACAATCTCATCTGCAGTATCTACGCCCTTAAAGATAAACAACCTCCTTCTCTTCCAGATTGACCATAAAAGCCAGCTACATGCGAGATGAAAAGCTCGTTTCCGTAGTTTGGGCCAAGCATCAGGATAGATAGCAAGCAAAATTAGCTGGCTAGATCGAGACGTGCCAAATAGGGTCAACAACCAAGACCATGCCTGCCGAAGCCGCTCACACAAGAAAAAACAATGCTCAATACTCTCAACCCTTTGCTGGCATAAAGGACAGAGCTCTGAGATCCGATTATCAATTTTATGGACTAACCTGTTGACTCTGAGGCATCTATGGATCACTTGCCACCACAAAACTATCCAAACACTTTTCCATTGTGGCTGAGGGACCTGAAGATGCCACCTATTAGATGGAGGCAGGATTTCAGAATCCAAAAGCAATTTATACATAGAACACACAAACCGCCCTGGCTGGATATCCTGATGGCAACCCCATACGACTATCTCAATCTGTGGACCAGAATCCTGTGGCAACAATGCAGCAATATGATTCCAGATTACTCTGTCCCATCTGTACAACAAGAACTTTGTTCTAAATGCTTCCCATGACATGAGATGACCAGACTCATACCAAGCTGCGATAGTGCTGATACCAGCTGCTACCCATCGTCATTGTGTCTTTGGATGAACAACCACACTTAGAGGCACATTCTCTAGAGTGTCCTGCAAAGGAATCCACCAGCATGGAGTGCTCTGCTTACTAAGTTATTCATGTGCTGACATGTTGATGGCTTTCTTTGATTTTTCAGGATCGCATATTGGGAGAGGCATCATCGATATTTTAGAGTGTAGGGGCGATGTTTTAAGAACTTTAAAAGTAGATGAGTTAGAGGTAGGAGAGACTAATGTATTACTATCAGAAGATACATTAGATGATTTGTTTTATAATGTTGAATGTACAAGTTGAATGTCTTATAGACCTGGTGGTCTCACAAACGTAATAATCAAATTTCATTTCATTTTCTCTCTCTCTCTCTCTCTCTCTCTCCCTCTCCCTCTCCCTCTCCTCTCCCTCTCCCTCTCCCCTCTCTCTCTCTCTCTCTCTCATATGCTACTTTAATATGTTGTTGATGTGGTATTGCTATCTAAGAGCATACATGGGTTGCAACGGCATTTGGATGCACTTACATTATTTTGTGATGCAAAAGGCATGCAAGTTAATATGGGTAAGACCAAAGTGATTGTGTTTGGGGCAAACAAGACTGATCATTTAAAGTTCTATTATCAAGGTGAACTTTTAGAAATTACCAATAGATACAAATACCTTGGGATATTAGTGGATAAGAGTCCAAATTGGAACCAAGCAGTGGAGCAAAAAGTAAACGGTGGCCTCAAACCACTGTGTGCAATGCAGCGTAGATGTGCCAAAGCAGAGAATGCTTTATATAATACTGATCCAATCTGTAGTTTTGTATGGATGTGAAGTATGGGGTCCTGGATTGGCATTGGATACTTGGAAAAAGATTGAGAAAGTCCAAAAGAAATTCTTTCGGTTTGAACTTGGAACAAAAATACAAACTCCCTATGATATGATGTTAGTAGAATGTGGGATGCTTACATTGGAAGCAGAGGCGCTTTACAGACTCCTTAATTATGTCTATAAGGTGTTGTATATTATGTCTAAATAAAGTTTACCACGCTTGGCTTTGGAGGAGACACAGGCTAAGGGCTGGTTTGCTGATGCCACTCAGTGGATGGCACGATGGGGGATGAATATTTATGATTTAGCTTTGCATAAAGATGATATCCGCACATGGGTTAAAATGAATGTTCTTTATAGGGCATGGAGAGATGGAGCAGTAAAAAAGGAGTTTTAGAGGACCCATATTAATCCTACATTGCAAGAGGCAAAGCATTTGGCAGAGGGGATTTCCACGAAACATAGACATGCCATTTGCAGGATGAGGCTAAGCTCACATTGGCTTGGTGTTGAAGTAGGCAGGTGGAATGACATTCCTCACGAGCTTAGATTGTGTAAGATATGTGAGGCAAGGATACTTGAAGATGAGGAACATGTACTTCTACATTGCCATGCCTACAGAGATATTCGAGAGAAGTATGATGTATGTGTTGACACGTTGATGGCTTTCTTTGATTTTCCAGGATCACGTATTGCGAGATGTATCATTGATATTTTACAGCGTAGGGATGATGTTTTAAGAACCTTAAAAGTAGATGAGTTAGAGATAGGAGAGATTAATGCATTACTATCAGAGGATGCATTAGATGATTTATTTTATGATGTTGAATGTATAAGTTGAACGTCTTATAGACCTGGCAGTCTCACAGACGTAATAATCTGCTAAAAAAGTTTATAGTAGCAGAGTTGGGTGTTAAGGTGCAGACTCCGTATCCTATGATGTTGGCGGAAACTAGTATGTGGCCGTTAGAAGCAGAAGCACTTTATTGTATTCTAAAATATCTGCTTAAAGTACAGGAAATGGATGCACAAATGTTACCTAAGCTTGCATTGATACAGAATACTATGAAGGGTTGGTGTGCAGATATTGACAAATGGCTCAGGAAATGGGGGATGTCATTAGATGAAATCCCTGATGATAATAAACAGTTGAGAGAATGGATGGAAGGAAAATATGCACTACTCTATGGCATGATGCAGGTACAAAAGGAAAGTTTTACAGGACCATTATTAACCCTGAACTCCAAGCTGCACCACATTTGGGGAGCAAGATGACTTATTTTAAGCGACACTTATTATGTAGACTACGATTGAGTTCACATCATCTGGGGGTGGAGGTGGGCAGATGGGGTAATTTCCCTAGAAGCAGACGCACTTGTAAGGTTTGTGGTGGGGATGAAATAGAGGATGAAGAACATTTTGTACTGAAGTGCCCTGCATATCAAAACTTGAGGCGTAAGAATAATATACCCTAGGGAGTCTCACTGCATGCTTTCTTTAGGCTACCACTAGAAAATATATGTAACTATTTGATAGATAGCTGGAAAGTGAGAGAGATAGCTGTTAAGAATTATAAACAATTGTTAGAGTTATATGAAGATGAGGAGAGAGAGGACAATGATGCTCTAATGGAGAGCTCACTGGATCAAATGGACAATGTATAAGCAATTTTGATGTCTTATAGATCTGATGGTCTCACGGACAATAAACATATCATTTTCTTTTCTTTTTTCCCCTCCTCCCTCCCCCCCCTCCCTCCCTCCCTCCCTCCCTCCCCTCCCTCCCTCCCTCCCTACCTACCTACCTACCTACCTACCTACCTACCTACCTACCTATCTATCTATCTAGTCTAATAGATAGAAAAAGAAAGAAGGCACAACCTCAAAACCTCATGATGATAGGATGGTCTTTGTTGACGAGGATAGAATGGATTTTCTAGCAGATCTAAAAACTTTTTGGCATCGTGAAGACCAAAAGTCTTAGTTCATGATGACTTGGAAAATTACTAGAAAGTTTTCATCGCCAGAATGAACAAGAAGCTATACCCATTAGATCTTTAGATACATCCAATATGCGCCAAGCTGCTAAGCCCACTCTTTCCCTAACATGTGGCCCCTTAACAGCGGGTATCCAAAAAGTGAGTTTGAAGTAGTTCGTGCTCCTACCAGATTGAATGTACTTCAAAAGAGGACATTAAAGCAACCTATGGAAGAAAATATGGTTTGATAGGCTCAAAATTATAAAAGACCATTTCTAAACTTGATTTGAAAACCTTAGTGATGACAAAGGCTCTATCGAGAATGAGGCTAGTATATGAGTTGATTCAACCAGTATATAACAGTCATTTGAATATTTTTTCTAGAAGGATAAGTTGTATGAATACATTTTCAGTTCGAGTAGCATTGATTTCAAACTAGGTAATGACTCTAGTCATGTAGAGATATTTTAGCACTATCTAAATCTTCCTTTAGAAAACAAGATTCAAGTGAGTATCTTTGATTACAAAACTTAATGGGAGAATGATTCTTTGAATTTCTTCTTTAGTGCAGTCATCATTTGATAGAACTCTTGTTTGTCATTATTCATTCGTCAGTCTAGGTGTTCATGGTTAATAATAAGCCTTTGTATGACTTGAGATTTGATTCTTTCAAATTCCATCGCCTTGATGGTAGGGGATTTGTACCAATCAAAGTTTATCCATAGTCATTAGATGACGAAAGAAAGGGATAGAAAGGTATAATCACAAGAACCATGAAGTGGCAGAAGTAAGAGAATGGAAGTAAATGCAAGAAATGGAAATTCACGTGAGGCTTGAAGTTGCATGATTTGATGAAGGACTAAACGTGAAGATGAGGGTTGAGCTTCAAGCTTTACTATAGAGGTTCACACCATAAGCTTTACTACTGGTCTAAGCCCATCAAATCGAGGTGCTATAATTGGTGTCATTTGGTCTGTCGAAGATATATTGCAGGTTGTAATATATGCCTATGATTTGATGAAATGTCTTTCCCTTGTCTTTCCATCGGCTAAAACACAAGGTCAAAAGCATGAAAGGACTCAATTTACCACATGAAAGGACTTTAAAAGCAAAAGCTTGCACATAAGTTTACTAGTTATCTTGGCCAAACCCAAGCACTTTATTGGCCCCCTGATTTTAACCGGGATGCCAATATGATTTCACTTGAGTGAATCTTCAAATTCCTGGGAGCAAATCACGTGATTCGTTAGAGAGAGGTAATCACAATGACGTGGCACTTATGTGGCATGCTCTTTTTTTTTTCGTTTTTTCTCCCCTAATCGTGTGTTCTATACACACCTGCAAATCCAGCCTACACACTTGAGCATGCGTCTAACCCCACACGCTTCATGAGGCAGCTTCGATTAGCTTGAGCTAATCATAGCTGGCAGAAAGTTTCCCCTAGAACTGTTACACGACAAAAAATTTTCTTTTGAAACAATCCCAGCCCGCGTGTTAACACCAACTAGCTACCACCCACTCCTATGGATCCCAGATCCCCCGCGCTAGTCTTATCGGCCTGCAGTCAAGGGATTTCTCCCGCAAGCCCGGATTCTTGTAGAGAATCCCCTCCCAGAGTTCAACACCTCTCAGATGTTTACCCTGATCGATCTTGGTAGCATCAAACTGCTATAAGATCTTCTGCACAGCCTTTGGCTGTAACCCGACCCTATGGGTCTGTTTGGATCCGGCTATTGGCAGTAGCAGACTGCCCTCAAAGCCTACTATCAGAATCGGAATCCAATTCCGACCCTATGGGCTGATCCTCAAATACTATAGCAACTGGTTTTGGCAGAAATGGTTTCCCAATCCAATAATCCGGTTCATGTGTCCAGCCCGAAATCCATCTCTGGGCTTTATAGAACTCATCCTAGAGTTCACCAACAGTCCTGCATGCATGAATCCGGCCAGATCAGGCCTTTGTTTGATTGCAATTCATGCACTAGAGCTCCAGTTCAAGATCTGGCAGCTCGGACCTGTTCCACGATTCAGCTCTTCCAATTTTATAACAGCTTAAGACCCATCGAACCAATAAATGCCACGTGTCATTTTAATATTACATATTAAAACCATAGCTAACTTCTAAACTTACATTTAATTACCATTTGCCCCTAGGGCCTAACATCAACATTAACAACTAATGTTAACTATGTAAGTTTACGGGTCTTCTGCCCCGATCAATCTCTGCTAGCTCTTGCCGTGCTAATATAAATAATATTAGCTCCCCCTAGCGGACCATTACCTGCCGCTAGCCTTTATAACTAATTATTCCGCATCCCGTCACTGTAGACTGATTACAGTCAACACGGCCCATTGAATCACAACTGCCCGGCAATCGCGACCAATAGTCCTCCCGTGCTCATGGACGTCCGTCAAGGGCTAGATTCCGGCTATGCCCTTGGAACAAGGTTTAAAATGAAACGCACTTATTTAAGAAGTGCGTTTGAAAGATTCCTTCTAAAAATTTACAAAATTCTAAAATACCCCTAAAAAGGACTCTTTTACTATCTTGTGTCTAAAGATTTATAAAACTGCTCATGAAAACAGACATTTTAGGAAGACTTAACATTAAGGAGAAGAACAACAAAGAAAAATATCTCATTTTAGAGGGAAAAAGGACCACTCTGAAAAGCCAAAGATTTATTATGGGGGCAAACTCATATGAAAAAATTAGGACGCTTTTTGTATCTTATCCCTTAGAACGTTTATATTGGTATTTGTTATAGAAGACAAAAAAAATTGTTATTTCACAACCATTTTGGCTAAACATCCTAATTGACCTTAAAAAGACATTGGGAGACAGTTGAACAAACTGCTTGAATGAAAAAATTATTGTTTTTGCATCATATGGTATTACAAATGATAATACATCCACGAAATCATGCGGTTAGTTGAAGTTCCAACCGACGATCAGATAAATTTATACCGCAGGAAGCGAAGTTGAAGTAGTGAAGCCTGTGATTACATGGCCTTCTTTGTTGTTCTGGAGATGTATTCATCATGTCTTTGGGCTTGCACAATACCAATCCACAATATAGTGATGTTGAGAAGATAGTCAAGCTCCTTGTCAATGTTGAGAGTCTTCAAAGACAATTCCATCATCTCGGTAGCGATGCATGCCACCGCACATTTCTCCACAGAGAAGTATTTGTCTATCTTGCTTTTTTTTTGTCCGTTTTGCAAAGAAATAGGTAAACTTTTGAGGGGTTGCTACTCCCCGCACCCCTATGGACAAACTACGTAGTTTCCTTCTCGTTGAACACATGTGTCTCCATAACATTTTGGGGTCCTTTGCCTTTAGAAGCGGTTTTTTGAATTGCCTAAAGTGAAGTTAGCATGTGTGTAGAGAAAAAAAAGTAAAAAATAACAACGGGATTCGACTAATTTATGCTCTAACATTGCATTACAAGGTCGAGAATTTAGAACTATTTTAGAACTTTTTGAACTAAAAACTAAGAAAAGCGCATAAAATTATCCCTTGAGTGTGTTATTTCAACAAGATAAGTTGCAAAAAACCTTTGGGAGCAAGAAAGACCCCACAAGATTTTGCACAATATAAACTTATACTCTGGACTATATATTTTATGTATATATATATCTATATACATCTTATACATGTTAATATATATATATATATATTCAATATATATACGTTCACATATTTGTATATATAAAAAAAAAGCGGTATAAATTTATACAAGAGAAGTCTCATGGTATAGATTTATACCATAAAGACTTTTTTTTTGGATATATATATGTAAATATATATGTTATATATATATTATATATTTATATAATATACATATATATATATATATCTTTGGTATAAATTTATACACAGAAAACTCTTCTTATGGTATAAATTTATACCGCTTAAATCCTCTTGCGGTATAAATTTATACCGCCGAGTCCTTTTTTGTATAAATTTATACCGCTTCGAAGTTCTTTTGTTGTATAAATCTATACCGCTCAAGTCTTCTTTGCAGTATAAATTTATCGCGTCTTAACTCTCTAGCATACTATGTCCACATATTACTATCTATTAAGGTATAAATTTATACCATCTTGAAATTTATTTGGAAGAAACTAAAGACTACAGGAGAACAAATAAATTACAAAGTTTAAAAATCCAGTTGGATACATACATTAAGCCATCGCAGGTATCTAAGTCTATAGCAATTTGGAGGAGCAAATAAGAGCAAGTGTATAAAGCAAAGCGCCCAAAGCATCTTCGACTTCACCTGGCGTGTGAGGCATACTTTAAGGTGACAATATTTGCTTCATTGAGGCAATATCAAAATGTGTTGCATTTTTGCAATTTTGTTCATAATTTTGTAGTGAATTTATAAACTTTTGAACTAAATACGTTTTTTTGGGCACTCTTAGCGCTTCTTTTTTTTTCAATGTCTATTTTGTTTTGTCCTTAAAAATATTACTATTTCTCAAACCAAACTAGGGGGTCAAAAAATGGTACCAAACAATTTTGAATGGAAGCTGAGTTCAAATTCCCCTCCAAAAATGGTGCCTAAAATATTCAAATTGTCACACTTGTCACAAATATACCAAGAAAAGGGCATTTTTAAGGGAATTTTAGGGAATCTTTCAAAGATTCCTTTTGAAGTGCGTTTGCAGCAAATAAGTGCGTTTCATTTTAAACTTTGTTTTGGGAGCACCTGTAACATTCCTCCCCCTCCTTTAGATGAGGGAACTGCTGCACAAATTCCTCCGTCTCCTACTGGTCCTGCCACTGAACCAGATGTTCTACCACATCCCTATTGCGCAGCTGCCGAACTCTTTTATCTAAAAGACGTTCTGGCGTTACAGAGGAGTTTAAGACGATCGGTATACTTTGTGGACTAACCACGTTAGCGGTATCCAGTATAGCCCTCTTCAGCTGACTTACATGAAACACAAGATGGATCCCTACTTCCTGTGGTAAGTTCAACTCGTACGCTGTTTCCCCGATCCTTTTAGTAATCCTAAAAGGCCCAGCATACCGCGGAGTAAGTTTAGGCACCCGACCTTTGGTTAAAGGCCGCAATGTGTTCATTCTTAGTGCCGAAGGATAAACGACTCGTAAAAACATGTAATCACCTTCCGCATAAGAAATATCTCGTCTATGCTGATTAGCAGACGCTCGTACCCTATCTTGAGCTTTTCGCAATGCTTGCTTGCACTACCACAGGATTGCATCCATATCATGCAGCATGTGTACTGCAACTTCGGTTCTAAGGTACTTATGCATCCCAGAATAAGCCCTTGGGTTCCGGCCCATCATAGCCACAAAGGGAGTCATCCAAATCCCCGTGTGATGGCTATTATTATAAGCAAACTCTAGGTAGGGTAGATAATCTTCCCATCTAGACTGCTTCTCATGGACAAAACTTCGCAACATGTCCTCCAATGTTTATACGCTCAGTTTATCCATCCGTTTGTGGATGATTACCACTACTCATGTATAATCAGATCCTCAATCCTTTCATGAGGTCCCTCCAGAAGTGACCTGTGAATTTAGTGTCTCGATCACTTACAATAGACAGGGGAAGTCCAAAAGTTGGAAATATGTTTTGCATATAGGCAACTGCTACGTCATGCCCGTAGCCTCCCCTTTCAATGCTATAAACTTAGCATACTTAGTTAACCGATCCACTATTACCAAAATCTGAGTATGTTGCCTAGCTGTTCTAGGTAATGCGACTATGAAGTCCATACTCACGCTTTCCCAGCGTTCATTTGGTATAGGGAGAGGTTGTAACAATCCCAGTGTTTTTCCATGATCCGCCTTCACCACTTGACACACCAAACAGTGACTGACCAAGTCCCTGACTTGATCTTGCAACTCTGGCCAGTAGTAGAACCTCTTAACCAACTCATATGTCTTCCATTCACCTCCATGCCCAGCTTGTGGAGTGTCATGGTGCTCACGTAGAATTGATTCCCTAAGGTCTCCACTCGAAGGACATAAATCCTCCCCTTATAGAAATGCAAACCCTCTTGCTCAGTCCACAGCTCCCCGAGCTTGACCATTGCCGGATCTTGCTGATCCTCGGGATATACATCCTTGATCTTTTGTATAAGATCACTTGCCAAAGTCGTCAAGGTATTAATATGCTTAACCCTTGATAATGCATCGGCAAGTGGGTTATTTTTGCCCGACGTATGCTCAATGGAAAAATGGAACTCATGGAGGAAATCCAGCCACCTAGCCTGTCTCGGGCTAATTTCGGCTTGACTTTGCAAGAACCTTAACGGTTTATGGTCGGTATAGATGATAAACTTACGCGGCTCTTGGCTCGTCCCACTACGCAAGTAGTGCCTCCACGTCTTTAACGCATGCACAATAGCCAGCAACTCTTGCTCATAAGTTGCATAATTCCTTTCCGCAGGACTTAGTTTTCGACTTTCATAAGCCACTACATGACCCTGCTGCATCAATACTGCACCTACTGCTTGCCCGCAAGCGTCAGTATAAACCTCAAATGCCTGATTCAAATCGGGCACTTTTAGCACAGGACTGCTCACTAGCAAATCCTTAATGTGCCGAAATGCCTCTTGCTGCTCTCTCCCCCACACAAAATCGTGATCTTTCTTCAAAAGATCAGTGAGAGGAGCAACAACTTTAGAAAATTTAGGTACAAATTTACGGTAATACGTGGCTAATCCCAGAAAACTACGTAACTATGTTACATTTTCCGGCGGAAGCCATTGCTGTACCACTTGTACCTTAGCGGGATCTGGGGATACACCGTCACCAGACATTATATGTCCCAAATAAGCCACTCGTTGCTTAAAGAAATCACATTTGGAAATCTTAGCAAAGAGCTTGTGGTCCCGCAAAACCCGAAGAACGTGTTCCAAATGAGCGAAATGTTCTTCGACAGTTTGCGAATAGATGAGAATATCATCTAAAAAGACCTCGACAAACTTGTCCAACTGCTCAGAGAACACTTGATTCATTAGCCGCATAAAGGTTGCGGGCGCATTTGTGAGCCCAAACGGCATAACCAGGAACTCATAATGTCCCTGATGAATTCTGAACGCAGTCTTAGGTTCGTCCCCTTCTGATGATATCCACTACAGAGGTCAATCTTGGTAAACCATTTGGCACCCCCAAGATGATCCAGAATATCATCGACCGGGGGTAAAGGATATCTATCCTTTACAGTTGCCTTGTTAAGCGCCCGGTAATCTATGCACATCCGCATAGTACCGTCCTTTTTCTTAACAAGTAAAACGGGACTCGCAAAAGGTGATTTACTTGGTCGTACAAAACCTTTGCTTAACAATTCCCTCACTTGCTTTTTAACCTCTTCAAGTTCTAGAGGACTTAATCGGTAGGGAGCACGTGCCATGGGCTTGACCCCAGGTTCAAGCTCAATTTCGTGCTCGACACCCCGCGAGGGTGGTGGTCCCTCCGGTAACTCTTCTGGGAAAACATCCTTAAAGGCATGCAAAAGATATTTTAATCTTTGGTCTACCTCAGAGTTTACCCCGGTGTTAACCACCAACGAGTTACACGATTTGATAATCAAATCATCTTTTCTCAAGTAATCACACGGGGATTCGGATGACTCCCTTTGTGGCTATGATGGGCCAGAACCCAAGGGCTTATTCTGGGATGCATAAGTACCTTAGAACCGAAGTTGCAGTACACATGCTGCATGATATGGATGCAATCCTGCGGCAGTGCAAGCAAGCATTGCGAAAAGCTCAAGATAGGGCACGAGCGTCTGCTAATCAGCATAGACGAGATATTTCTTATGCAGAAGGTGATTACATGTTTTTACGAGTCGTTTATCCTTCGGCACTAAGAATGAACACATTGCGGCCTTTAACCAAAGGTCGGGTGCCTAAACTTACTCCGCGGTATGCTGGGCCTTTTAGGATTACTAAAAGGATCGGGGAAACAGCGTACGAGTTGAACTTACCACAGGAAGTAGGGATCCATCCTGTGTTTCATGTAAGTCAGCTGAAGAGGGCTATACTGGATACCGCTAACGTGGTTAGTCCGCAAAGTATACCGATCGTCTTAAACTCCTCTGTAATGCCAGAACGTCTTTTAGATAAAAAAGGTCGGCAGCTGCGCAATAGGGATGTGGTAGAACATCTGGTTCAGCGGCAAGAGCTAGCAGAGATTGATCGGGGCAGAAGACCCGTAAACTTACATAGTTAACATTAGTTGTTAATGTTGATGTTAGGCCCTAGGGGCAAATGGTATTTAAATGTAAGTTTAGAAGTTAGCTATGGTTTTAATATGTAATATTAAAATGACACGTGGCGTTTATTGGTTCGATGGGTCTTAAGCTATTATAAAATTTGAAGATCTGAATCGTGGAACAGGTCCGGGCTGCCAGATCTTGAACTGGAGCTCTAGTGCATGAATTGCAATCAAACAAAGGCCTGATCTGGCCGGATTCATGCATGCAGGACTGTTGGTGAACTCTAGGATGAGTTCTATAAAGCCCAGAGATGGATTTCGGGCTGGACACATGAACCGGGTTATTGGATTGAGAAACCGTTTCACGGCAAGAATTTTTCTTTTGAAACAATCCCAGCCCGCGTGTTAACGCCAACTAGCTACCACCCACTCCTATGGATCCCAGATCCCCCGCGCTAGTCTTATCGGCCTGCAGTCAAGGGATTTCTCCCGCAAGCCCGGATTCTTGTAGAGAATCCCCTCCTAGAGTTCAACACCTCTCAGATGTTTACCCTGATCGATCTTGGCAGCATCAAACTGCTATAAGATCTTCTGCACAGCCTTTGGCTGTAACCCGACCCTATGGGTCTGTTTGGATCCGGCTATTGGCAGTAGCAGACTGCCCTCAAAGCCTACTATCAGAATCGGAATCCAATTCCGACCCTATGGGCTGATCCTCAAATACTATAGCAACTGGTTTTGGCAGAAACGATTTCCCAATCCAATAACCCGGTTCATGTGTCCAGCCCGAAATCCATCTCTGGGCTTTATAGAACTCATCCTAGAGTTCATCAACAGTCCTGCATGCATGAATCCGGCCAGATCAGGCCTTTGTTTGATTGCAATTCATGCACTAGAGCTCCAGTTCAAGATCTGGCAGCCCGGACCTGTTCCACGATTCAGATCTTCAAATTTTATAATAGCTTAAGACCCATCGAACCAATAAACGCCACGTGTCATTTTAATATTACATATTAAAACCATAGCTAACTTCTAAACTTACATTTAAATACCATTTGCCCCTAGGGCCTAACATCAACATTAACAACTAATGTTAACTATGTAAGTTTACGGGTCTTCTGCCCCGATCAATCTCTGCTAGCTCTTGCCGCGCTAATATTAATAATATTAGCGCCCCCTAGCGGACCATTACCCGCCACTAGCCTTTATAACTAATTACCCCGCATCCCATCACCGTAGACTGATTACAGTCAACACGGCCCATTGAATCACAACTGCCCGGCAATCGCGACCAATAGTACTCCCGTGCTCATGGACGTCCGTCAAGGGCCCGATTCCGGCTATGCCCTTGGGAGCACCTGTAACAAGAACAGTACCCACTTGGCACAATTCTTAGAAATTTGGCACAATAAAACATATTGAAAACGTCATTGTGTTAAAAGGTGGCCCCAACATGCCATCTCGTGACATGTTATTTTCCTGAGATTAGCTCGTGCCAATCACGTGATTCTCTCAAACGAATCAAATCGCATTGATTAGCTTGAGCTAATCACGCTGCGTATGGTTAAAATGAGGGAGGCAATATTATCACTGGGCCAAATCAATGAAAAAAAAATTAAAAGAACAAAAGTTGCAAAGGGGCACATTGCTGTGTCCAACCGCACACACCCTCCCCAAATCTTATAGGCTAGCTATGGTCTTGTGTGGACATAAGAAATGATGTCCTCTTTCTTTCCCTTCACTTTCCTCCACCTCTCTTTCACCCCAAAATTAGCTATTGCTAAGCCCACCTTGGTGTGTCTTGTCTATCAACATGCTGCACAATCAAGTTATTGACTTCTCATAATCTTGTTGCTTATTCTTTTTCTATCATTGCTATTTTTCTCCCTTCTATTTAGTTGGCAATACAACAGAAATGTTATGCAATGATGGACTTATGGTCATGCTCTTTAAACATGTAGAGAAGTTATATTATGGAATGCGGAAGTATTTAGACATATAGGGTTTTCGGATATGCATCAGTAGAGGAAAGAAGAGATTTCTATATTTGGTGATATACAACTTTTGAAATGTGTAATGAATGCTCAAGGGAAGACGAAAAAATATTATCAATTGGAAATGATTAACAAAATAAACAGATAATTTGAGACGGCGTGGCGATAAAAGGGTCTCAAATTTCTATATAATGCAAGATATGTTAGTGGAGCATCTAGCATCTTAGTGGAGCAATGAAGATGGTGTATAACAGGTGGGTGAGGGACATGGTAATATTTTAGGAAAAGTGATGTGAAGCATATGATAAGGTGTCAAGTTAGGTTACAAGACATTTTATGATGGAAGATGACACAAGTGATCTTACGCATTTATTTTACGGTGGTAAACAACAATCAAGTGAAACAAGTTAGGTGTGGAGCTGACATTGACCATGTTGTAAATAGATATCTTGGCCGAAATATAGCCTGAGACTGGAGGATGACAAATCGGGGCCAAGGCCGAGGGAATAATGACAAAGCCATTCTAGTAATAGGTGTCTACATGCAATGGTAACAACATTAAAATTGCTCTTCTAGTCAATATTTTACAAATGCAGTACTGTGTACACTTGTGAGGGCACATATATGATGAACCTCCTGATGCAATGCAAAGGCAGTGCAGCTCCCAAACTAGAGCAGATCCTCCTTTAGAAGTTGCCATGAGGACTGCCTTGTGCATTGTTCTCACAATGTATACAAGTTTTGCAACTTCACATGCACAAGGTCACAATAAGATCACAAGTTAGAACTCATAAAGGAACCATTTATTCTGGTTAGAACAAAGAACCTAACTTTTGATGCCTGGCCCCTGCAGATAGCCAGTCAAATGCAAGAGTGAGGGCAGTAAATCTTGGAGGATGGCTTATTCTTGAAGAATGGATGACACCCACAATCTTTTCCAACATTCCTGATACTAAACTACGTGTAAATGGCATTCCATAGCTCTGTTTCTCGTTTCTGGAGCTTCAAAACTTCAATATTCTCCTATTTCATAATGATTAAATGATAGAATCTGATTTTCTAAACAAGAATGTAATCCATATCTCATAGTTCTTATTCTCATTCTGCAGCTTGACTACTTAAATAGTGCTCTGTTTCATATGCTAAACATCTTATTGATTATACTTGTGCTAAAAACAGGACGGTACCCAAATCCAGCTTAAATCTGTTACTCTTCAAAAATACGTAAGTGCAGAGAACGGTGGAGGTGCTAATGTGGTTGTGAACAGGGACGAAGCTTCAGGATGGGAGACCTTCAAGGTATAAGAATCTTGAAGTTTAATCTATGATGTTGATCTGCAAACAAATGTTTTAATTAGAAACAGAGCTAAGAAGATTTTGGGTTATTTGATTCGGAGCTATGGTTTTGCTTCTGCAGTTATGGCGGATCACAGAACCATATCACAGGTTTCAGTTCAGAGTTTATAACAATCAGTTCATGGTCGCAGAAAATGGAGGTGGAGGTTTAATCAATGCTACCACTGACACACCTCAAGAATGGGAAACCTTCACATTTATTAATGATCCCAATTCTAATCTCAGTTCTAACACCAGAAGAGTTCACATCCAAGCATATAATGGCATGTATCTTCAGGTTGAGAAAATTCCTATATATTGCACTCACAAGCTTTAACTTACGAAGTTTTATTGTTTATTGTTTAAAGTTTTGATATCTTTGTTGATCCAGGCAAAAAATGCAAGTCAATTAACAGCAGACTTTGATGGAGAACCAGGCTGGGATAATAATTCTGCAGTGTTTGAGCTTACAGTTGTTTCTGAGCTTGGTGGGGAATATCAACTGGCGAATGGCTATGGCTATAATGCTTCTAATGTCTTAAAGGTTAATTTCCTGGTTTATTTTTATTCCATTCTAGCTGCTGATTATGATATGGGGAGCAGAATCATTGGAATACATTCATCACAGAAGATGACTTTGCATACTTGGCATACAACCAAATCAACGCCGTGCGCATTCCGATAGGATGGTGGATCAAAGACTCGCCGGCGCCTTTTGTAGCAGGGGCATTACAAATACTTGATAATTCTTTTGCTTGGGCCAGGTACTAAAGAAGTTCCATATTTTTAGTACTAAAAAAGTTCTATTTTTTGAAGTACTAAAGAAGTCCCAGATGCTGATGAACATGTTTAACCCTAGTAGCATGTTATAAGTTTCTGTGATTGCATATCTGTATAATCTGCAGAGTGCACATTCATGAACTGACTTTCATTTTTCTGCAGCCAATACAATTTGCAAATCATCATAGACCTTCATGGTGCGCCAGGATCGCAAAACACGGAGCAACACTGTGGCACCAGAGATGGTGTATCTCAGTGGGCTGATTCTGATAAGAACTTCATAAACCAGACTTTAGACATCATAGAATTTCTTGCAGAAAGGTAAGTGGAATACATTTCAAAAGTTAGGCCTTTGGATGATCTTGTATGAGCTGATATACATATTTGCAGATATGCATCAAACTCTGTACTCTTGGGAATAGCCCTGCTGAATGAGCCACATGTAGGGGTAGTGCCCCTTGATACTCTTCAGTACTACTACAAGGAAGGTTACAAAAGAGTAAGAAAATACAGTGAGAGTGCATATGTGATTATAGACTCAAGAATTGGTGGAAGTTCATTTGAACTTGTTAACCTTATGAGCCCTTCTGATGGCTACACAAATGTGGCCTTGGATTTACATTGGTACAATGTATTTGGGGGTTACTTTGTTGACAGGACAGTGCAATGGCACATTAATTTCATAAGAAATGACAGGGCAAATGAGCTGCAAAGTCTTATAAATCGGCAGGGCGCCTCGATATTCATTGGTAATATCTTGAATTGAATTGGATTGAATTGAATGTTCATAGAGGCCAAATGATCTATGGCATATGGTTTAGAGCCATATATACAGGCACAAGGCACAGAGGCCTGCCTAATGCTGTAGCATGCTAGGAGTCTTATTTTTTCTCCTTCTATTTGGTTTGTTCTGTTTTTTTTGTTGTAAGGTTTATTAATCAGAGATGGTTATGCAGGAGAATGGGTTAACGGGATGAACGTGGATGGTGCAACTGCAGGGGATTATCAGAAATTTGGAGCTGCCCAATTGGAGGTTTATGGCAGAGCCACATTTGGATGGGCTTATTGGAGTCTCAAAACCGAAACTCCTGACTCTGAGTACTGGAACTTTCAGTGGATCAACAAAAATGGTTTGCTCGCCAGAAATAGCAGCGGAACCTGGCCATGAACGGCAGTGATTCTACAACTTAGGGGTTATGCTTGCATATTCCTCATATCTGACTTTAAAGAAAAAAAAGGAGGGGGGAGGGGTTCAATATATATTGTAATCGAATGTCAAACCAAGTGAGAAAATGTATTTTGGCGAATGCACACTCCACACTGTTAAAATATGAGAGGGATAACATCTTGGAACAGAGGGTGTTATGCCCTATTATAACCATAGCGGCCCGGAGTCCCGAGATTGTTATAGTAGGTCATAACATTCGAGTTCAAGGGTGTTATTTGCCTTAACAAAATGGGCCCGAGAGTTTTATGGCAGTTTCCATAACAAGCTAGGTGTTTATGGCCATTTGGCATAACAAACTGGACGTTTATGCGCACTTAATGTGTTACTGGTGGGTAACACCACTGCAAACAACGTCTGAGATTTGATCTCAACTATAAAACTTGAGGGCCAAGTTGCTAAGGCGTCATCACATTTATGGTTGCCCGACAATGTGGGACAATTTTTATGGTGGTATTGGTATGTTTGAGTGTCTTGGGATTGCATTAGAATGTTGGATTTACCAAGTAGGCATATCTGGAGAATATACTATCTAAATAATGTATTCTTTAGTAGATAATAATGCATATTAATGTTAAGGTTCGAAAGACAAGATTCTACAAAGGTTTGGCAAGCATCGGTTTCTCATTGCGGCTTCTCTGCACAACTATTCTAATTCCATGCTCTGCAAACATTGCCTAGACCATATGCAATCTATATGCCACCAAGGGCATCACCCTATTCATAAAAGGTCTTGACAATATGCTCAACGAGCTCAGGCATGGGAAAAATCCAATGTGCTTCTCTAAAGGATGGGTGTAGCTTAAAGTCTACTATGGATTACGTATTGCTAATGTTCTCTCATTTAAAGTGGTAGTCCATGTCAACCAAATCCTTAACCCTATTCAGACCAAATCCTTAACCCTGTTCAGATCATATTTGCTCTCAGAATAGCTTCAATTATATTCAAAAAGCAAGTATTTCCATGTTACGTCTAGATATATTGAGTAACTGCCAAATTTAGATTCTGTGATCCAATTCAAATTCCTACAAATCGACCGAAATGCTTTATTTCGCTTTATTCAGCAGTATTATAGTTCTTTTCCTGCCGAAAGATATTTGATGCTCTTCATGATGCTTGAAGAAAATCAATTCGCCAAGTTCTCAAGAAATAAGTAAGAGCGCTGTTTATTTTGAGAGTTTTTCATGCTTTGATTCCTACAAACTACAGGATATTTGTTTGAATCATGCGCGTAATTTTAGACTTCAAACTTTCTTGTCTTCAGACTTTTTTTTTTTATTTCAAATTAAAAATGTGTAAATTGCAAGTGTGCATGCAATTCACAGGGTTTAGGATTCACTTCTTCTTGCCATTTTGCAATTCACAAGGTTTAGGTTACACAGGGTTTAGGAAATGAGTGAATACTATGGAACAAGGTAGGTCACGTGTCTATTCCTGAGTCACTGAATTTGAATCAATCACAGTTTTTGCATCCACCACATTACACATCACACCTTCATATGCCAACACATCAAACCCATCATATATCAATACATCACACGAGATTAAGAGGATAAAATTAGTAACTGACGCATAATCGCCATTATTAATTCAAATTCCTAACTAATTGCCATATATGGTGTAAACCACATTCAAATTAAATTCAGAGAGGGGGGGAAACAATGCAAGAACTTTAATTAAAACCAACCTAGAATTCAAAAGAAAAATTGATCAAAAAACACATTCCTGGTCATGAATTCTTATTGTATTCACAGATATGGATGCAGAGAACTTTGTCATAGAACCATCTACTACTGTTAATCAAAATGATTCTGCTACAAAGGGGTGGAATAAGAGATCACATGAAAGGGAAAGAATGCACAAACAACACCAGAGAAGAAGAAGAAAAGAAAAGAGAAGAATTAGTAAAATTAGCAGCAGGAACTTCTACTCAAACTAGAATAGCATGAACAAAATGAAGGATTGTCTTGAATCTGCTTTCCTTCTTTCACCAACAAACAAGGGCATTGGATCCTTCGAGAAGAAAATTTGGTTTACTATATTTCCTGAGAGATAAGACAATGAAAGATGTGAATGGGAAAGAGATAAAGGATTTAGAAGCTAAAAACATCAAGGATACCATGCAATATGTCAAGCTATCTAATTCAAATGACAGTTTAGCAACGAAAAGATCATGTCTTGCAATATCTGTTACTTGTGAAAAAACTACACAAGTTAGTGACAGAAGAAGGGACAAAGTTTTAGATGTTCATCCCAGATATTTTTACATTGAGAAGAGATTGATTCACAAACTGCTGGCAAATGGATACATTTCATTAGGGCTCGAAGATTTGGTGCTATAAATAAAATGGTTATCTAAACTATACAAAATTTCTGGATACAGAACACAAGAATTTCTCCAAATGTAATGGATGTGAGGTCAAGAAGACTTGATCAGGTCAAGAAGACTTGATCAGCTGCTCATTATCTTGAGGAGACACAGGTACACAATTCAATTTGCATCATTCTCTGTTGTGGTGATTATATTATGAACAGATATATCCAGTATATTGTTGTGCATTTAAAATGGCATACTGAATATAACAAGCATAATGTATGATGAGAATGGTAAAGACATTCTAGCTTGTGGTGGGAAGAGGCTGGGAATGTCATTATTAGCTGTGTGGGAATTATACAATTTGTATGATGCATGTGTTACATGTTGCAGACAGTGAGAAATGTGATGTGACTGCCTTTGATGCATTTGATGAGCTATTTGCAATCAATATGATGCATGAGGTAGATTTGGGGCAACATGATATAATATATGATGCATGTGTTATATGTGTTCTAGGATGATGTGGTATGATGTATGTATTATATGTGTTACATGATGATGTGATATGATGTATGTGGCAGAATGTGGTAATATTATATATAGTGAATGTGGTGCACGCTGTCATGCTGAATGAAATTTGTGATGAATGATGCGTGTCGTGATTGTGGGACACTTTCATTTGTAATTCCTGTAGATGCAGCTATTTCAGAAGTTCAAGGAAGGACACACCGACATAAACATTGGACTTAGAATATTCGAGCAATTAAAGCTATGGGTTTGTTGTGAAGTTGAAGGACTTCAATTCTTACTGCTGTGTCACCATATAAGGATGCAAATGCTTCTTGATGGTTTCAATCTAATGAGAAGCAAACATCCAAAGTACTGCATCTGCACTTGCCAAGTGTGCAAGAAGTTAGACTTGAATGGAAGGTGCAGAGCACATGAAGAGAAAATCCCAAGCATAAGTGCATTGTGGAGAGGGATACTCTACCCTCAAGGCATGAATGAATTCTTCAAGAAGGTTTATTTTTGGTAAGTGGGATGAAGAAATTCCATTTGCCCAATGGAGAAACAAGACATTGGCAGTTTAATTAAAGTTTAATTAAATGGGAATACATGGTGTGAATTGAATTCAAGGATGGTATATCCAAGAGGAGATTGAAACACTAGTTCAAGGAAACGCCAAGTAAGCATTTGATGGATATTATGCTTGCCAAACTACTACAATTTTTAATTCACAATTTCACGTACAAGTGGCAGGCTAGGCAATTTAGGGATCTATTTGACGATCTGCCACATGATTGGGTAGTTTCTGTTGTGGACTTTGCAGAAAACTATGCATTCAAGGAGCAGAATGCGGTGCAATCCATTCGTTGGATCAATAACCAGACCACACTTTTTGTCAGATGGAAAATAGAATAGAATAGAATAGAATAGAATAGAATAGAATAGAATAGTTTTTTTTTTAATAGTTTTTTTTTTTTTTTTTTTTTGAAAGGAGAATCAGAATTATGTGTTTGATGATAGAGAACATGACACATTATTTGTTCAACATTGTTTTATAAAACATCATGCAACCATCGTCCAATTAAATTGAGATTATGTCAACTTTAAGATCACGCCAACCTGCTGTTGTCTAGGGGGTTTTTGTTCTTTTTAATCTTTTTTTTTTTGGACTTGATAAATAACATAAGGTTGCAATTCACGTGTGTCGTTTCATATGCGAATTGAAATATGCAAAAATGAAAAGCAAGTTGCTAAGATAGATGAGGTCAAAATTGAACAGCATTTAGATGAAAATATTAGGTTTGATAATAACAGATTGCATTATTTGCGAGGCAATTGCAGACCCAAAATTATGGATACATGACACAAATATCATACAAAAATATATTATATTCCAATAAAACATTAAGGGATCAATCCATGTTTTTCCACATATTTAACAAGGTGTGATTCCATGTCAGCCGTTCTATCTAGTTTTGGGTGTGAATCTAACACTTCACGCACCGTCATCCCCATAGCCAAATTATTCTTTATAGACATAAACTTCACCAGAAAATCATCTGTCGCAAAAATTTTTGGATCGTAAGATGGTGGATTCAGGGTCTGCATTTGATTGTAGAAGCATTTGAGAGCATCATCATCCACTATGATTATATCATCCTTATTCTCGATACCAAGTTCGTCCTTCTCTTCTTAGATTAAACCTGCTATTGACATGGAGCTTAAAATTAAATCAGAACTAACCTTGAATTCTGAGGCTTTTGGATTCTGAGGCTTGCTCCGATATCCTCTGCTATCGATATCCTCTGCTACAGATGCTACAGAACAAAAGGAAGAGTCTTCAAGTAAGTTAGGAATTGCCAAAATCAAAGAAGCATCTAACATTGCTGAAAAGAAACCTGCTCACCAAGATTTAACCACGCTAATCCAAGCACAGCCTTGCAAATCAACTAGGAGGGCAGATCAAAACACAGCGGAAGCGCAACCGGCAAATCGTATAAGAAAGGAAGAATAGGTAGAAACTTTGAGAGCGTGAATTGGATTTATATAGGCATAATTAGAAATAAATTAGCGTGAATAATTGATTGCTTGAAATAACATGCCTGGCATACGGTCTTCCCGCCAGATATAACATGTATGGTATATATGGAGAATATTGCATTTAATGCAATAAATTCTCACGGCATTTTATTGCATTTATTGCATTTGGAAAAACAGAATTTAGATATTTTATGTCTTTTCCTATTCTCAAGGCTAAATTACAGCCCTCAATTAAAATTGATTTTTAGTGTTGGGGAAAGTTTTTAGGTCCTATCGGAAAATTTCCTATGGTTACTATGATCAATCGGATATCTCATATTTAGAGCCTAAAATTTTCCATTTATGCAATTACAACCGGTTGATTTATAGTGTTCCCCAGACTTTATTGAGACAATTGCAGAGACAAAATTTTAGAGAGACAAAGTTTTGTAGAGACAACAATTTGAATTCATTCAAAAATTTTCAGTTCATTTACATGTCAGATCCCAGAGGCTTGTAATCAGATGCCTGAAGGCTTTTCACACTATTTTTTACACAAAAAATGCCCGGAGGCGTGATCACAACTTCTTTAACAAAAATGAAAAAAAAAAATGGCCCGGGAACTGCATCACTTCTCTTCTTCCACGTCTGCAAGAAAGACGAGTGTTAGAATTACACTAGAAATTACGAAAAGGAAAAAAAATCAGACATGCAAACCAGGGTCCGCTGCCAACCATTCCAGAAAATCGTCGAAGTCGCGATCTTCTTTTGAATCTTCTTCTTCTTCTTCCTCAAACTCTTCTTCAGACATTTCATTCTCTATTTCAGGCTCGAGCCAACCCTGAAGCAGAGCGGTCAGGAATTCCTGTGAATCCTGATCCGATTCTTCCACTTCTTCCTCCTCTTCATCCTCTGAATCGGTATCAGAGGATTGCTGCAAAAAAGAAATTAATAGGGGGAATTGGGGGAATTCAACCCGAGGTCTTTTTGAAGAGACATCGGGTTCTTCATGAAGCTCCGCTACTGAGGCCGAACGCTTCATGGTGGGCAGAAAAACAAAATTTGGAAGGAATGGAAGTGTTGAGAGCGTGAAGTAGATTTATATAGGCTTAATTAGAAATTAGCGTGAATAAATGATTGCCTCAAATAACACGTCAGGCGTACAATCTTCCCGCCAGCTATATATCATCTAGGGTATATGATGGAGAATAAATTCTCACGGCTATCTTTTTGCAAAATCAGATATGTTTTTTCGTATTCTGAAGGCTGAATTTTCAATAATTAAAATTTGGATATATTTAGATGTCATTTCCTTGTTGTTGCCACGAAAATTCTTGTTTTAAATGATTTCGTTTATATCCATTGTTGTTATTATATTAAACCTATTTCCAAGGAATTTCTTGCTTTTTAAAAATTTAATTTACCTCTATATATTCCATAAATGTACGTACTTTTCTTATCTTATGGTGTATAAATATTTCCTACTCATTGACTAAAAATTGTGCAATTTGCCTAGGTCAATGGTGCCTCTCCAACTGAAGATGGTATGCAAAATATTGAAAAGATCAATTTCAATGAAAAAGCACCTCCTACCAAGAATGTTGAAGAAAAATAATTAGTCCTCCATAGTATGGTGCAATGGAGGAACAAGAAGGTGAGAATCATGCACAAGTGCAACAAGGAAATAGTAGGCCAAGGAAACATTGTGCTAGCAGATCCTGGTCAAGCTGTTAATGATGAAAGGCTAGGGGAAGACAATCTTGGTATTGCAATTTCTATGTTGGAAGACAACTGGAAAGGTAAAGGTTTGGGTGACAAGGAATGTTTTAGTTGTGTCAAGCAATTGGAGGTTCCTTGTATCATGGCATGGCTTATAAGTAGTGTTCAATTTGTGGAGGATTATCTTTTTCCAGAGTCTGAGATTGTTGGGGATAATGATTGTCTTGATATTGATCCATTAGCAGTGGGAACTCTAAACCTAAGCAAAAGGGGAGAAGCATCAGTTGCCAGACATTATCCTAGCAAAAGAGCCAAATTGATTAGTGATACTAAACGTGAGACAATGGTGAAGGTTAGGGGCTCAGATTGTTGTTGGAGTGGTTGTATGCAATTCTTTACAATAGAACAATTGGTGGAAGCAAGAGCCACTTTTCAAGAGTATATTGTTGATGAGAGAAGGACCTACATGTACACAATCTTCGAGCACGCACTTCAGGATGAAAGAAATCCAAACAGAAAAAGATACACTTTGCTAGGGAAATGGATATGTAAAAAAGCAAGGCAGAATATCCATGCAATTCCAACTTCTTCATAGCATAATTGGCAAAAAACGCAGGCAGAAGGGAACATGATTGCTTTGCATGGAAATAATGGTTTGTTGAGACCAACTGCTAGGACCTTGGCTGCCAGGGAGATATTTGAAACATATATTGATTTCAATGCAGAGTCTATGCCACACAAAAGCAGAAGGGATGAAAAGGGAAGAGCAGTTGTTGAGAAAAGATTACCACCATCACATTGTACTCAAAAGAGTATTTTGGAGGAAGTGAATTCCCTACTTCGAGAATTGGAAATTCTTCCAATATCCCAGCCTAGCTTTAGTAGGCTATGGAAGAAGCATTTCAATCATGTCACCATAGCAACTTCAAAATTTATGTGCTAAGTTGAAGGAGACTCTTAATAAGACTATGCAACCGAGTCAAAGGGCTAGGATAAGGGAGCATATGAAGGACCATATGACTGATCAACTATCATGTAGATCATGTTATTGGATGTGGAGAACTTTATCTGCATTGGAACCTAATAACTATTTATGTATTATACATGACAAGATGGACTAGCAAAAGACTTGTCTTCCACAATTCAAGTACATACTAAAGTCATGTGGAAGATCATACCCTTTACAGATCTCAATGATTGGGGCAATCTTGCATGGGCAGACTCAAGCCTACTATGACCATTTTAGTTTGGAGTTGTAGAGTGATAGTCCAGATTTTCATATTGGGAGTATCATGAGGTGTTTGAGAAACTATGAAAATGGATACAATGGTCACCTCCAGGACCCTACAGCTAGCCAGGCACTACATAGTGCATTGTTAGATGGAAACCCTAACAATATTGAAAAGTTTAGCAAGGCAAGGTTTAGGAAGCATGGGTCTAGTGAACATGTTGGAGCTTCAACTTCACGTGCTAGAGCTCAAGATCTACCCAGAAGGTTCCTCTTGCAACTTGATAATTGTGCAGGCCAAAATAAGAACATGTGGATGTTTTCTTTCCTATCCTACTTAACAGCTGTGGGGATATTTGAAAGAGTTAATTTAGGGTTTCTGATGCCCGGGCATACCCATGAGGATGTGGATGCGTTGTTTGGCAAATATAGTTGTATACTGAAGTAGCAGACAGTGACCAACTTTCCTAGGCTAATGGAAATCTTGTATGAATGCACTACTCCAAACCCTATAGCTTCTCTCATAGAAGAAGTGCCCGATTGGAAGAGCTTTGTGGATGGTTATACATTGGATCTTGAAGGTCATTCCAGGCCTCTGCAGTTCACTTTTTGGGTGAGAAATGGGATTCCAATCTTCCAATGGAAGATGAGACCTTCAAAGGATGAGTGGAGAGGAGGGGAGGAAATATGGCGTAGAGATGAGAATGGCAAGCCTATGATACCTCCAGGTCAACTAAAAGCTTTAAAACCTACTAAAGAAGTGAAGCAATTAGAATTGACTAAGGGAGGAATCCAGGACTATATAAAGCATTGGCAAACCAACCCCGATGATACCAACTGTGTCTTGGTGGCTTGCTGGAAGACGATGATTAACCTATTGGAAGGAAGGAAGGAAGGTATTTTTATCGTCCACGGAGACCAGTCGGTCTATAAGACCAATCGGTCTATTGGGGGAGATAGACACATCCTCTCATATGAATTGAAAGAAGAAGGGTGGTTGCCTAAAACTAGGTGGAAGACCTTAGCAGGTGCTAAGGATGTTGACACTGTTAGTAGCATTCGTAAGTAATATGCTCCTCCTCCTTCTGACAAACACTATGTTGGTCCTAAGAACAATAGGCCAAAGTTTCTAGGCATGGATGCTTATGAACCTTCCACTAACTTGGAATTGCCACCAATTTGTGGTAGTAAAGCCAGCAGATTTAGATACCTATCTAGTGTGGTTGGGGTTCACCATCTCTGATATTTGCAAAGAAGAAGGTAATATTAACTTCAACCATGTGCGGGTAGAATGGTGGTGTCCAGTGCATCAGTTGACCAACGTATCGGATAAAGAAAGGTACTTAGATTGTTGGACAATGGAGGCGAAATCCGAGTGATCTTGATCTTTGGCTAGACTATGAAAGTGTATTATACTTATGGACTCCAAAAACTATTCCAGCTAGAAATGCGAGAATTTCAATACCTCATGATGTCAAGAAGAAGGCTATGATATCATTGGGGGTGCTTGAAGAAAAGTGAATAACTATGTAAATTTTCTTTATCACGTTTTTATAATATGGTGCTATATTGTGAAATATTGACTATTTTGTAAATAATATGAGATTACATTTTCATACTTTTGAGGTGGTTTGTGTGAATTTGAATATGCTATAAAAAACATACAATATGAAATTTGTCCCAAAATTAAGATATAATCCCAATTTAAATGAATGATGGTTATGCCTACGTGCAGCAAAAAGGATAAGGTCCCGAAATGCATATTATTTTCTCTAATAGAGCAACCTCAGAATTTAAGGCAGCCAAACCATTCGATTTTCTTGGGAGATACACTATAGATACTTCAATAGAGATGATGTGGAATTTCTTTAGTTTCAACTATGGAAAGTGTGAAATATCTAGCATTATAACAGGGGGTTGTTTTCGTATTTTTGTACTTTTTTTCCTAAGGTTTTTATATGATTTGTTGATAGTATTCCATGAGACGTACTAATCGGTATATCTAGAGTGCACATACGCTCACTTTAATTTTCGTGACGCTTTCCAATGGTTGAATCCCTAAATTTTGATATATATTTTTTATAATTTAAGGTTGTATACTAACAAAAAAGTATTTTTCCCTTGCTTTACATGCAAGGCTCGAGACCCTTCAACTTAGGGTTTTGTTCTGCCCATGCCGTATCTGGTCCTCTGCCATATTCGACAGGGCATGGATCATGTTGGATCAGCACAGCCTGGGTGCTAGGTCTGGCGTGGCATGCGGGCGAGTTGCTAGGGGCATCTATTCCAGGTTCGTTCTTTTATCTGTTGCCTTATTTTTATGGGAGCATCTTCTTTGCGCCTTGAAGCCGGAAGGATCCTGCTTGGTTGTCGGCTGCCAGTGGGCAATCCATTTGCCATGGAAGCTCTTGTTGTGGCGGTGCCTCCCGATCTTGCTCTAACTTTGCAAAGGCTAAACTGTTCCAGGGCAGGTGGATCGATTTCTATCAGACTCTTTTTTGTAGTGGGATGGAGTTGATTCTGGTAGCAGAATTGAGGATCCCATAAAAATCTGAAACAATTGCTCCGAAGAAATGCATGGAAGCTTAAGTGTACAACGATCAATGAGATAAGCTGGAGAGGTTTTATTTATAGTTTAGCATTAAACCATTTACTGTCTTGGTGTTTCTATGATTTTCCAAGTCATACTAGGCTATAGTTGGGTTTGGAATTCGTTTGATAGTGCTAAAGTCTTATTCCTAAAAAATGCGTATGCAGGAAAATGATGGCCGACTAGATCCATTCAAATGGATAAATGGATGAACTGCTGAACGTAATTTCAAATGACATTGTTTGCAATTTCTTATGTCAAACAATATTGGTACCAGCAGGTTCCAGTCAAGAGTGTTCGCGTGAGTATATTGGAAAAGTCATGATTGCCCTGTGTCTAATCTTTCTGCTAGTAGCAGCTTTGCAATTTGCACTGGAACAGTTGCCTCCCATTTCTAATGTCTAAGGCTTAAGCATTTTGTGTTTTTTATTTGATTTTTTACACCCTCTGGTGTACTGTTGCCTGCGATTTTGACAAGAGATCCAGGTGCGACTCGGAGGATCCACGATGATGTTGAGGTATTTCAGGTGACGAACCCAAGGGGTGCATTTCTACTTTCTTCTGTTTCAAGGGGTTTCATTCCTTGTTATTGGACTTGATTTGATAGGCGAGCAAGTTAGCTGAAGATTGTACAGTAGATGTAATTGCTGGCATTGGAATTCTTTAACCTGCGTGCTTTCCATCGATGAACGTGGGACTTCATATCAGGCAACTCATGCCAGCTTCATAACAGGTCAAGTTATTTTCTGGAGAAATGAAATAAGAGCCTGGGTTTCCAAGTAAGTGCACATCGTTGGAAGTGAAAGAGTGTTACAGAGATAGCTGATGATGCTTAATGAGGAATTAATAGCCTTATTATCACATTCATGTAAGCTTATTGAGCATCATGACCCTTTTCAGCAGACCTTATTATGTTATTGTTGATGTTATTGTTGTTTTGCCCATTTTATAACGGTGTATTTGTGTATATTTAAGGCCCTTGGTATGCAATGCAGGGAATTGAGATTACAATGAAATATGTTTCTAGGGATTATATTTCCAATTCAATTTGTCCACATTCTATAAATGAAAGTGACAATGCTCAGTTGTGCATTGTATTTCTAGAATAGTTGTGCATTGTTTAGAGTGGAATAAATGGTGTGTTGCATTTGATCCTTCATGAACCTGATTCTTGTATTGCAATATTCAAATTACTGATAATGAATGGATAATGAATAAGCTTAGTTGTTTTAAATAAACATATCAGTATAATACTTATGCTTGCTTTGTTAGGGCCCGAAGGGCCCAAAATTTTTTTTTATTATAACAACCAACACATAACTACCATTAGCATTCACTAACACAACCATTACATCTAACACTTTTGAATTAAAACCCCCTTGAAACCCCCTTTAGTTTGGGTGCATATTCACCGCACGAGGGGTGGCGTAGGGGCAGCGAGAGCTCCTGTAATTATGTTTCGCATGTACAAAATCAACACCATATAGTATATTGCCTGAAATCTTATAGTATTTTGTAAATCTTGTTATACAGTATAACAAATTCTATACATCCATACCCCACAAACGAGGAACTTTGTGTACGGTGTAGATTAAGGAATAAGGGATGAATATGCCTATCCAACAGCTCTCGTTGCCCGGAGTCACCCCCCGTGTGAATATGCACCCAAACTAAAGGGGGTTTCAAGGGGGTTTTAATTCAAAAGTGTTAGATGTAATGGTTGTGTTAGTGAATGCTAATGGTAGTTATGTGTTGGTTGTGTGTGAACATAAGGGCAAGGCTACAGAGTTTAAAAGATGGCTAAGAAGTTTGCAAGTTAAGCATGAATGTCTGAAGTTGGACAATGCATATGAGGTAGTGAAAGTGGTTGCAGAGAGATTCAGTTGTGGCTTGTCAGAGTGGCAAGACTTAAAAGGGCAAGAGAAGATAAGGAGATCTTTTTGGAAGAAGAGTTGGGGAGCTGAGATCATACTAGATACCAAGAAACTCTACTCTATCCATGGATTTAACAAAGGTTGCTCCACTCAGCTACATGTCAGAGAACTGCCTTGTTTCTGTTCTTATTGTGCTGAGGGTCTCTGGAGCGAATGTGTGAACAAGACTTATGTTGACAATTGGGAGCTCATCATAGTTGAACCATCAACTATTATCCATGCAGACACTATAGAGATATGCAAGTCCAATCGACCTCTTTATTCTACCAATGCCAATATTTTAGTTGATGCAGTCAGAGTTGGAGATAATTTTGCAATGGCTGCACCTAAAGGTAATAAAGAGTGTTGAATTCTGGTTACTTGTGTGCACAAAACTAAAATTTGTGGTTGAAGAAAATTTTCAAATCAATATCAATGGTACCTTTCTGGCGAGAGTGTTGTGGAAGGTATCTACTACCAAAAGGGCCCAAAATCAATTGTAGGATATAAGTTGTGCAGAAATGATCCAAAGGTTTTAGTGTTCTCCACAGAGTGCCATTAGAGTTTCCATTAGAGTAAAGAACTATCGTAAGGGCAAAATACTCGATAACTTACCAGATGTATTGTCTCATGACGAATGACAATTGTAATTCCATTTTTCTAAGTATACCAATTCTTCTAAGCCTACCAATTTTTCTCAGTATATTTCTCTAACTTCATTCTAAACGTGATGCCAACATGGTGTATATGATGCCAATACGATGCATGTGATGGCAACATGGTGCAATCAGTCAACTCAAAGTGTGATTCCCTCTTTACTCGAACCAGCAAAGTCTGCAATGTACTTCATAATACCTTTCCCATTTCTAGAAAAAACTGCCATGAGATAAATCAATATTATTTTCTGGAATTCAAAGTTTTTGGTGGTATTTTTATGCAAATGGGAAGTAGATAGTTTGCAGAAGATAGTCTTAAATCCTTGCTCAAGTCAATGTTATAATCTGTGAGATATTCGGGTTTGAATCTGAGTCAAAAACAAATCAAGAGAAGTCAACTCTGTAACAGACAGATTGTTGATTTTAAGAACTCCAGATCAATTCCTTGATCTCTGTCTTGAGTTAATTATCATCTATTTTGCCATTCTTTCCCTTTCTTTTCTAAATTCCTTTGCTTTTTGCCCGCTTGTTGCTTCCACCTGCACACTTTTTTCAAGGACAATGCAATTTTTCGAATTTGAAACCTAAAAATTTCGCAACAACTTTAGCGGGAGCTGATCAGTCTAATCTTCTGCCATTGCTCCAAGATATTTTTAAAAAACTTCCACATTTAATACATTTGGAGATTTCTCTAATTTTGCCTCGCCAAAGCGTCCATGGATCCTTCTTCTGATCTGCTTCCCATTTGGGATAATTTCTCAAAGGATCTAAGTATCCAAGGAATCTGTCATGAGCTCGATCCTGTTACTAGGATTTCCTTGCCTTATGAAGTTCCTAAACCTCCTGAAGAAGTTGGAGAATGACCATCCTTTTGTGGGCTCGAAGCTTCACGTTTGCATAGGGTACATTGAAGCATGTAAGGGATATGATAAGATGAGGCTAAACATGGATGAAAGTAGGTTTGAAGAGCATTTATATGCTGGTAAGAGACAACAACATCAGTGTATTTAAATGAATCACTTGAAGTGGTCTGTAAAACTAGTTGGGCATTAATATTTACTAGGGAGGGTTTGCAGATGAATTTTATGTTCTGGTTCATCAATATAAACTACCATTTGTTCACCAATAGACAGTTTGGCATAAACCGGGAACTATTCTACACTCACGTAATGCTAGCAGATGCATATGGTAACTTGTTGTTACTAATGGCAAAGATCGATTATTTCAGGCTGGTCTTTAATCTGGGGTACTTCTGATAACTATATCAAGAAATATAATCTTCTACTAGCTGCCTTGTTGTCTCTGGTCCTGCTGAAATTCCTACCATTGACACTTATCTTGATGGACCAATTGAGTCAATGGCTTCCTTCAAGTACAGGTACATGGGTTTGGGAGCAGGTTGTTTACATAAAGACAAGGAATCCGGTGCTAAGATGACTATATATGTTTTGGTGCTGATGCCTTCTTAAATGTCAACTTGTTTCTCTGTATTATCTATATTTCCTTGATGAATGAGACATTGGAGTTGGCGGATGTCTGGATTTCCAAGTGTTGAAATGTTTTCCACTAATAATTTTTAAGTATTTATTTATTCCTTTAACACTTCAAACTTCAATTCAAATGCTTTTAACTAGGAGATTTGAAGCCCACCAGAGTCGTATACTTCTGGTCACCAGTTAGTGTATGTTTTGTAATTTCATTACAATAAACTTGTTCTAAATATAAACTTGAACAATGTACATGCATTACAATCATGTATGATTTCATAATCAACACTTCACTCCTGTTGTACATGGTGTGTTATAAGGTTCAGTCTGCCGAAGACACTAATCATGGACAGCTCAGAAGAAAAAATATCAACTGCTTGCATCACAAAAAAGATCAGCATGTTTTGTTAAAGTTTCAGTGCAATAGTACTGTAGTAGCTTATCTGGTCTGTCATAATATCTACTCCATTGTGTAGGCCTCCTAAAAACTTGCTTACAAAGTAACACACAGCTAGCCCTGCACAAATGTTACCATACAGTTTAGCATGGTTAAGTAAGAAGACCATGCAAGTGAAAGTGCCCACAAGGGCTTCATCATGTTAAATACATAGAATAGTAGGAAAGAGGCATCACAAGTTATCACTAATGAGATGAAGTGTCTTAAAAAAAAACTGGCCTGGACTAATATACGCTAGACTAGAATCTGCCTCAGTCAATCCCTTGGCAGTATTATCATCCTATGTCTAAACTAGCAAGCCAGTCTAGAATAGCACCCCTTTTCCTAAAGTCTAAGTAATTTAACATGATCACCAAAGTCATAAGAAGTCATATGCTCCATAGGCATCAACTTGAATACTATGTAATTACATAAACTATCAGATAAGGCCTATCATGACATTTATAATCATCCTTCAAGAGAACACCATACATGTGTATATCATATAACTACAGATATTTGTGCTACGCAAATTTGTATATTCAAGGTCTGGTCATATCAGCCTAATATACATGATTTTAACAGCACCATATAGACGCAACCTTGTTTCAAAGGAACTAGCTTAAAAAAAAAAAAAAAAAAAAAAAAAAAAAAAAAAAAAAAACATAATATAAACTTGAACATAAGTTATGCCAAATAGACTTTGTATTTCTAGAGTGAAGTCACAACTGTTACAACACCCAATATGTCAGGGTGCTTAAAGCACTATAATATCATACTAGCAGCAGTGCATATATATCTTCTATAATCGAAAAACAACACATGATAGAATAAAGGATCCCACTTGGTATTGCAAATGTTTTATGCCCAAAAGAAATTTTTAATGCTTAAATTATGCCATTATAGAAGCCAAGGAACAACCCCCATAGATATAGTTTATCATTCAATATATTCATGTGTTATAATGCAAATGCCACACAACCAGCATAATATAAATGTATCACCATGAGTTGTAGCCATGACCATCCAACCACCTTTCTTCAGCAATACTTAAGTTGAAACAAAAAAAGCACAATAAGAGGAGAAGTTTGGTACCCTGCAGCCATTCAATACACGGTTACCTTGATGAAGGTAACCATGCAAGGGCCAAAAGGTACAATAAGCTTCTCAGTTTATCATCGCTCACTTATTATACCTTCTTTGCCCAATCATAAATAAGAGCTAGAACAAAAGGTTATTGGTCATAATGTTAAATGCCTCTATGTGACCAGCCAACTGCATCTAAAATGAAAGCTAAAATAGCAAACAAGTGCAAATCTAAAGCTCTTTTACCATGCTGCTTATTGTAAATGTTTTACATAAACACGGGTACAAAAGCAAATATGTTATTCACCAAGCTGAAACATGTGTATTTAACCAAGAAATATTTGCACAAGCATATATAAGAGACTCAAACCTGATGTTCTTGTGTCCAGAATCTATATCAGACTTAAGGGTCCATTCGTGACAAGATCATTTTGCCGGAAACAACGCAGACAATACACTGGACTACCATTAAAGCCATAAGAACCTAGTTCATGCAACAGCTCCAGCACCGGCCATTTCATCATGCTTGAATCAAAAGCCATAAATGCAAAGGTATTTTTACGCAGATACGCAAGAGATGGCGCTCCTTTTATACTAACATCAGAAATGCTACATCATCTCATTGGAAATGCTAAAGCATCTGCCATTTTCGGATCAATCTCTGTGACAAAGCCTGCACAAGAACTGTTTACAGAGCATTTGCTTCTAAAAAACGTTTTAGATCTAAACTCTAGAAGCTCCTAGCACAGATTTGTTCTTCATAGAAAAGCCTATAGACAAATGAAGACCCTTATCAGAAGCATCACATGCATGCTAAAAGCATTGGAGCAGGATCAAGCTTAAACCGAAATTGAGGACTCCGTCGCCGAATTGGCAAGGAAAATGAGGGAAGGAAAATCCAAAATCCAACCCTAAAATTTTCACGGTGGCACCAATGCCATAAATTTTAATCTAAAATGTGAAATCTAACTACGTGGATTAGGTCTCAACATTTCTTTACACACCATATGTGTCAATGTTATAGTGCAATCTAAGAAAACTAGACTTAATGCTACACATCTTCTGTATCTCGGTCCGAGATTCCATGTAACAATGAGAGCAAAGCAAAACAAGGTGCTGCGCACGAAGGGTTGCCCTCAATGGCCTGAGGGTGAAGTGGCTTAAATCATACTTCAATTTCATGTTTTCACAATCAATCAAAATTGTTACTTCAATTTGATACTATGACATTATGAAGATTGGCCTGAAGAAATCTCTGATCCTCGTCAAGTTATAACATGCATGTTAGATAGATATTGGAAAAATAAAAAACGTAGACTGATGGCACCCAATGCTTATTGAGTCCAGTATTCCAAAAATTATATGGACTCTGTTATCTTGTATGTTATACCTTCAGTGACCATATTTATTTCTTTGTGCCATGATTTTCTAATAACATTTTGTTAATGAACAGTTAGTAATTTCAAGAGGCGTGCAACTTAGACCCTACATTGTTATAATAAAGGTGAACAAGGTTTGTTGAGCCAAACAATGTGGAATAACTTGATTCCAGCTTAGACCCTACGTTGTCATAATAGAGGTGAACATGGGTTGTTGAGCCGAACAATGTGGAATAACTTGGTTGTGCAATTGATCATGCGTTAGCACGCTTTAGATGGATGTTAGTTATATTTCCAACTGAACAAATTTACATCTGAATCGCATCGATCCGAGACATCGGATCGACATTCTAGAATGGGGCGAGCATGCATGTCTTGCATGCATGCATGCGGCGCATGCCCTTTCTGGTTGGGGTTTCGCTATTTTAGGCGCGGTTCTGCATCAACGTCTCATCGGCGCTTCCTCTTCTCTCAGCAGTACCTTATTCTCTTTGAACCCACCCTCCCCCCATTCTTTGTTTATTGTATTGTTTATCATGTTTTTCTTCCACCCGCTGGGTGATGCTTTTTTCCACCCCCTGGGTGATGCTATCCTCTAGTATGTTGTGTTGTCTCGTTTGTTGTGTTGGTGATGTGCAGGTACAGGTTGGCGAGCGGCATCTGTTTCGACTTCTCCATGCGGGGGTTTTTGGGAGCAATTTCTATGCCTTACGTTTGTCCAAGCCCCTTGCCAAAGGCTTATCACTAGGTTTTTCCCGAAACCCGAAGGGCGAGGTTTTTAATCCCGGTGATAAGCTTTCGGTCATACATCACCACTCATCTATTAGCATTGTATTTTTGGGGTCCAAATGATATAATTGGATTTTCCCTTTATTTTTAGGTGGGTAGTTCGTATGTAATGCGGCTACCATCCCCACCATAGAAAATCTGCTGAGATGAATGAGAAGCCTATCTATATAGATAGATAGATAGGCTTGTCATTCATCACAGCAGCAGTATACAATGTTTTGAAGAATAGAGAGGGGTAGCCGACCATAGGAACAATATCTCGGACTACCGAAGTAAAAAGAAATGCCGCGAGGCAATATAGAAGGGTAATGGCGACAACTTCTCATCGGGATAAAGCCCGCCCTTTTCGGGGTTTTCGAGGAAAACCCTAATGAGAAATGGTCGCCAACAACCTTGAATGTGTTGCCTGGAAAACCGAAGGAGATAAGTTGATGGCGAACACAAAATATAGCAGGACCCCAGAAGACGGCGGAAGTCTGCAAGCAACACCAAAAAACCCCTAAAAACACCCGTGAATGGTTAGAGAAAAGCAAACTCATGCCCCCATGCAACAGTATGGGAAGGGAGGGAAGCAACGAGAATAGAAGAAGAGCCGCTGCGTGAGAAGACGCCGATAACCAGGTCCGAAAGAGGAAATAGCCTTATATAGTAGCTTCGTCCCTTCTTCAGGAATGGCGATCCGATGGCTCGGATCGATGCTATTCTGGGAAAGGACTCGCAAGAGACACAAAACCGGCCGACTACCAGAGAACTTCATCAACTATAAGCCGATGGCGTAAAACCTGCAAGCAATACAAAGAACTCAAAAAAACACCCGTGAATGGTTAGAGAAAATCCAACATGTAGCAGAAAAAGAGAGCATCACCCAATAGGGTGGAGAACAGCATCACCCAACAGGTGGAAAACAATTACGTAGAAAGAAATATGCGTCACCCTCGAGGTGGAAATAAACAGCATCACCCGCAAGTGGAGATAGCATCACCCAACGGGTGGAAAACAATTATGCATCACCCAACGGGTGGAAAACAAGTATGCATCACCCAACGGGTGGAAAACAATTACGTAAAAAGAAATATGCGTCACCCTCGAGGTGGAAATAAACAGCGTCACCCGCAGGTGGAGATAGCATCACCCCTATGGTGGAAAAAGCGTCACCCAACGGGTGGATAACAATCATGTAAAAAGAAATATGCATTGCAAAATAATGCTAGACAATGTTATCGACAACATCATTAAACATGATAAATAGAAATGAGCATCACCATCAGGGTGGAAATAAACAGCACCACCCAACAAAAAATGGTCCATAAAAAACGCGACATCTAGAGAAAGATAAACATCAATGTAAAACCATAAAAAAGAACGTCAAGGACACGAAACAAACTAAAAGTGGCCATTAGAATGTGCCCAATATAACACTTTGTGTACAACAACGTAAGACACGCCACATCTAGATAAAGAGAAGTATAAAAAGGAAAAAATGATCCAAGAGAAACCCATGTCGCAAAATCTTAATGTGGTGCCAAACGCAATATGCATCATATCCAGATAAAGTAAAATAGCAACACCATGCACAAAATTAGAATGTGCCCAATATAACACCTTGTGGACAACAACGTAGGACACCCCACATCTAGATAAAGAGAAGCATAAAAATGAAAAATAATCCAATAGAAACCCATGTCGGAAAATCGCAATGCAGTGCCAAACGCAATATGCATCCTATCCAAATAAAGCCAAGTAGCAAATATGCCAATGATATATAATGATCATATCAAATAGAAAAAGATCCCCTACAAGTGCAAAAACCCTGAATAGACAGCTAGAAATGGATTGCTCGAGAGAACTAGAATCACGCAGAACCAGCACCATGCACAATTATTACCTACAATGGATTGTTTCTTATTTCTTGCCTAATTGTAATTATGTATAAGGTTAGCAATAGATGTTTTCCATCCATTTTTTAAAGGTAGGGGAGGCATTTTAATATTTTACGACTTGCTTAATGCACTTGCAAAGGTTTATTTTTAAATGGTCCATAGGTGTCATGTGGGCTTCCCTTGTTGGATGTGAATAAAGGTCCAAAATTGGACTTGAAGCCTGTATAATGGCAACACAATCTACATACAACATAAAATAAAGCATGATTGATTGCAATGAGAATTCCAAGCTCATGGAGGCTTTTCAGATGAGATTTCTGTTATACTGATGGGATCGGCAAATCTGGGCTGGGGTGGCTGATGTGATGCCATACACTGTGCAGTAACCACAGGCTGATGTGCCTATTTGGATATGTGATGCACGTGTTAAGCCAGAAAAGTTTGTTTCTTCCACGTACAGGTTTCTTTTAGATTGTGAGCTTCTTCCCCCATCCCAGCACTGGCATCTTCAGATTCCTCAACCACAGTGGAAAAGTGTTTGGATGTGGACATGGGATAAATTGCTCCACCCTAAAGTGTCAGCACTGCGGGCCAACGTGTTGAAACTATTGAACACTGCTTCTTCTTGTGCTATCATCTACGGCGTGCTTGGGCATGGTTGTTCACTCTTTTCAGTGTGTCTCTCACTAGCCAGGAGATCCTACTTGCATTTTATCCCCCTGTTTGGCTAAATTTCATCTTGCTTCTAGTTGGATTTTGTGGTCTATCTGACAGAGGCGACATTTGTGTATTTTCCAAGGTGCACGCATCTCTGATCAGCAGCTTCTCCATTCTGTTCAGCAGAAGATCACTAAAGCTTATCGTTGCTCATCTCTAGCTGATGATAAAAAAGAGATAATTTGGCAGATGTATTTACGGTGTTCTTCTTATGCATAGACGGGTGTTTTTGCCTAGTTGGGTCAGCCTATCCACTAGGGTTTTATTCCTGTCTGTGCATTGCGCCTTCGTTCTTGTCAATAAAAAGAGTCTCACGTTCTTCAAAAAAAAAAAAAAACTGCTCCATAGGCATGAACTTGAATACTATGTAATTACATAAACTATCAGATAAGGCCTATCATGATAATTATAATCGTCCTTCAAGAGAACACCATACATGTACATGTGTATATTATATATCTACAGATATTTGTGCTATGCAAATTTGTATATTCAAGGTCTGGTCATATCAGCCTAATACGCATGATTTTAACAGCACCAAGAAAGCTAATCTTAAACGTGCGAATATAGATGCAACCTTGCTTCAAAGGAACTAGATTTATAAAAAAATAAAAAATAAAAAAAAAATCCTTTTAAATCTGTTCAAACAGACTTTTACTTTCCATGGACTTTTGCAAAGACCACTTCGGGCCAATATGCAGCCTTAAGCCAAAACAGGTGTACATTTGACTTAAGCCTTAAAATGACTTAAGCTCTTTTACCATGCTGCTTATTGTAAATGTTTTACATAAACATGGGTACAAAAGCAAATATGTTATTCACCAAGTTGAAACAGGTATATTTAACCAAGAAATATTTGCACAAGCATATATAAGAGACTTAAACCTGATGTTCTTTTGTCCAGAATCCATATTAGACTTAAGGTCCATTCGTGGCGAGATCATTTTGCCAGGAAACAGTGCAGACAATACACTGGACTGCCATTAAAGCCAGAAGAACCTAGTTCATGCAACAGCTCCAGCACCGGCCATTTCATCATGCTTGAATCAAAAGCCATAAATGCAGAGGTATTTTTACGCATATATGCAAGAGATGGCTCTCCTTTTATACTAACATCAGAAATTCTACAACATCTCATTGGAAATGCTAAAGCATCTGCCATTTTCGGATCAATCTCTTTGACAAAGCCTGCACAAGAACTGTTTACAGAGCCTTTGCTTCTAAAAAACGTTTTAGATCTGAACTCTAGAAACTCCTAGCATAGATTTGTGCTTCATAGAAAAGCCTATCGGCAAATGGAGACCCTTATCAGAAGCATCACATGTATGCTAAAAGCATTGGAACAGGATCAAGCTTAAACCAAAATTGAGGACTCCGCCGCCGAATTGGCAAGGAAAATGAGGGAAGGAAAAATCCAAAATCCAACCCTAAAATTTTCACGGTGGCACCAATGCCCTAAATTTCAATCTAAAATGTGAAATCCAAATACGTGGATTAGGTCTCAACATTTCTTTACACACCGTATGTGTTAATGTTATAGTGCAGTCTAAGAAAACTAGACTTACTGCTACACATCTTCTGTATCTCCGCCCGAGATTCCACGTAACAATGAGAGCAAAGCAAAATTAGGCCACAATTCATCATCATCTTGGAATTTGAAGCTATATCACATAATTGAATAAAAAAAACCGTACCACCTTTTGTAGAGTATGATATAACCCCTATTTGTAGACCTGTAATTATAGGGATGGCAAAACCCTACCATTACAGTAGGGTAATGCCATACCTATAATTACTTAGCCTTATATCTAATATATGAAGGATTGCAGGAACATACCTTTATTACTACATTTGCCATTTGTAGTAGAACATTACCTTGAAAATTCACTCCAAAGTAGTGTATTTGGGCATTACACTAACATCTTTATCTCCAAAATTCACTCCAAAGTAGTGTATTTGAGCACTTGCCATGGCTGAATCTCCTCAACGTTTGAAACGATGTTGGAAAGAGCATTGCACTACATGGTTTGCCCGTTGGGCTGTGCAACCAGAGCACTGCCTGATGCTTGCCAGTTCTGATCCTGAGCTTTTGCAACAATATCTCAATGGTCGTTTTTCTCAAAAGATATGGGACGCAGTTACTTTGGACAAAGTGAAAACTAGTCATTATCATGCACACATAAATCCCACCTTGGCACCAAGGCCCCAAGCTTATTTGCTTGCTTCATTGTCCAGGAACAAGCTTGTAGCTATTGCATCAATTCGCACGGGGTCCCACAGGCTACAGATTGATACAGGTAGATGGGAGCGGCCGCAATTGCCGCGAGAAGCGAGACTATGTGCCTATTGCCAGTTATAGGTTATTGAAGATGAAAGCCATACTCTTCTGAGTTGCCCTACTTTTGAGATAGTCCGGAATCATTTTTTGACCTTAGCATTCCATTCCACGCTTCCACAACTTCTCAGAGCACCATCTGTGCATGACTTGGCATTATACATACTTGAGGTTCTAGATAAACGTCTGCAATTACTGAGCCCTCAGTAGTCATTATCTCCGCTTGTCTAGTATCATCATTACTGCAAAGGTTTTTCCCTTGAAAACCTTTCGAGGCAGGGGTTTTTTAATCCTAGTAGTAATGATTGTACTAGCCCATTGTATGGGTTCCATGACCTATTGGACTCCGTGGACGTTAAAAAATTTATTCTATTCTATTCTATTCTATCCATGTATTCCAGATTATTGCCAAGTGGCATAGAAATGTTTTCAGCCAACTGGCATAGAATGGCTTCTGCCATTGGTGTAACATGGCACTTGCCATTAATGTAAAACTTGGTAAAGGCAACATGCAACTCCTTGGTCCAAGTATATAATCAATCTTTCATCAGCATATACCTCATATGCATCCCGCACAAATAGTGTAGCATGATTAAGTAAGAAGACCATGCAAGTGAAAGTGCCTTCAAGGGCTTCATCATGTTAGACACCTAGAACAATAGGAAAGAGGCATCACCAGTTATCACTAATGAGATGAAGTGTCTAAAAGAAAACCTAGCCTGAACTAGCATACGCTAGACGAGCATCTGCCTCAGTGAATCCCTTGGCAGTATTATAATCCTATGTCTAAACTAGCAAGCCAGTCTAGAATAGTACCCCTTTTCCTAAAGTCTAAGTAATTTAACATGATCACCAAAGTCATAGGAAGTCATCTGCTCCATAGGCATTAACTTGAATACTATGTAATTACATAAACTATCAGACAAGGCCTATCATGACATTTATAATCGTCCTTCAAGAGAACACTATACATGTGTATATCATATAACTACAGATATTTGTGCTATGCAAATTTGTATATTCAAGGTTTGATCATATCAGTCTAATATGCATGATTTAGATCTGAACTCTAGGAGCTCCTAGCACAGATTTATGCTTCATAGAAAAGCCTATAGAGAAATGGAGAACCTTTATCAGAAGCATCACATGCATGCTGAAAGCATTGGAGCAGGATCAAGCTTAGACCGAAATTGAGGACTCTACCGCCGAATTGGCAAGGAAAATGAGGGAAGAAAAATCCAAAATCCAACCCTAAAATTTTCACGGTGGCACCAATGCCCTAAATTTTAACCTAAAATGTGAAATCCAAATACGTGGATTAGGTCTCAACATTTCTTTACACACCATATGTGTCAATGTTATAGTGCAGTCTAAGAAAACTAGACTTAATGCAATACATCTTCGGTATCTCGGCCCGAGATTCCATGTAACAATGAGAGCAAAGCAAAATTAAGCCACAATTCATCATCATCTTGGAATTTGAAGCTATATCACATAATTAAATAAAAAAAACCCTACCACCTTCCGTAGAGTATGATATAACCCTCGTTTGTAGACCTGTAATTATAGGGGAAAAAACCCTACCATTACAGTAGGGGTAATGCCATACCTATAATTACTTAGCCTTATGTCTAATATATGAAGGACTGCAGGAACATACCTTTATTACTGCATTTGCCATTTGTAGTAGAACATTATCTGTGACTCCAAAGTAGTGTATTTGAGCATTACACTGACATCTTTATCCATGTATTCCATATTATTGCCAAATGGCATAGAAATGGTTTCAGCCAACTGGCATAGATTAGCCAACTGGCATAGAATGGCTTCTGACATTGGTGTAACATGGCACTTGCCATTAATGTAAAACTTGGTAAAGGCAACATGCAACTCCTTGGTCCAAGTATATAATCAATTTTTCATTAGCATATACCTCATATGCATCCTGCACAAATGTTACCATACAGTTTAGCATGGTTAAGTAAGAAGACCATGCAAGTGAAAGTGCCCACAAGGGCTTCATCATGTTAAACACCTAGAACAGTAGGAAAGAGGCATCACCAGTTATCACTAATGAGATGAAAGTCAGTTATCATGATAACGGGTTATCACTAATCACCAGTTATCATGATAACGGGTGGCCGGCGAAAATATCAGAAAGAGGGCCCGAAATACCACATGCCGGAAATACAAGCGTCTATATTTTTTTTTTACTCACAATATTGAAATGCATAGCTCCAAACCAAACCAGAATGGCGATGATGCAGCAAAAGCTTTGAAATGAGATTTATAGCAAAGAAGTAGTATATGAAGTAACAAATGTGAGTTGTTAATGGTAGTATATGAATTTTAAATTGAACAGTGCAAATGCATCATTGTTGGTCCATCACTTACAATTCTAGTGTTAAACATATTCGATGCCTTAACTTAGTCTTCTTTGCAGGTTTGTGCATATGCAAGAAAGCACATAAATTAACTTGCTAAATATGATATTAAACATCAAGGACATGACTCACAACTGGTTTCCTTTATTTTGCAATATGTCAATGTTGTATGTCAAAATGCCATGTTACATTTAATACACATATGCATCAGTGTTTACTAGCTCACAAGCTAGAGGTTTGATTCTAGTGGTCGTGTACAACATTCTGAGAGCATCTATAAAGTTTAAATCCTCATGTATAAATTCGCTTTTAAAGCTTAGAGATAGTTCTTTGAATGGGCATTGAAACAATCATTATTTGCAATTGGCCTTTGAGGAACCATGTCAAAGGCCTTGGCAAAATCCATAAAACCTAGCAGAAACGTTCTCCCATATTTTGAGAGTCATGCATACCTCTACCATTATCACATAGTTCATTGCATTTATTACAAACGACGAAAAAGACTTCATGGATCATAGTTTTGATGATTATACATATATGTTACATACAAACAATTGTATACACATACACTGTTGTTTATTATCCTCATACATAATGTCTCAAATGAAATATGCAATAGAAAAATTTTGTGATGGAATATATGCATCTTAACTCATGGTGGGATAAGACGCATGAAGGGTGATCCCACATATGCCAGAATTAACATTTCTCTTCAGGCGAATGTAGCCATTCTCTCCCCAAGAACTCCCCCAAGAATTCTTCATTTTCCAATAGTCCACCCCATTCTCATCAGTTCCATATCCCACCATCAAGGTTGCATGATTCATCTTGATCCCACATGATTCATTGTCAAAAATACCCTGCAAATTTTGTTCCAAACATTAGGGATGTTCTTGCAAATACAAATGCAAGTTCTATTTGCTTACCCCTCCATATTGGTGAAGCAAGGTGGCATCAAGGCACACACTGACAGGTTGTTGCGCCACAACGGACTTGAGAGCATCCTCATTTTGATCCACTTGGACATAGCCTTGGATGGAAACACTTGCCTGGATATGTTCCATCCCATATTTTGTCAATTAAGTATGTCCAAATTCAACTACAAATATCAATCAGATGTACTTATAAAAGTTGAATAGCTTACGAAACCTACCGTTGTGTTCGACTGGCCAAGTTCAACTACAAATATCAATCACATGTACTTATAAAAGTTGAATTGCTTATGAAACCTACCGTTGTGTTCATTTGGCGGCATTCTCCTCTTTTCCCCTCATAAGGATATGCCTCTTCACTTCCAAGCCCGTTTTGGATGGCAAATTTGAAGGCATTAACTGGCCACCCGCCATTGCATCCAGAACTGTCGGAGCAATCTAACAATTCTTGATCTGATAAGCTTACCAATTGATTGTTGGTGATGTAATTGATGCCCTCTATCGCGCCTGCAGCTGAAAATGCCCAGCAACATCCTGAATAAAATAGTGTCAGTGTTTCTCATCCTTATAAGTTTTTATTTTACTCTATTCTATTCTATCCTATCCTATTTTATTCTATTCTTTCTATTCTACTCTATTCCTTGCTAGTGAAATGCCATGCCGTGGTCATTTTAAAATATCCATGGCTTTTTAGTTCCTGTGGACATTAAGTAGGATTGCCGAATTCAGAGTTCGAGATGTGGTATTTCTGGCCTTTTTTGTGGTATTTTCAGAGACCGTTATCAGCCACTGTATATTTCGCAACTTCAAGCCCAGAACCAACTGTTTTGGGGCATTTTTGGATCGATCTGGCTCTATCTGAGTTCAAATCGTTTCCTCTCTTTATTAAACTAGTGTTAAAGAGGCAGATAAATGATTAGAAGGGCTTTTGAAGCAGTTCAAATTGCCATGCAGCTATAAGAATGATCCGACCAAAGATCTCAGCTCCGCTGCGCAGTTTCGCGCTTAGTTTTTGACAAAAAATACCACTTTTACCAGCAATACCACTTTTGGCAAGACATACCACTTTTGGTCGGAAATAACACAGGGCTGATAACGGGTGGCCGAAATTATCACAGAAAGGGCCCGAAATACCACATGCCGGAAATACAAGCGTCTATATTTTTTTTTTTTTACTCTGTTCTATTCTATTTAGTCTTGCATAGCATAGGTGGCAGTAAATTTCTTACCGCAACTTTGTTGATTCTTGACAGGAGCCACAGCACCGTTGGAAGTCCAATCCATTGATTCTGGCACAGAACTTTCAAGTTTTTTCAATTTCATAGAGCCATTGAATGTGTTCTTTTGCTCAACGGTGATGTTGGTGAGATAGAGCCTCTTGAATTCTTCCTGGGTAAGGTCAGAAAACTTGTTCAATCCAAGGAAGTAACTCCTGTTCTGAGAATTTACTGCATGGATGTGATTCAGGTTGTATCTGAAAGCTCTAAATCTGGCCAGCTTTTCCAAGGGCCCACTGTAGGATTTGTGGTGCCTGCCAGTCCAATTTGCAAACAAGGAGCGCATGCTTGCTATGGACTCCAGATCTTTGGGTTCGAAACCCACTGCATCGCTCTTCCATGCCGAAGCATTGCCCAGGAAGGACAAAACCAGAACCAAAACAATGCCTGCAAACTCCATTGCTCTCGTTTACTTGTGTTTTTTTTATTTTTGCGAAGAGCATTTTATAGCCCAATGCAGTAAAGTACCCGCGCTGTGGAAAATAATGATCCCAAATTTCTCCAGGATTGGCATTTCCATGCGATACAAAACCAAGGGCAAAGACAAAGACGTACTAGAACATTCCGTTCTGCCCTAGTCAATACGACTCATTCCATATTTTCACTTCTAAGCAGGCCAGGCGTTCATCTAGTTGTGCTTAATCACTGATTTTTATTGGCGATGTGGATTCGTTCGTCTAACTTAGTTGCGCCTAGTCGCTTATTGGCGTTTTGTAATGCAGTAAAGTACACGCCTTCTGGAAAACAAGGATACCCGGGATTTTAGTTGCAGTAGCCTAGTCACCACGCGGAACGACTTTGAACGTTCTGGTGTAGTCAATCAGTCAATAAAAAAAGTGCTTATGCAAGGGCCCATCTCCATTACGGCAAAAACGTATGGGGCAATCCATCCTTGCGGTCTATTCATATCACGACATGTATGTTCCGTTTTTCTTACCCTGTATTCCACTGATTTCACCTCTTGTTCTGCTTCGCGTTGCCACATTCTCCGTTAGGCCAAAGGCCCTTTGGGCTGTTTTCTGGCCGGTCAAGCTGGCCTCCGTGCTCCGCGCGTCGGCCATCTTTCCCAGCCAGAAAACAGCCCAGGGGGCCTTTCCCTTATATGGAGTTTGTGGACATTACTCTGCCCATGTGGCACCTCCAACCGGCAAAAACAACCATTCCTATTATGTCTGTTGTGAATTGCAAACCTTAGGGAGAGGTTGATTGATAAAATATTAATTAGATATGCTAATTGCAAACCTTGGGAGAGGTTGATTGATAGAATATTATTTAGATATGCTAATTTAATGAATGAGAATGAAACCTCTCTACATTGAACGAATGAGATCAAAAAGAATTTTGCGTTGTTATCCCTTGCATTGTACAATGCTTGTTTTGTTTTTGGATTTCATCTAACTTAGCATGCACGTTGCAAATTCCTCCGGATCAAAGGCGATTAAGATTAATGGTCTGTCTGAGAAGACATACAGTAGATCCTTTAATGCAAAATGCAGTGGGCTTAATGTCAGTACCGCTTCGTCCTTTCAATTTCATCCAATATCTATGAAATATTAGCCTTCCCCTGTTGATTCAATATTACAGGCCAAAATTAGATGTGCATGAGCTTGCGGTTCAATTGGGTTATGTTAGACTTATTGGGTTAGTCAACAAAGTTGTGAGGCTGATTGGGTTAGATGCACTAGAGCTTGCAATTCAATTTGGCTATGTTAGATTTATTGCGTTAGTCAACAAATTTGTGAGGTTTATTGGGTTATGTTAGGCTTAGTTGTGAGGCTTATATACTTTGCCCAATTTGTTTGGTATTGTAGAAGGTTGTTTTGGCAGTGGTTAAGGCTATAATTGCTGTATGGTATTGTATTCAAAACAGTATTTTTTGCCACGTGAGAGGAGCTTAATTGGTTGTTGCTACTTTGGGTGTTATTTTTTGTTATTCAATAGTATGTGCATGGCGAGTCTCTTGGAGGTCCAAATTAGGAATACCACGAGCCTTTTTGTGGCCAGCCTGTGTAAGCAGATAGCGGCCAATGGGCATGGAGCAGATGCCCGGATGAGGCAGTGACTACATCGCAACCCAAGGATTGGGTCTCAGCCGGATTCCTTCATTCATTTGCTTTCCTGTTCTTTCTTCTTGCATCAAAGATTTCGTGTGTGTTTCATTCTTAGAGGGAATCCCGTTGATTTCGTGTGTGTTTCCTTCTTATAGGGCATCAAAGTAGATGGCGGGCATCAAAGCAGAGACAGACTGTGTTCTTGATCAAGGTAGGCATCAAAGCAGAAGGCGGGCTATGTTCTGTATTCTTGCAGAAGGCGGGAATCAAAGTAGAGCCTACCGGCTTACTACAGGGCTTGCTAGCAGGCCTAGCAGTGGCTTCGTGGGAAAATGGATTTTTTTTTTCTCCGTTTGAAACCATGTGTTTGATTTGCACCATTGCAAGTGGCTTTTTTATTTTTGGTCAAAATCTTAATGTCAATTGATCTGGCACAATATCGAGAATATCCCACAGATCAATGGCTCTAAAAGAAACCAGCAAAGAAACTCATAAGGATGTGAAAAAGCATTATTAGGCTTATTAGACTAGTCAACAGAGTTGTCATATTTTGTCATCTTACCATTGAACATTTCTTATTGAATTCATATGTTTATCTTCCGAAATTGCGAGAATAGGGAGGGCTTACATAAGATTTACTATGGTTTTAGTAAGTATTGGTATGTGAAAAAAGTATGAAGCTGACATCAGAAAATGGGGTTTGAGCTTCCTAATGTCTTGGATTTTTTTTGTTTCAATATACTTTTTCCTTCTATTTTCGTTGGCAGGACGGGGCGGCATGGAGATGGCTCTAGGCAGGTCGGCGTGGAGATGGCGCAGGGCAGGTTGGCATGGGCAAGGCGGCAAGGCAGAGCCGGCAGGGCAGGCCGAATTTTGCATTATTTGGCCTTCTATATATTTTCTTTACTTCTAGTTGGTAGGTGTTTTCGTAGATCCTTCACAAAGCCAAACAAACATCCTCAAGCATGCAAAAATCAATCTTTTTTTTTTTTTTTTTGAAAGATCAAATTAACTAATATTAATCAGCGTAAATACAAGACGAGCGATACTAGGGTACTCCTGCCCACACTGGAGCGAGCACCCTCATGGCATGTATACCTACCTACGACTCAAGGCACAAACCTGCCAATACTGTCTACAATGAGGAGGGTCCTTTCCCAGACCGCTGCTTTGAATTGCTCTTTCCGAGGGGATGCCAGGTAAGAAAGATATAGCTTGTACCTCAACTGTGGGATCAGAACCCCAGGCCGTACCTCTGCATTCCTGAACACCTTCATGTGACGTCGCTTCCAAATGAGCCACAGCAACCAGGCTTTACACAAATGGAAGGCCAGACTCTGAGGCTGGGACCACCTGCTAGGGTACACCCCCAAAAGAACCTCTTGACTACGGAGCGGGGTGTGGAAGAGATGTTGGACCCACTGCCATGCTGGCTGGATGTCTGCACAAAGAAACATACAGTGCTCCAGGGTCTCTACACAAGCACCACATTGGGCACAGGGCGCTGATCAACGGATTGATCCTGTGAACCCACGTGTTCACCCTCAAGGATCGGTGCACTATCTGCCACAGCAACACCCGAATCTTGGGGGGCGAAATTGGGTTCCACACCCATCTCCAGATGTTGCCCCAGTGATCCCCCGGCACCTGAAGACTCCAGCCATCCGCGGGAGGTAGCTCATCCTGAATTGCCAAAAGCCCATAACAAGACTTCACGAAATTTGAGGGATCAACTTTCGGGTGACACCTCCACACACGCCCTTACGCCTGCGGGGAGTTCAGCGGGAGAGCATTAGCCACCTGCGCCCATAAAGCGCAATCCCGTTCCTGGAGTCGAAATCTGTGGCGAAAAATCTGCCAGGGTGCCAACTGCCCGTCGACATACCACTCCCCCACCGTCAAGACCCCACACTTTGCCCACCTGCGCTGAACTCGGGGATCGACGGACGCTGCCAATACCACAGGTGAGGTCCCTGGACCAAGCGGGATCCACCATGGCGATGCCTCCAACTGAATGCACCCGACGGCATCAATTGCAAACAGCGGGTGGACCTGCTTCCAGGCTCGCAGGAGCCCCTTCAGGAAAGGAGAGGCATGCGCATATGGCCTGATATCCGCGAATAATGCCCATGGGAGCCGCGCGGGCACGGACGGCTTGTGAAAAACTATCGAGTGAAACAGCGACTGATGAAGCAAAAGCATGCCCGGAGAGTCAAGCGCATTCTCAAGAATCGCAAAGACGAACTTGGACAAGAGGACCTTGCCATGCAGCGAGAGGTCCAAGAAGCCGAGCCCACCCGCAGCCTTGGGTCGCACGCATTTCCACCAGGCCACCTTGACGACTGCCCCTTCCTCATTGCCTCCCCATACAAAGTTACGAACCATAGAGGAGATTTCCCAAACCTTGCTTTCTGGCGCCAGAATAATAGAAGCCATATAAACCTGAGTTGAGCAGAGGACGGACTTCGCCACTGTGACCCTGCCTGCCATGGAAAGTTTCCCCCCCTTCCACCAATTAAGGTGTCGACGCAATCCCACCAGAATGTCCTCCCACACGCCACTCGCCGAAATGTCAATGCCGAGCGGGATGCCCAACAATCTAGAGCATGTGCCCTGCGGCTGCATTCGCCAAGGAAACTGGGACACAACCACGGGCATGGGGTCTGCTGCCGGTCATAATGCCGAGCACTTCGTCCAATTCATGAGGCAGCCAGAAGCGAGGGAGAATGTGTCCAACAGCTCCTTCGTGTTTAACAGATTCCTCTCATCAGCCTGTAGGAAGAGGAACATGTCATCAGCGTACTGACTTCCAATCTGTTGCGACCCGTCTGCCATCCTCAGCCCCTCCACAACACCCGCCTCCGCTGCGGCAGTCAAGAACTGCGAGAGGGCCTCTGCCACGATGGTGAATAGGAAGGGCGCCAAAGGACATCCCTGGCGAACTCCGCGCCCTACGCCAAAGATCGACGACGACTCGCCATGACACAGGAGGGTGGCTCTGGCAGACGTCAAGAGCTTCATAGCCACTGCCGTAAAGCTCTCACCACACCCAAAGGCTAACATCATCCTTCTCAAAAACTCCCAACGCACACTATCATAGGCTTTCGCGAAGTCGGCTTCAAGTACACAATCTGCTGACCTGTTTTACGTGCCCAGTGAATGCCCTCGAATGTCACCGCTACATTATTAAGAATCTGTCTGCCCGGAATGAAGCCAGACTGCATGGGACTAATAGCCTCCTTCAGGACCACTTGCAATCTAAGCGAAAGTGCCTTCACGATAATTTTGTATATTGCCGACAGAAGCGTGATGGGGCGAAATGACAGTTGGCTCCCTCACCTTCGGAATTAACGAGATGCAGCCAGTGTTGAGCCTACAGTCCAGCGCCTCTGCCTGAAGCAGATCCTGATAGGTCTGCAACACTGAGTCCCCCACCCAATCCCAATACTCTTGGAAGAATTCGACCGGGATGCCATCCAGACCAGGGCACTTATGAGGGGCCAAGGCACGGCAAGCCTCCTCAAGCTCCTGCTTTGTAAGCGGGCACTGCAATACCTGTTCTCTATCCGCCGATACCATGCATGACACCTTACTGAGCACGATCTCCTCCATCATGTCCGTGTAGGGGTATCTCTTTTCCTAGAAAAACTGAGAGAAATGCTGAAAGGTAGTCTGCTTGATGTCCCCCGGCGATTGCAGGATACGACCATCGGCCAAGGCCAGCGACGACATTGAGGCCGCATACTTCTTCTGTCGCGCAGCCCTAAAGAACATACGCGAATTAGTGTCCCCTTCCCGCAGCCAGGTGATCCCTGCTTTCACTCTTGCCTGAGCAGCCCTCTTGGATTCGTCTGCTGCAATGTGACGCAAAATCTCATTCTCCCGCACCCCGTCAGACGGCTGAGATCTAAGGGCTTCCAATTCGCGATACAGTGCCTCTAACACCTCCCTCTCTTGCCGTAGTTTCCGACTACCCCACGACTTGGCGAATGCCTTAGCCTTAGCCAGGGCCTTCACCATTCCTGCCATGCCGTAGTTATCCCGAAAGGTACGGAACCAAATCTGCTGGCATCCCCAAGAGAAATCAGGATCCTTTAGATAGGCGGTATTTAACTTGAACACTGTGCGCCCCGGCCTGACTGCACTCGATCCCTGGGAGATTAACTGAGGAAAATGGTCAGAGACCGCGGTAGACAAAATGTTCTTCCGCTTGAGCTGAGGCGCCCGGTCCGAAGCTAGGGTATTCGCATAGCATCTGTCGTGTCGAGCATACGCCCGACCGGCCCCCGTCCACTGATTACACCAAGTAAATGTGCCGTCACCCGCCGCCTCTGCCAAGTGCAAGGAGTCCAACAACATCACCCACTGCTGCCGCTCAAAACCCTGCACGACTTCCGCTGCTCTGCCACACCTGTCCTGAATAGACTCGACCATGTTGAAGTCGCCCAGGAGCAGCCAAGCCACACCAGCCCCCAGGGATGCCACCTTGTGCCTTAGCGACGCCCACATCGCCCCTCTCTGCCGCGCACTATTATGGGCATAGACGTTCACAATCCCCCACTCGTGCGGTCCCTCTCGCCACTTGATGATGACCCATCTGCCCCAACGGTCGGCTAGGGTAAAAGTCACCTGCACATGCATCTTCCATGCAACGGCAGTCCCACCTTTAGAGGCCCCAGAGGTGGCAACTGCAGCAGCGTATTGCGGCCCAAACATATCCAACAGTGCCCGAGCATCCCCCCTATGACACTTATGTTCCTGAAGACACAAGATATCTGGGTCCAGCTTGCGAACAGCCAACGCCACTCTCGTTCTCTTAGCGGGCGACGAACGCACCCCCCGCACGTTCCAGCTCAAAATCTTCTTGTCTATAGCCGCTACTGAGAAGAGGGATTCTTACGATGCTTCTTCTTCCGCCCCCGTCTTGCCGGTGAAGCAGGCCCCTGATCTGAGTCATACGGAACAAGAGCGAGCGGGTTATCTGTGAGTGCAACCTCAGCATCCAAATCCACCTCGTCCACCCAAGAGCGTACCCAGGCCACCTTATCAAGTTCCATTCCCTCCCAGGACGCCTGGGTGGATGCTGCATCAGAGTCCAACGGCTGCCCCGGCCGCTCAACAAGCCGTCCAGAGCCCACTCATAGGGACTGCCGCTGCTCCGCCCGTTCCTGAAGCTGCTGGATGTGAAGCAACTTCTGGGCTACCGTCTGTGGAGATACAGTTGGAACCATGCCGCCCTGCCCCACTGGAATGGACGCTGTCCCATTATTCACAGAAGACTGAAGCGGCCTATCCGGCATGGACCCATCCACCGCCTGGGTCCTGGCTAAAGGCGCCTCCTCCACCGGCAGAGTTCGGGACAGAGCCTGGGCCCCGTTCTGCGAAACCTCCTGCCTCGCCTCCCGTGAAGCCCCTGGCATTGACGCGGGCCTGCACTCTGAAAGCGATCCTGCGAAGACCTGGAGGGCAGGAAACATTCTCTGAATCTCTGCCCCATTTAACAGTCTGAGGGGAAACCGAAAGTACCAGTCACCGCTCTTAACAGTCATTGAGGGAGGCAATGGGCTATCCGCAGGTAAAGCAACACAAATCTTAGGCGCCCGAACTATGGAGTGAGAAATATGCCCACCAAGCCCATTAGCGATCGCCATCATGAACTCTGGCAACAGCATATCTGCAGGAAGATCCATCACTTGGAACCAACACGGGATCTTCAGGGCCGACAAGGACCGAGCACTCACACCAGGGGTGTAATGCTGGTAAATCAAATAATTCCCCCACATGAGATCAACCCCCTCGCAACTAACCTCTCCACAACTGGGGGCGCGTCGAACATGAGGAGGAAAAAGTTATTCCCCAGGAACTTCAAGGACTGGAACGGCGAGATCCCCAGCCACTTAAAGTGAGCTTGCAACCACCCACCGACTCTCCGGGTGTCCAGCACTCCCGTGTAGTACACCAACACTGCGCACGAGACCAAGTTGGAAATTGACTTGAGGTGTTGCTGATGATCTAGCTCAACTACGGTAGCAGGCGGGCCAACAGGGTCAACCTGCAACTCCCTCCTATTGTGCTGGTTCAGAAAGGCCAAAGCCTCCTCCATACGGCAAGTGTCGGCCGGCGCCACTATGTGTCGGATCCACTCTGAGAACCGTGGACGTGAGAGCCGGCTCACCGTATCATTCGTCCGCCATGCGGGCCCTCCCGCATTGACGCCATGCCCCTCAGTCATCTGCCTCCCTAGACTTGAGGTTTCTCGACCCGACGGCTGATGTGAATGTTGCGACACACCATCACACCCCATGGCCGGAGGCAGATTGCACACCGGCTCCGCCACTGCGAAAGGATCCTCCGGCAGAGTAGAGGCAGGCAAGCTTGGACTGCCAAACAGAGTTGCTGTCTCCAGTGGCGGCATGCTGCTCGGGATTTCAAATTCCGCCTCCCCTGGCGCTTGTGCATCCAGTGCTCGAGGGCTCCCTGCATACACATGACAAATATTAAAACACAATTACAAAACCTTTGCATCGTCTCTATCCCTACAAATAGGCCCATGCTGTCAAAATGGTATATGCCTTGTTCATATATTTTGGATCTTACAACTAAATCAACAAGGAGATACACAGTCCAGTGGTGACCATCACATGCAAGAATGAACATGTATTCACATACTTCAAAATTTGTATCCTATATGAATCTGAGAATTTTGCTACTTGTTCTGGTCAATGTTGAGTAGAAGAGTGGATTGAAGAAGTAATAGAGAGTGGACATCTCATGCCTTCATAAATTGATTCATACACCTATAATCGATATGTAAGACAATGGTCTCAATAGAAGAGTAATTAGCACTTGAGGGCCTACTCTATGTAAAGATCGATTAGCTGGTCGTTGCACCAAGAACCAGCTTTGTCTAGAATTCTTGCTTCTAATGTTTTGATAGTAACAAGTTTTTTGCTACCATCAAATACATCAAAGGGAAGCTCTAGCAGTGATGACAACTCGTTCAGTGCCATCTTCATGGATCTGTAGGCCAAAAACAATTATGTGTTCACAAACAACATCCATAATATCCATATTACAGTAACAAGAATTTGAAGACAATAATACCAAATAATTCAAACTTAACACTAAAGCTTTATTTATTGCATTCAATGGCACATAAATATGTTTTGATCAATTTCGTTTCATGTATCTATTCAACAGCTTTAAAGCTTTCTGAGACATTTCTAGGTTGTATACATTATATATGGCTAGTACTTAAGTAGTCCTGTCAACTAATCCTTTAATGTAGTATTCAAGAATGCTGCTAGTGGTAGAGGTGGCAATATTGGATCAAGAGAAGGAAGACTTCTAGCGCCACCGCCTAGCGCCAGAGGCCGGACTAGCGACCCCATGTAGAGTGGCCAGGGGGAAAAGCACGAAGCAGCAACAAATAGGATAGGATTGGATTGATTTCGCTTCCGCAGGTCATCAGGGGCTCCAACACAGATCACAGCTACGGCATCGGCCAGCATGGGTTGTTGAAGTTTTGCCCAAAAACCTTTGTCTTGATCCCGTTTGGCTCAGCTCTGGGCTACCCAGCCAACAGGCTCTGGGTTATCTCCCTTCAGCGTCACATAGGCGATCCGGCCTGGCACCAATCACAAAGCGCCTGGTGGTAGGCACATCGGCACCAGCAACGGATCTCGCGACAAAGAAAGACAAATGAAAACACAGTTTGACTCGGTTGGTTCAGACACGAGAGCGGGGGCTATGATATGGCATGCGTGATTGGTTCTGCCTCACCATGGCTGGCCGATTAACCTAGTCTGCCCTCAATTTGGCTTGGGCCAAGTATCCAAGCACCTCTCTGCTTCCAGTATTCAAGGCTTCTGGGGTTTCCCACGGCACAGACAACCGTCGAATCCCTTTCTGCCAGTGTCCACAGGTGTGCTTTGTTGGGTCTTATCCCATCTATTTTGTTTTCTTTCTCTTTCCATTACACATTTCATTTCTTGCCGACACATTCTGGGTCTAGTCCGCCAATTGTCGCTCTTGCTCATCTTTGTTGGTTTTACATTTGTTCTTTGATTTACCTTGGTCAGTGCTCCCCAATTGTTTGTCCTTCCTCTCCTCACTTACGGCCGAGTAAAGCGTCAGCATGACCCGGAAGATTAAGCGCATGGCTAGGGAGACCCGCAAATTAAAAAATCTGATTCACGCACTGCGCGGGGTCTCGACAAACCCTATGACCCCACAATTGAGCCATACCTTCGGGCAGCCCCTTCTTTGGGCCCCGGCGTCCCATCGACCCATCCTTTCGGTGCATCTTTACTGCGGCCTTGGGCGGGATTGATGCTCAGCTCGATGTTTGCCTTCCGGGGATGCTTGCGGGATCCACGGTCCGCTCTACGTTATTATTCTCACAGAGACATCTGCTTTCGTTGCCACTAGAAGGCGGGTACAACTTCTTGAGTTATTGCTTACTGATCTGCGGGGTACGGTTCAGCCCGATCACAATAATGTTTCACCAACCTCTAGCACGCGGGGCCCTCGCCGACCATGTGAGTGCTATGCACGTGGCCCGATGCTATGCACAGGACCGATGAACCGGTCTCAATACCCGCACACGACCTCCACTTGCGGATTTGTTGCCCTTGCCCATGCCGAGGTCCCGCCTTCCGAGTTTGGTAGGACCCACGAACATCCATCGACCCTTACTTTTGTGTATTGTAGGTGCGAAGAGGCGGGTAACTTCGCCTTTCACGATGATGAAACGCCTCTTTTTTCGGTCGGTGATGCACATACCGCCGACGGCATCCTTTCGCCCGGCCGAGTTGGAGCAAAGACGACCCGACCCCCGTCATCTCTTTGGTGCGTTTTCGGGGATGCTCTTTCCAGCCGCACATCTTACGGCGGCATGGCAATCATTTGAAGGGAACCACCTTCTCGCTCAGAAGATTTGACCCCAAAGACGCCTTTGCGGCGGAAAGAAGAGCTATGTCGAGTGCGCGAGGCTCGCCTACAACGGAAATGGGCAGTGTATAGGGGAGGCCAGGCTATCATTCGGGATCAGTGGCCTGCTAATCCCTGGACAGTTTTGGCATAGCCACGGGCTCCTTGTTTTTTTGGGTTGGTTCAGTTTCCTTTATTTGTGTGTTGTAATGGGGCTTAGACCCCATGTTCTGTTCTGTTTTTTGGGCTTCGGGCCTCTGTTCTGTTAGGGCTTATGCCCCCTTTGTTTGTTCTGGTCCCATAACCCGATTGGGTTCCGTGGACGTTAAAAATTTCTTCCTTCCTTCCTTCCTCCATGTACAGCTGAAATCTCTGAAATCTGGGCTCTAGCGCAGATATGTTTCGAATGGCTAGTTTTGTTTCCAAGTCCACATCATCTATCTCCTTCTCCAATGACCGAATGTCAGGTAAGATTCTTTCATTAAGATCCTTCTCCCTTAATCTGTTAATGTACATGGTATCTGCTATAGTTTCAGGTTGCTTCCTCATGATATCTTCATTTTCCTTGATTTGAAGCTGGACCTTTCCCTTTTCAAGTTCGAGAAGTTCAATTTACCTTTCCAGTTTACTTTGCCTCTCTTCTCCATCCTGTAGTTTAGTTTTAGCAGTTGCTAAAGCCTTTTCTGTGGGCTGATGTCATGTATTTAATAAGATGCAAAAGTTTGCAATCAGAAAGACATGTGTTAATGAGTTGTATCATAACACAACTCATTATACATCATACTTGCCATCACAACATAACACCACATATCATCACACAACATATCACTACACATCATATTAGCCGTCATATTTTCCATCATATCTACCTTGCTACAACAGGATATATTTGACATCATACTTGCCATCATATTTGTCACGTAAAAGAACTCATCATATCTGACATTATAATAGCTATTATACTTGACATACTATAGAACATCATATTCGCCTACATGTAACACACACTTGAATCCATCATATTAGTTTGCAATATATTACAACCACCTTAGACCAGCATATGAACTATGATGCATTCTCATACCACGCATTGTCATGGTTACCTCTCTTAACCCTATGATGGGGAGAATCATATCACAATATTTACACAAAGCAACATCACATCCTACCAACCACATACCACCTAAAACTTGTAAACTATAGTATTGGCTATTACATAACATGATATCTCCCATTTAATCACCATACCACGTTTGACAAACCACATATTAATATAAACTATCACATCTGCCAAGCTGCATATTACATATTACAAATACAAAAGTAATTCGATAGTTTATAGTGGACATTACAAAAGATGGTGAACATTGTTTTTGTTGAAACTGCATGAGCTACACTATCAAGCATACCTTGTGCATAGGTACTCTTTTCACCCCTATATTTTGACAACAAATTAATAGATACAACTATTTAAATACTGATTGTCGTCATTGCGGCAACAACAAAAGTATATACCTTAGAAAAGTGACATCAATAGCCACAAGTCTTTTTTAACTGACAAATACCCTTCACACAATAGTCAAATGATCTGTGATGAAACTATTGAAGCATATTGATTTCTCTTGAGATTGCATAGTTCATTACTGCCTTTCTAAAATGACTCAAATGGTTCCAGAATGACTTCCATGGCATACGCATTTATGTTTTTGTTTCCCTTTATATAAACCTCAAAATTTCTCTTCTAATGCCTAGATTCTCCAAATACATGTAGCATTTTATTTTTACTTCCTCTGCTTATGTTTCCTCGCGTTATGTCATATATGTGCTGCCTTTGAGCACAAAATCTAAGAATCATATACTATATGTATGCATTTATTTCCACCTATCCATGTCTTCTCTTCAAAGATTGTGAACCACTCCACGAGTTCATGCCTTGATTTTTTTCACCCACCAAGTAGTTCTTGAATATTGTTCCTCAACCACCAAGGCAGCATATTTCACTTCGAATATAATTCCTTCTTTATAAAACATTAGACAAATGTAGACATTTCATCTTGTCCATTGTTGTTTCTTTTGCAAAGGTTGGAATGCATCATCATGCATGTCCTACTCCATGGGTTGGGATGTGTATTACGTACCCACCAATATGCATTTAAGATTGAGAGCCAAAGAGAAACACTTCATATGCCAAAATGTTTGTTCTTTTTACTATCAAACCATATATAATGCATACACTTTGATTCTATTCTTCAAGATTCTTTGATGCTCCAGTGCATGCATGCCAAGTGTCGAAAAATATTTTTGAGGAACATTTTTTGTCTTTTCCTAGTTAATATTTATTGAGGAGGAGCCACAACCACGTGACTCCCCTTGCTCAATCAATCCATCTAAGCTCTAATACACTCTTATAACTTGATGAGACATGTGTGCACTTTGCATTTATTGCGGCCATTAATACACTTTGCATTTATTGCGACCATTAATACACTTTGCATTTATTGCGGCCATTATTGCGGCCATTAATACACTTTGCATTTATTGCGGCCATTAATACACTTTGCATTTATTGCGGCCATTATTCCGACGTCCCCCATAGCCAGACCTATGCTTGCCCCTACATACAAAACTCCGGCGCCATTGCAGTCCACAAGGCATTTCTACGGACCAATGCGGCCATGCGAGCGATGATGAGACAACCCGGCAGATCCACTTCCATTCCATGCATACTTCAAACAAGGTGCGTGCTCTATATCTCTCATCCCATTCCCTTTCTGGCCCATACGATAGATGGCATGCTGTTTGATTACCATGAGGTTCCCCACATCTATTCTTCAACAAATCAAACTAGAAACATTAAACAAATAAATTACATTAAACAAATGAGGCAGAGATAAAAAGATGCTCACCGCGTTGACGGCCAAGTGGTTAAGCTAATGGTTATGGGAAACCCCCGTTCAGGCTCAAAGCCCACTGCCCATCATCGGGTGCAGCTAAATAAACAAAAAGGTCCATCGTTGTTAGTCTAGTGGTCGCCATTGGTTCTCGGGCATCGCCCATCCAGCTCAAAACCCACCGACTAGCAATGGATGGCGCAGAAAGAGATAATGGCAACAACCGCCTGTTAGCCTAGTGGTCGCCATTGGTTCCGGCAAAGACCCATCCAGCTCAAACTCCACCGACTAGCATCGGGGTGATAAAAGGAGAGGATAAAAGAGAGAAAGGGATACCAAAGATTGGGAATCTCATGGTCGCCTCGCAAAGAACTATCTATCGTATGGGCAAGAGGACACATGGCAACAATGTGGGTTCAAATCCCGCCTGTTCGGCAATTCATAAATGCTACCACATGTGGTCTCGCACCCTTGTGAATAGAAACCCATTATTAAGCATGCATTGCATTGACAGGTTGAACGTTAATAGTGGGCCAAACCTCAGCGGGTTGGAACTAGAGAAACGCTCGCGGCGGCCTTGGCCGCTGCGATAAGTTTCTTGTATTTATAATCTTTAAATTACTCGCTACTGGTAAATGAGAGACAAGTGATATTGGGCATTGTACCAATAATAAACCTTGGCTCACCTCAGTTTTGTCAAAATTGTGGAGGAGGAGGAGGAGGAGGAGGAGGAGGAGGAGGAGGGATATTTTAGAGGGGGTAAGTGTATTAAATCATTCGTTGAACAAACGATTCGTGAACAAACATAATTTTTTTCATGGAATGTGGGAGGACAAATAGAATAGAATGGAATGATCAATAGGCCATGAAACCCATACAATTAGGTAGTACAACCATTATTACTATGATTAAAAGACCCCTGCCTCAAAAAGTTTTTAAGAGAAAGGCCTTTGCAATAATGATGATACCATAAAAAGTTAATAATCAATTAGTTTATACAAGAAAGATCATTGTGACTGGCTGGCTTAACAATTGAATATGTAGCACAATAACGGGAGGTTCTCGGGGATTGGATATGGATGTAAAAATAATTCCTGGAACCGTAGACTATATCCCTAAAAAAATTGAATGGGTAATTATAAAAAAAATAACATAGATCACATCAAAATCATAGCAAAAAATAATATAGATCATGTTATCTCACTGATTTTATTGGTTAATGCATTTTTATTAGGACACTGAGTTATTTTGGTTGGTAAAGGTTCGAAAACCTTAGGCAAAGTTATATAAAGATTCGAGTCTTAGTATTTTATAGGCAAACTCATATTTCATATTTTAAAACAGTAGGCGCCCCCGATCATAATTAACCATAATCAAAACGAGAGGTACGCAGAGGCCCCATCATATGGTCTGGTACCTCAAAAATGTATAATACCAAGTCATGTATAGATGGTGCTCTAAGAAGTTGTGGAAGCGTGAAATGTAACAATAATGTCAAATAACGATTCTTGATCATAAAAAAAAAAGAGAGAGAGAGAGACATCTTAAAAGTGTATAATTTTCACGTTCAATGACCTGTAGCTAGTAACATTCACATAATCTCACCCTTCGTGGTAATTGTAGTTGTTCCCGCCTACCTGTTTCAATTCGTGGATCTTGTACGAATTGATGCAATAGCTACAAGCTTTTTTCTGGACAAAAGAGCAAGCAAATAAGCTTGTAGCCCAGGTGCCAAAATGGGGTTTATATGTGCATGATAATGACTAGTTTTAACTTAGGCCAAGACATTTGCATCCCATATCTTTGAAGAAAATGACCATCTAGATTTTGTTCCAAAAGGTCGGATCAGCATTAAAGCCAAACTCTAACCTACAATAACAATGGCATTCTCAAATTTATAGCAATAGAGCTGCAACTTTAAATAGTGCGCCTAGAATGGCATTTCAGTGTTCGGTTTGGTGGGAATGTGATTGAGAAAATTATGCATGCAAAGAGGGTAAAAAGGAATCCATCATGTCCTTCTATAGGCTATTATGTATGGTAAAAACATGCTAGGACTAAGCTAGGTACTACAACTATTCTTCATGCCCACAATTTCCATATGCATCAACTACCACAATGACTTGGAATTTTTATATCACAATTGCAACAGATTCTCTTACAAATTCCCTTTTAGATGGGTAGTGTGCATAAATTTGAGGTTTATGATTCAAGCGGCTAAGGAGTTCCTTTTGAAAACAAAATACCACCTTATCTAGCTTTAGTTTTGTATCCCACCTTTAAAGGCCTTATAGAAATATCTAAAAGAAAACAAAACTCCATCTTGACCATATGAACGACCAACTTCATGGAAATCTTATGCCCATGAAAATAACATTTGTTTGACTATTCCTGTTCTATTCTAGTACATATAAATATAAATGCAAACTCCCCAAAAACACACCAACCATGAGGATTGCCAATGCCATATGTATTGTGCTTGCAATCTATGAATGTTTTGAAATTTCACATGCAAGTGGTGTGTCTTAATATTACAACAAAAATAACATGAAAAGAACATCTAACAATCTGATCATGTATGCGTGCAGAGAGCCCATCAAATGGAAGAGTGAGAGCGGTAAACCTTGGAGGATGGCTCGTTCTTGAAGAGTGGATCACGCCTTCCATATTTTCTAACATTCCTGTCAACCATTTAAGAGTAATATCCATACATTAACCTTGAAATTCAGATCACTTTGACTCAGTTCAGTTCAACCTATGTAATAATTGATAGTTAGACCCCATTCAGAACTTGATTACATTAACATTCTTGTGTTTCATATGATAAACAGGATGGTAGCCAAATTCAGCTCAAATCTGTAACTCTCCAAAAGTATGTCTGCGCAGAAAATGGTGGAGGTGCTAATATGGTGGTTAACAGGGATCAGGCTTCAGGATGGGAGACTTTCAAGGTATAACAATGTTAATCTGTAAACAAAAAGTTTGAACTATGACCTTCATCTGCAGACATGAGCCTGAAACTGCAAATAGATTTGTGCAGTGTTTCACTCAGAGTTTGATTTTCTGCAGCTGTGGCGGCTCGCAGAACCAACTCTCAGGTTTCAGTTCAGAGTATCCAATAACCAGTTCATGGTAGCAGAAAATGGTGGTGGAGGCTCTGTAAATGCTAACAGAGACACACCTCAAGAATGGGAAACGTTTAGAATTATTACTGATCCAAATTCTGATCTCAATTCTCAAACAAAAAATGTGCATATCCAAGCCTACAATGGCATGTATCTTCAGGTTGATACCATTCCACTTTATGTTGCAGCCAAAACTAGAGCACGAATTTCAATATATCTCTTTCATGCTATTTTGATCCAGGCAAAAGATACTGGTCAATTAACAGCAGATTTTTCTGGAGAACCAGGTTGGGATAATAATCCTACCGTGTTTGAGCTTACGGTCATTTCTCAGCTTGGTGGTGAATATCAATTGGCAAATGGCTATGGCAATCAAGCTTCTAAAGTTTTAAAGGTGGAGTTCTTTTTGTTTCCTCTTATTTCGGGTTTCGGCCTTCTTTTCCTTTTCATTCTCTCGTCTCTTCTAATTATAGCATGCAAACAGAAGCATTGGAATACATTCATCACAAAAAATGACTTTGCATATTTGGCATGCAACAAAATCAATGCGGTTCGCATTCCTGTAGGATGGTGGATAAGAGACTCGCCAGCACCTTTTATAGCAGGGTCACTGCAAATGCTTGACAATGCCTTTGCTTGGGCCAGGTAACCATCATCATGAAGGTCTATGCTAATAAACAAGTTCTATATCTCTTGATGCATTAAAGAGATCGCATATGTTAGGCATGTTTCATTACACATGTACTTTCTTAAATAAACTAACACATAAACTACAATACTTCCGTTTTGTCTCAGACAACATGAAATCCAAATTATCATAGACCTTCATGCTGCTCCAGGATCACAGAACTCGGAGCAACATTGTGGCACTAGGGATGGTGTATCTCAGTGGGCAGATACTGATAAAGACTACATAAGCCAGACTTTAGATATCATAGAATTTCTTGCAGAAAGGTAAATGCTTCAAATTCCAAACAATCTATCTGTTATTATTACTGCCAAACCAAATGCAGTTGTCTGCATGTCTGTAGATATGCATCAAATTCTGTACTCTTAGGCATAGGCCTGCTGAATGAGCCAAGTGCAGCATCAGTTCCACTTGATATTCTAGAGAATTACTATGACGAGGGTTACAAAAGGGTGAGAAAGCACAGCAGCAGCACTTATGTGATTATAGATGGAAGAATTGGTTCAAGTTCCTTTGAACTTCTTAACTTCGCAGATAATGGTTACAAGAATATGGTTTTGGATTTACATTTTTACAATGTGTTTGGAGATGGTTTCACTGGCAGATCTGTGCAATGGCACATCGATTTCATAAGGAATGATAGGACAGGCGAACTAAGTGCCCTTCAGCAACATGCATCCATATTCGTTGGTAAGATACTATATCCACTGATAAAACTGCACTGAATAGAACCGAGTTGAATTGAATTGAATTGAAAAAGCAAGTGATATATGAGCAAGACCGTAATAGAATGTAACATGGTGGCTGATATGAACAATGACTTTTGTACTGATCCATGCAGGAGAATGGGTAAATGAGATGAATGTGGATGGAGCTAGTGCACATGATTATCAAAATTTTGGAGCTATCCAACTCGAGGTTTATGGGAAAGCCACATTTGGATGGGCATACTGGACCCTCAAAACCGAGACTGCACAATACAAACACTGGAACTTTCAATGGACAACCGAGAATGGATTGCTGGCCCCAAATGGGAATGGATCATGGCCATAAACCTCTAGTCCAAATGTACTCAATATAAGTTATCAATAAGAGAGAGCTGGTCTGGTATGCTATTCGAAATATAAGAGGGATTTTGTACTACAATCCTCTGTACTCTACTAGCAACAATGAGTAGCAAAAGCACTCACAATATTTTTGGAGAACCACACAAACTTAAAAAATTTAAGGAGTGCAACAGATAAAACAAATCAAGAGCCAGGAAGTGCCGAAAATTTTGTACAAGATACACGCATTCCAACATCACTCAAAACCACTACATTCAACTTCTGGCTAACCCACTATGGATACAAGATGAGGCCTATATAAAGCAAATATGAGTAATTCCTGCATTCGAAACTGCTATAGATGCATTAACCGAAGAGGGAAAACTTCACGCATGTTTCAGGTGTAACTGAAACTATTGACCAGTTCATAATAGAACACTTACAGTTGGAGAATGCGCCATCCCATTCAAAGGACTCGAGAGATAGAACAATGTTGGGAGCCCTAGCTAGGTAGGTCACCCTTTTTAAAAAGAACGGTAGCCACATTCAGGCAGAGAATGGACATGCAATTTGTGTCCGTCCGAGCGCCTTATTTATTAACCACCATCATGTTGTATGTTGTGTTTAAACCTCCTTAAATTAGAAAAAATTCACGTGTATTTTTTGGGTTGCCCCTTAAGGGCAAGCCCTCCGTTTGTGGAAATATGGGATACTAGTAACGGGTGCCCGGCGTTGCCGGGCATACATACAATCATATGCAGACATGTGTACAATGCTTAGTTATATTTGAGAGGGAATAAAGAGAGGAAATGTAAGGAGCAATGTACAAAGATGCTCCACATTAGGCTGGCAGATTCCAACCCTTCCACGTAACTTTTACTGCTACTATATAAGTAAAATATGTATGCATTGGTTGTGTGGCTTCAAAATACAGGCTAATACAATGGAAGAAGAGATATTCTAGATAAAAGACTATAAGGTTGTAATGAACAAAAATCTACTTACATAATTAGTGATGGATGCCTTGCCTTGTCGAGCTTTAAGACGACGTATAATGTTGTGAATGTCATGTACTATGGTGCACGTTCGAGTTTTAGCAATATTCCATTGTTGGAATTAATATCTATTCTGCCATGTCTAAATGTAATAAAGATGTCAGCTAAACTTGAGCTTTTGTAGATAAGATCCTGGTGCCGGGCTTTATTAGTGGATCTATGCAAAGATGAAGGGAGTGCAAATGGAAACGGGGAAAAGGAAATAGAATAGAGAGTAATATTTGATGCCTTATTATATGCTATAGCATTTTTGATGTAACATCAAGTTCCATGGACAAAGTCTACATTACGTTTGCAATTTGGACCTCATAGAGAGAGAGAGCGTGAGACATTGTTGGAAATGTTCAATTTCTTATTGCCTAATAATAAATCACATCTACTCTACTCCGACAAATGTTATTTTATACATTTGTCCTATTGCGTAACATGTCCACATGTACCAAATGGGAGGAGCGAAATGAAGTTTAGAGGTTTGAGTAGTTTTAGGATAGTGAAGTGGTAGACATGGATACTCTAGGTGTGTGCAATAGAAGGGTTGTGCTTCAATACTATGGTGGAAGATACATGTATAAATTACAATAAAATAGTGTGAGATTCTGGTAAATTTCTATTTCGATAAAAGTCTTGGACATAGCCCAAATCAATACTCTTGGAGTAAAAGCTCCCTTTTTCCATTTCTTTAAAGAGCTTCACACATAGAATGTGATCGAATAGCTCCATTATTCCATAGAATGTTATTCTCTTCAATATAAAATTAGAAGAATAGTTATAAAAGTAGAATGAAACGTTACAAATTCAAATTTCTGAGTATTTGATGCCACGATTCGATTCGCTTCAATAGTGAGGTCTGATGTAATGTTAGCCACAGTTCCAATCTTGTTTGCATTCCTTTTATTCAAATATGAAAGGATGTGTCCAATCTTGAGTGCTTAGATTTACTTGCGTTCTATCTAGACAACACATCAAATAGTCACTTTCAAATTGTTTGGTGATGGTTTCTATTCTTAACATTTCAGGTCGCCATCGGACTATTTCGGTTTAGATGGCGATAAGCCATTTCCTTAGCATGAGGTTATAAATCTGCATTCACTGCCTCATTTTCATTTACATCAGGATTTTTGCCTTCATCTCGACTGCACAGTTGGCAAGAGTGAAATAGATCTGGTATCTTTGCATGACATGTTTTGTTTTTGCTTTGCTTTAGGTGAGGACTTATGCAACTCCTGGAAACCTGCATCAACAATTCTGCATCAATATCCACGGTATGGCAACTTTTCAATTGTAATAACAACATTGTGCAAACGCAATTTTCAACTTGCACGTTATATGCTTGGTTGTGGGGTTTATTTTGTTGTGTACGGAATGCCTTTTCAAAATGAAAGATCTAGTTGTGGAAAAGAGTTCGCTTTCTTGTTTTCTAAACTCGAGCTAATTCATATTGCACATGCTTTCAAGCTAATTAAACCCATTTTTAAAAGTCAGGTGCCGCATCTTTCCAAGTCTAATAAATTTTGCTCGTTAGTCTACTTGCATGGGTCGTACATGAACAAATGCACTATCGCTAGCAAATGCATGTTTTACTTTTATACCGATTGTTTAAATGTTCAAAGAAATATGAATTGCATCCTTTATAGAACTATTTGTGAATTGAATGTAACCGTCAAAAAGCATGAGATGCAAGCATACAATAAGAGAATAAGAGAAATGGAAATGCAAATGTGGTACACATGGACATGTAGGAGTTCACCACCCAAGCCAATTGCTTTAACAGAAATAATGGTATGACGAAATAATGGTATGACGACATGGTGCCTAGGTGTAGATGACAATCTTTGGTCCGAATCTTGATAAGGCCCAACTATGGAGGAAACCAAGGTGCGAAGAATTATATAAGGCAAAGGCAAGAAAAAATAGCAGTCTAGTCCAACCTATGCAGGCAGTTTAATGACAATGTCACTCCATGCCAGAGCCTATATAGCTTATTCTAGCATAGTATTCAAGTATAGTTCCACAGACTAAAGAATGGTATTGTAGCCCAATTTTGGACAGGAAATAGATCAGCCTACAATAGCCACAATTTTCTTTTCTTTGTAAGCAATGGAAATTAAAATCTTGAATAATAGCTCCCAACCATATTATTACCAAGTCCTGGGATAATAGAACTTGGTCCTTGCATTCTAGACTACGTTTTTATAAAACACCACATCAGGAAACGTCCAACTTCTTCATACCTGCTGTAAGGTTTAAAATAGGCCTCTAGCCATGCACCAACATTTGCATTAATGTAGGTTAACTTTGTTGCTGACCAGGTCCATCGGCCGAGAACCTTTGGGCATAATAAAGGAGCTCCGTTAAGCCATGCACTCAATATTTGCATTTCAATAAGTCAATTCTAATGTAGGTTAAGCTGTTGCAGACAATCCATCCCTCAAAACCTTTGAGCATAATAAAGCAGCTCCATAAATAACTAACGGGGTTCTTGACCCACTGCAAATAGACAATTTGTGCAAATATCACCGCAAGCACATGTACATGGAGTAAAGCAATATATAAATGAATCCAAGTACATATTAGAAAATAAGAACGTTTAGTGGCCGTAAAACAATATTGTCCTAGAATATCAATATCAAAAGGCTAAGTATCTAGAGCTACTTTTCTGCTAACTGCTATTGAATCATGATTGGCACGAATATATGACATTCGTAGTCGTCCAGAAGCGGAATTAAGACTATTGCCACATCATACACACATGGAAATCTTTGAGGAGAAAGCATTATAAGCATGTCCTTGTGACTTAAACGCTAGGGGAACAATAGAAGGAAGCAAATTAGGGAGAGAAAGGACTATAGGCATGTCCTTATGACTTAAACTCATTTGTTTGTGCCTTTTTGTTGGGCTTTTAGGCTTTTATCACTTTTTTTCTCGGCTTTTAGGCTTTTATCTCCTTTTTCTCTTTTTGTCACTTTTCTTCTAGCACATACAACAACTAAGCTGCGATCTAATCAAATACAGCTTTTCTGTCTAATCGTTTTGCAGGATAGCTAAAGCTAGTATGCATATATGTGCTGTAATGTTTATTAAGAAAAATGTAGTAGTATGCAACTCACTAAATATGAACTTTAGGACTTCTATCAACCTAAACCTCAAGGACTTAATGGATTTCGAAGATGGAAAACCGTCCATGCAAAATGAAGATGTCCAACTGCAGACAGTTTGCTGCCTCTAGAGCTCAGGCTCAATACTTTTGGACCTGCAAGTGTTATTATGTTGATCCCCAGAGAAGCTGAAGGAGATGTGAAAGATTTAGGACTCTACTGTCCTAGACTCTAGGGTTAAATGACTTTACCTGGAGCAGCAGCTGGCATTACCTAAGTCTGACAGAGATGAGAAAATGTTTCAAGCTCTCAACACTGTCTCATTGAAAAAATTGACGCGTGAGAATTCTTTTGAAGGAATAAATGAATTTTCTTTGGCATTATGATAACATCTAGATATGAGAGACTTAAAAATCTAGAATTAGAATAGCATTTATCTGACACAAAAATAAACCTTACTTGCCTGATTAATAGCAGTGACAGTTCTTGCACTATACATCAGACCATTTTCATGGATCTACAGCTTCATAAATGCTGCTTCAAGCGTGTTATTTTATAGAATAGTTGAAATGCTTTAGCACATGCTGTAACTTCCCAACTACGCATTGCAACATAAGGTGAACTACACAACAGGGCACTGCAAAAGCTAGCCTCAAGCATATAAGGCATAAGAGTACCTGCAGAACCTATAATCCTGAACAATAAGTATTTTATTTTGGCATTTAGAGAACACAGTCTAATGGGTGTATTTTTCTAATAAATGCAATTCTACCAGAAGGAAAAAAAATAGGAGAGGTATGTAGTTTTAGATATGACAACTAATAAAATTGATCCTCAACTTAATCTTCTGGCAAGTAAGTGATATCCTACAGTCTAATTGCATCCTATAATGACTGCTAGAGCCGTTGATTTTACTGATTCGTTAGTGTCAACTCAAAGTTCTGAAATATGGTCAGCACATATTAAAGAAACCAGTAGATAATTTATCTTCCAACAAACTGAACTCTTCAGCAGCATAAAATACAATACAGGATACTCAAGAAATTATCATGCAAAATATGAACAGTGAAGTTCGACACCTTTTTGTAGTGGTCCTAGAAGTGTCATTTCAGACGTGCATCATGCAATGAATAAAGTCAACATAACAGGCATATGGCTACCTGTATAAGGAAGAACTGCAGCTCTGTTCAGCAAATGCAGCTAAACTATGAATAAAGAACCCATGATCTATAGGTATCATCTGTCTATGGAAAGCAGAGAAAGATAATTTATGCATATACCTGAGTGGAAAACAAACTTGGGGCATGGAATATTGTTTCTAAAGACAACCAACATATGGTAGTGACAAATAGGCCTAGCGAGAAGATCCAAAAGCAAATCGACTTACTTGGTTCCTGCAAATGGAACGCATATGTACCTCAGCAAAAGGCTAGACTTCTGCAATCTTGCATCTCCATTTTTATGGCAATGCATAGGAAATCAGTTTTAAACCATCGAAGATGCTCCCTGATATTAAGTTGGATTTATTCATAGCTACTAAGTATTGATATTCTATATTGCATCATTCAATCCTACCCAAGGCCCTTAGAATATTATGCATGATGTTGCATACTATCCACAAACAAAACAAACTTGCAAAATGGTGACAGTTAAAATGTCTTACATTATCCAATCTATGCATCTAACAATGGTATAAGAATAGAGGAATATGCGCTGGCATCTTCATTTCCGAGAATAGTAGAACCATAAAGGAATATGTGCGTGCATCTTCACTTCCAGACCTACCAATAAAGAAGCTCTCTAAGAGAGTTACCATCTGGCCTTATTCAAGGTGAATATACAAATTCCAAAGGCAAATCAACTTACTTTATTTTTGCAAACTTTTATGGCAATGCATAGGAAATCAGCGTTAAGCTATTGAACACGCACCCTGATATATAAGCCAGTTCCTGCAAATGGCATAGATTTGTACCTTAGCTACAAAAGAAGCAGTTGCCTTGATGTAGCTCATATATAAAGAATATGAAAACACGACATCGACATGACAAACCTAAGACTTACTTGGTTCCTATAAAGAACATGAAAATTTGATATGAACAGATTGCAAAAACATCTCATCCAATTTTCAACCTCAAGTAATCTGTTTTTTTGCCAACATAAGGAGAAACATATGATTTGTATCATGAGTTATGATCATAGACACATGTTCTAGAGGCATGTAAGAACACCATCCAATTTTGAAGCTCAAGAAAATCGAAAAGCTCTTCAACTTCTAGGAGTAAGGTCGTTTCCAGCTGCCAAACATAATGTCATGGAATCAAAAGGGACTCGTGATTATGTATGGAAAGCTTTGTCAGGAATGATTTTTTCATGTATTGCATGTCGAAGAACAAAACACAAATTTTGCATCAACGATATCATGGTACCTAAGGTCCAATCGCTGGGATCTGAAGATGGGGCACCCTAGAAAATTTCTTCAACGCCAGACCCCTCCTGCAGATTCGATGCATACAGCAGCAAAGATGAGCAAAGATGGGCGGTGCACAAATCATGCCGAAGAACTTCCACAGAGCCAACAACGGAACTCCTTTTCGACCTATCGAAAAGGAAAATCGAACAGAGCATATAGCTGAAGCTCAGAAATACAAATTTCTAAATCATAGGAAAAGGAAAACTCAATTTTTGGAAGACTGGAATTTTTTTCCGGCAGTTAAAGCCTTTAAAACCTTAGAAAATCATCCTTAAAAAAAATCCAAAAAGTTTACGGATAGTCAGAAAAACCAAATTTAAACAATAGATTGTGGGTATATGCCAGAATATACCCGGATATTCGACGCCACTATCATAAACTTGTTGTAAGTGTCATTATGCCCGTCGCTCCTACTGATGGTCGAGCCCTGTTGCGGATGTTTGGACCGACAAACCGGCATCAATGATTCCTGCAGTTTCAATTCTTGCTACACTTCCGGAATGAGCCAACATCGTCGACTGAAGGTAACCACAATAGTTTTGCTTATCATTGCTAGGTTGAAATTTTTAGGATATGTGAACTATAAGGGCAAGGTGGTTTTCATGGGTTAAAATATGATGATCAAAAGATGCGGAGGCATTTTTATTTTCAATTTGTCACTTCTTGTATGCCCGTCCATCTCTTGCTGGAAAATCGTGGAGATAGCAGGAACATGATGAGTGCAGAGTAAATGCCTCCCTACTCTCATCTTTGTCTTCTGTTCTAGTTACCTCTATTTGGGCATTCAAGAGTACTTTGGCGCTGTTGTGTCTGCTCCAATATCCACTTGGACATTTTCTAGACTTTTTGAGAACTAACACTGCCACTGGATTTGCCGATATGTTTTGCATCTTAGGTAAGAAGTTGAGCATTTAATTGGCAATTTTGTCAATGTAACCAGTGGATCAGTTATTCATTCTTGTAACTCCAGGGATGAAGAATAGAAGAGGCTTTTATCGTGAAGAATTGCAAGAAAATTATTGGCATCTTTAAATTTTCAATGATGGGCCAAATTTAGGGGATCTCTTGGTTGACATATACTCGAGTGTAAGGAGGCTCATGGTTCGCGCATGGATCGTCGTGTATGTTATAACATATTGTCCAAATCATTCTATGAGGATTATAATGGTTTATTGCTGGCAACATGAACTAAAATTATGGAAGATAGGGACGTGGTTGTCGCACAGGCAAGCTCCATTTTTGTAAGTAGAACATGGTATTATCTTATGAATTCTTTGATGTACAGTCCTCTAATACTTGTGAACCATGCAGATGTCTAGACGTTTATGAGTGGTCGCTTCTACCCATTTATGCCAGTGTCTCGGGAACGCCCCACAGGCACATTCAAGGTTCGAATACTTGAGCGGTCTACCATGGGCCCGTTACAGTCTCTCTCACTAGAACTATGCTCTACCATGGGCCCGTTACAGTCTCTCTCACTAGAACTATGCTCGTCCTTGAGCATCTAAGGCTATACTATGTCTATGTCATACCATGTCACAATGATTACCAAGTCTTTGTTAATTACCCATGCATATAGGCACCCATAGAGACTCGAACTCGAGACCTGCTCTGATACCAACTGTAGTGTTTCTAACCGACATGCCCTTAACCAACTGGGCAAAACCGTTTAGATGTTTATGAGTAGTCGCTTCTACCCATTTATGTCGGTGTCTCGGGAACGCCCCACGGGCACATTCAAGGTTCGAATACTCGAGCAGTCTACCATGGGCCCGTTACACCAAGTCACGGAGGAATCATTTAATAGAGGCTTTAATTGTCGAATGCGAGATAAATATACAAAGTATTGTTCCTACCATGGGTAGATAGTCTCTTAGCTATGTGAATAAAAGTCTATTATGAGCCATGCTCATTTTTCTTTGTATTCAACATGACTTTCTTATGTTGCTTATACATGTGCCACATCAATTCCGTAATTATATTTCTTTCATTGTAATATCTTCACTGTAATTATATTTCTTTCACTGTAAATTCATGTGACTTATATAAACGTGAATTGACTCTCAAGTGTTTTCTTGCTGATGAGTGAATCATCTAAGTCAGTGAGAAAGCTCATTGTGTTTGACTTAAATTCTCTGTTGGGTGCAAGAGAGAAGTTGCTGATACCAGAAGATTCGAAAAGATGAGATGAAATTTGATTTAGAAACATGGTGTTTTACTGCAGGCCAGGGTTAACATCTTTGTTGGCATTTGTTAGAGAAGGCTTTGATTGCCATTTGATTATCACTCACATCTAAGAATCTGCAACTGTTGTGCACCATATCTGCAATGTTTTTGCCATAAAATCTAAGTTTGTTTACAGTCAAGAGCATTGCTGGTCTCTTTTATACAAATACCCTACTGAACCAGATAAAGGATTTTTTGTGAAACCATTAGCTGTGGCATGGAAAGAGTATCCAGAGTACTATGGCAATACAGTCCTAATCGATGACGAAAGATATAAACCACTTTGAATCCTATAGGACGCTTTATATGTTTTTCTCTTGGACACCAGTTGCACCTTACAATAAATTTCTTGTCATAGAACTCATTCCCTGGCTTAGTGGTTTAAAAGTTGCTCAGATGCTATAAGTTATGAGAAAAAGCACCCAATGAATAGTGTAGCGGATGCAATTTCAGAGCAGGTTGAACCTATTTTGCTGGTTAACTATGGCAAGAACTTGGCTGCTCTGCTTTCTAAGTTCAGTCATTACATAGAGCGGGGAATGGAGAAATTGCCAAATTGTTATTAGCTCTCAAATAGCCTATTATTGGTACAGCCTTTAACTGATGTATATATTCTCCAGTTGTAAATATATGCTATTGTATTTGTTATTCAAAGTGCACATGAGTACTTGTTTTGGTACAAGTGTTTGTGCACATGAGTACTTGTTTTGGTACAAGTGTTTTTCTTCTTTCTTATTTGGTACAAGTTTCATTATCTAGATACATATTTAAGTGTTCTTAACTTGCTTTGTAGATGAAAGGACTAATGTGCAAAAAACTATTAAGTTGTTAAGGGAAAGAATTATGTTGTGGACTGGTCATCGGGTTGAATGCCAACACGGAACTTGAATGCAAGTACATTGGGTTGTGGACTGGTCATCGTTGCCATTCTGGAATTTGGGAGAAGGTAGTCAGTGTAGAAAATAAGGGAAAAAGAGATCAAATGCAAAATATGTTGGCAGCAAATCATTTGGTGCATAAGCCTTGGGTAAAGCCAATTGCACTGGATGAAGAACGAATAGGATGGGGTAGATTGCCAATAACACGTGCAGTTCTAGTAGCATGGACTACTGCTTTGGAGAGCACTTCTACAACCAATTGAAAACAAGGTGCTGCGCACGGAGGGTTGCCCTCCATGGCCGGAGGGTGAAGTGGCATAAATCATACCCACCTGATGATATAACAATCACAAAATTGCACAAAATTTGAAGTTTCACAACCTGTCAAATGAAAAGATGAAAAGAACAAAGATCGGATCACTGCCCAGCCAAACATACTATAAAATATCTGTAAACCACAAAAGTACAAAGCACTAAATGCCAGAAAAGTACAAAGCACTAATCAAGATGATTAATGAAAATAAGACAAAGCATATTCTGCACTCCAAATGTTCTACTCATTTTAGAAGATCAATTATACAGCTGTAGTGCTACAAATGTGGTTGAAATTTGATGATCTAGACTCAAGGAATAGAAGCAAAAATAACCTGCATCCACCATGCCAACATGGCTGCAAGTCGTGAGAATGCTTCAAAAGATCATGGGGCCAAGTATCAAGCCTTCCAGCTGCATCTCCAATAATTAAGCACCTTTTTTCCATGCCCATGCAACGAGACATCTCACCAAGTGAAATACCTTGGACGGAGGTCCGCGACGCTTTGGATCACTGCAACCGCTGCTCTATTCCAAGCTTAAACCTAAGATATTTTGTATTTCGTGGAAAATTCTTTAATTTGAGGTATTTGGCTTGTAGTTTAAACTGGGGCATTCAGCCTCCATTATGCGCGGATATTCGGCTTACCATATATGGAGTCTATATTTCCTTCGTATGGCTTTGGATATCGATAGTATGATAAGAAATGTGCCTGCCCATGCCAAATGGAATACTGTGTATGGTTCTTGCATTTTTTAAAACTCGGGCGGCCGCAGGTGTGATTTCACCCTAAGATAATAATTTGCTACGTATGTTAAGATAATAATTTGCTACGTATGTTGCATCATGCTCATAACTATACAAAGGTTCATGTCAATCAACAAACCATTATGCCTAGTGAGTGAGTCGGGCCTCTAAGGGAAGAATGCAAAGGATAATGTATGGGGGGATGGAAACAGGGGAGATGATTCCAGGGGGTCTCACGACCGGCAGGAGCTAGGAGCGGGTCCTGGAATCATTGATCCTGTTTCGTCCCTCCACATCATGGTAAGTGGGGAGCGCCATCAATTTTTACCTGCATACAACACTGGAGGTTGGAAAAATGATTAGTATCTACTTTGTGCGCTACTAATAAGAGAAGAAAAGGCTGTGCATGGTGACATATTTACTTAATGTTTCCGTAGCATATCAAGCCCAAAAATGAACTCTAAATCTGGCTGGTCTAACACTGTAAAGGTACACGGGTAATAGTTCTTGCCAATCTGCACACAAATTTAGAAACCTATAAATAACTGGTTCAAATACATCTAACCATACTCGTTAAGTTGCACTACCTTGAGGGGAGCTACATGTATTCGACCAACAATCTGAGTTTGTCCAACACCTTTGGCAATACCCACATGACGCTTATCTAGAAGCCTTAAAAGCCTAAACAGTAAAACAAAGTTTTATTGATTACAACACATATCAGTTCCAATACATTTCACATCATCAACTGGCATAATATCCCATGGATGTGATTAATTATCTAAATATACTTGAAGAATTGCAGGTATCTCCATAATAATGCTTGGACCATAGGAGCTCAGACTTACACACTTGTGCACAAAAGATTAAAAAGTAGGGTAAGACAATGAAAGCATTACAGTTCAATATTTTGGATGGAATACTGAAAATGTATAGTGATTGGACAGTCGTATATAAACGGTAAACATAAAGTTAAAAGATGAAAATGTAGCTTACCCACAGCCAGCAAAGACAGGATTTTGAAATTATTGTTGTACGTGCCCCCACTTGTCCACAAACTGAAGGCGCATAAAAATCATATTTACATCGGTATGTAATGAGTACTTGCATCATACCAACAAAGTTTACCTTTAAAGGAACTCCGTTCACTTCCATGTCTACATAAAGCATAATCTAAAAATCAAAGTTCCATAACCAGAGCAAATGAATCAAACCAATCACTTATATGTATATGAAATGGAGGTATGATAACATTACAACACGAGCAAACGCTTCAGGATTATGTTCGATTGCTGCCTCCCAATTCTCATCTATGTTTTTCTGCATGGCAAGTTAAATTCAACCATCATTAAGAATAAATATCTGATATGCAAAGAATCCTTGAGTATCTGAACATCCATACCTGGATGAATAAAAGGGAGCTTTTCGGCGTCCATAGCTGGGTAGCATTATAGTCACCTGTTTGGATGAGTTGAGCGGTAAAGAAAGAAGGGCAAAAATCTCCCAAATCGTCAAGAGTTGCATAGCTGAGATTAAGGGAGATGAGATTATGCCCTAGAGGGTATAACGAAGGGATAAACATGTGCTCAACTCGCCAGAACCCTGACGGAAGGCGCGGAAGGGAGGGCAGAATCCGAGGTGCAGAAGCCATAGCCAAGTCCGGCGGATATCGTTTGTGTAGCAGGCTGATAATGGCCAGTTTTTAGCAGTCATCAGCATATGCTAGGTATATGCCAGCATATACTTGAATATGCACACATACCCACATAAACGAGGGTTTGCCCCCCTAGGGGCAACCCAAAAAGAAAGCATGATGCAATAATCATAAGATATAAGCCTTTTGATGACATTTTGGAAGCAGTTCATGAACCTATGGTGTAAATGTATTGTATTTGATATTATGATATGAAGATATAAACCAATTTTCTTATCTTCATGTCTTATCTTCATATTGATCAAATGATATTCAATGTTTATGCATTAAATTTTAATCAATTATGATCAAATTGGGATATATAACTTATTTCAATGTACATTGACGTATTGCTGCAAATGATACAAAAACACTCAAACTCCTACAGTGTCGTAAACCAGACTCTCTTTTGCATACAACACATCCACATCATTTTCAGCTTCTCCATGAGATGCAATATGATATGTGGACTCCAAACTTTTTAGGGACCATTCACCACAGTGTTGTTTGTTCTCACAATTCAGCCAATCAAAGTTCATGCAAGCATCACAGAAACACGAGAGTGGTCTGCAAAGCATCTTATTTATAGTTGAGACGAAATGTATCTGCTGAGTACCAGATAAAGTCTTGCAATTAAATGTTTGCTACCTGTTGACATCAGTTTTTCCAACCTCCCAAAATATCTTTTCACACTTCAAGTCCTTGGTCCTTAAAACCGTACAAGATGTTGTTGCATTTGTCACTGCCATGCCATTTTATTTTGTTTGCTCACTCTCAAGTTACAACTTTGCTATACAGCCTCTCCGTGATGTGTACCTTTTCCATAGCCAGATCCAAAGAAATTTCATATCACTCAAATTTTCTTTTCAACATGGTATCTGCAGATTCCATACCATGCCTCTAAAAATTTGAATTGAGATGCACAACCATATGACCACACATAATGAAGTTTATGTCACGACCTCCATTATTCTTAAGCCACTCCAAATGTAATTTAAAAGCATGTTATACAAAATGAGTGTCATGCTTCCCGTTATCTGAAACAAAGAAATGCACTGTTTTTTTAGCTTTCCTTCTTTTTTCATCATTAAAATATGGACCAAAATCATAATCTAATCAGAATTCTAGTGCTCTGCTTGCACTTCTGTCCCTGGCTTCAATGTGTAGTTCTCTGCAAAGTCAACAACAGACAACATATTATTATCAGGGAGTTTCTCAACACATCTTTTATACTGTTTGCTCTGCCATCGTGTAGTAAAGTAATGATATGTAAACTTATCAAGCCGATTTTTCATGTTCTTTAACAAAACAGATGCGCATGCTGATCAACTAATCTAACCCTTCTAGATGTACCTTTCTTGGAAGGCTCATTGACATATGCATATACTTGCCAATCGACATCCTGAATGAATGTTCCATCTTCCTCTTTTGGGCAAATGTCTATCTTCTTTACTCCACATTCCTCGCATTCATCCTTAATACATTTTAATTTATACCATTCATATGTCACGTATTTCTCACAAATTGTTGAACTCCATAAGATGCTGACATTATCAAAGGTCTTCTTATTTGCTTGACATACTCCATTGTTTTCTTGGGATGCACAAACATTGCAGCAGCAAGTGCAATTAACATGTAGAGCTCTCCTCATATCATTGAAGGCCATTCTGTACAAATCTGTTTGCTCATGTTTGACATAACAACATGTATTCCTCTCTTTCAATTTCCTTATGCACTCAGCATTCAAATCATGAATCTAATCATTTTAAGAGACGCTCCATCTACAAAAGATTAGCTTCCAAGACAATCATGCAGGAACCGATTTTTATTGACCGAGATATTCAAGTCAAAGCTCCTCCACAACTCTTAGGTGATTTGGCATATCTAAGTAGATGTTTTCTGTTGAAGATATTTGCACGTTTTCACGGCCCATATGCTAGGTTCAATAAGAGGCTATGCAAAGGTAGAGTTTGCATTGGAAACATTTTTGGAATTGTGAAGGAGAAATTTTGGATTCTCAAGAGCTTGACAGTCTATGCTGGTAAGGCATCACAGATTATTCATGGAACGTGCCTTATGGAACTTCTGCTCCATGGAAGAACAAGGAGATGACTTGCTGTTGTTGATTAGAGATTTCCCCAAGTCCAATACTATAAAACAGAGGATATGAGTAATAGGATGAAGAGAAATGGTGATCAGAATATAGAATATGGATGGTAGGGTTTTAGTTTAGTAGCTTCATTGCTCAATGATTTTCATTCTATACTTTCAGCACACTTTTGTGCTACATCAAAATCGTATACTCTTTTATAACTTCCTGTGAAACTGTTACACAGGAAATGCTCTTTAATGTGCCTGGTTTGCCAATGGTGTCAAAATCATAACTGTTTTGTAACATCTACTATCAGCAGATTTTTATACTGTTTTCAAATACTTACGTCCATCAATGTATTATTTTATAACATGTACGGTCCATCATTGTACCATTGCATCATTGTATGACTCATTGATACATCTCTGCCATGCATTTTTATGCACTCTTAATAATAAGGCAGTGTTGTCTCGTAACGTGTACATTCTGCACTACTATGCAATGGCCACCAACAAACCACTTAATTGAGCACAGGTTGAGACTACCACACTTGAGCACAGGTCTAGAAAATAAGATTCAGTTACAGTTGGAGAATTTAAGGTCCAGTTGCAGCTGAATAAGATGCAAAAAAGATCTATGTCAAGGTGCCAGAAAAGAGAGGAGCCTAAAAAGATGCCGAAGGTGCTATGGTAAATGGTGATACTCATTGTCTGTTCTTATCACATCGTCCTGGTGGTCAAATATTGTATCCACTAGTGTTTTTTATTCATGCAAGGGACAGGTATGTATGTATTCTCATTGCTGATGTAATCACTCTATAATTAACCAAGGCTAAAAGCCTATTATGGTTATTGTCTCTTCAAGTTGGTGTGGAGCTGGAGGAGACCACTATGAATCTATCTTTGCTTTCTTTACGGCCTCAGAATCAGATAAGGCAGTGAATCTACATCGCAATTTATTGTTGAGATTTAGGATATGAATTTGAAGTTGGCACCGTGTGACATATTACCTGACTGCTAAAAGATGTACACGTTGCAAGCAGCATAAGCGAAGTCTAGGAGTGTAGTAAGCGCTCTTACTTTGGCAAACAACTTGCAGGGCATCAACTTGCTCATATGGGATGGTCATTAATTCAATAAGCTCTATGTGCCTTTATTTGGATGATCTAGCTTTAGCAATTTTGGACATAAATTGGCAACCAGACCATCCGAGCATGAAGTGAAATCAAGAGGCCTTGCTTGCCAATATAATTTTAGGTGCAAGCGATTGTACCAGTGCATTGACACAAGAGAAAATCTGATCACATCTATCACCTTCAGCAAAGATAGTGTTTGTTCTATAATCTTTTGTAACAAATTATGCCTTGATGGATTTCTTTGGGTCTTGATGGATTATTGCTTTGATCCTTACAAAAACTTTGAGTCATTTGAAATTAGGGCTTCTTGTGTGGTATCATTACCATTGCTCAGATTTGTTGCAATGATTATTTTACAGCTTTGTTGCACATATTATTTTAATGATTATTTGTTGCAATGATTTTTTTTTTTTTTGAAGGACGAAAGCCAAAAAGTTTATTAATCAGATAAAAAGTACAAAATTTACATGTCTCATCTAACTGTGTAAGCACAAAAAGATGCCACATGAGCACGAGCCTGGAGCACAATGTACTTACTCCAGAATAGGAGACTAATGATAAGAATCAATTTAAAGATATTGAATCCAGATGCATTCCATCATTTCTGATTCAAGGGAGGAACACTCGTAGGCTGTCAATATCTTTTTCTGGACCACCGTAATAATACCGTGTGCAGAAGAATTAATGCCTTGAAAGATGTGGTGTCTATGACACTCCCATATCGACCATAGGAGCCTGCCTATGAGAATTAAAGTTGGGCCAAAAAAGCACCCACCCGAGACGAATCCGTCAGAGCCAATCATAAGAGGCGACCAACCAAAAAGATTTCAGGAAAAACTAGAACCACACAAAATTCTGCAATACTCGAATAAGATCTAGGGAACAACCACCAAAATCGAGCCAACTTATTCCAAAGTCATGTAAACACTAAAATGCGGTATATATAGATAACACCACGTGTACAAACTCAAACCAAACAAGACAAATCCAATCTTAAGTCTAGATGTAAACATGGGTAACGCAAGACAAATGGAAAAGTGGTCTAGAAACAAACTGGGTCGATAGCTATGACCAAAAAATGTATGAAAGGAACATGAAATTCAATATAGGGAGGGAGAAAGAGAGGGAGCGAAAGTCCAGAATGAGGCCATCCAACGAGCAAAATGAGGTTGAGGAATATACAACTAGAAGCAAGTCGGGATTAAAAATAAAGGCAGAGTCAAGGTTGTCGAAAGGTGTGGTTATGGCCAAGGGAACTGAAGAGATGGGGTTGAGAGGGCGAAGGTCGAGATGGAATGCAATGAGGCTAGCCGTATGACCAAGTGAAGAAATCGGCAAATGAAAACACAATGACCTGAAACATGACATGGTTTGCGATAATAAGTAAAAAAGGTATATGCTAAATGAAAATGAAAATATGGTGACATATTGTTAGTAAAGAAATCCATCCTACAACATACATATAAGAAAATTAGCTAGACAGACAAAAATGATGTCAACCGAGTTGAGCAAATGGAGCAGTTGCAATGACATATTGTGAGTAGAGAAATCCATCAAACAAAGCCAAATGCAAATAGAAAACTGCAACGTATGGATAAGAAAATTAGCCCGAAAGACAGAAATGATGTCAACTGGATTGAGCAAATGGAGCACGCTAGAAAAATAGGTGTAAAAGCTGCACGTATGCAAGAGGAACATATTACAAGAGCTGAAAAAATATCAGAAAAACTCTTTCATTGTAAGGATCAGCCTAAATAAATTCCAATCCAACTTATGGAAGAAACTCCAACTATGAATTTAGAACCCAATCAAGGCACCATATAAACGTCACGCTGCACGCATGTGCATTAATCATCCCAAAAACAATGCATGTTAATCCATGTTAGTTTAAATCACCACACAATAAACCATTTTACCAGGTATTATGCTACTAAAGAACCTGCATCAACCTTCAAGTTAAACATAAGCAGGAATGAACAACTTCATAAAAGAGAAGGAATCAAAGGATTGGTCATGAAATAGTAAGCAATGTAAATGGTGGCTTGAGGTGGGATACCAGATCTAAGCTTGGAGAGACCAAAACCTCATCCAAGAGATACCATTCAAAGAAATACCAACTTAATCCTTCTAATGCATAAGGAACAAAAGATCGGGGGAACCTTTATTACCCTGAAATAACTTGTAGAAATGAACCAAGCTCATTGTAGAAAAATCATAAAAATAAATACCAGTGATGAATTCGAGTATACGTACTCTATACAAGTTGCAACTCACCACTCAAACATGCCACAAGATCCTCAAACCGTAAACCCTCAAGATGATGAATGAAGTGGTCCAAGAAATAACTGTCCCAAAATAGCATCCCAGCTCTAGCTACAAAAATAGATCAAGCAAAAGCAAGTTGTGTGGAATGTCCAACCCTAGATAATGTATCTGTAAAAGCACTGTAAAATATATCTATTAATAGCATATGTCCACGAACCATTGAATACATGGAAGCAAATAAGTTTGGAATCCCTTTGACCAAAAAAGCCTCAAAACTATGGGAAACCACTTTAGAAAGCATAGGACATATCTCTACATAGTCTAAATTAATCAATACCCACATGCATGTATCGCGACAAAATTGAATAAGCCACCACCCGATGAAATGGCGGCAGAGATATCAGTCCAAGAAATTGCTTAACAAAGGGAACATAGAGTAGATGCAGAAGAGGAAAAAATGCTTAGACCAGGTAAAAAAGTGAGGGATCCCATTGAGCCAAAAAGGGCTATAGCTATGGTGGTTTATTTCTTAGCTCATGTTGAATCTCCTCTACATGTCGGAAGAAGATTTTATGTTGGTCAGTCCACAGTTCAGAAATATGTGAGGAACATCACACCTGCTTTGGCTTCCAAGAACATGATGTAAAAGATTTGTAGCCATTCCATCAGGGCAGAGATTATTTGACATTATAGCAGAATTTAAGGAACCCACTGGTCTTCCTAATGTATTTGCTGCAGTTGATGGCAGCCACATATACTTGTACAGAAAATAAAATAAAATGATCATGCAAATGACTATTAAAATAAAATATACTCCATTCTATTTCAAGGCTGTGTAACTCATAGAAAATTGTTTGTCAAGGTGTGCCATATCAAAGTAGGATTTGTACATGATTCTGGACATTTCAGAAAAAGTACTATCTATAACTAGTTCGCCTCCAAATCTATTTTGCAGGAGTCAAATGTTAGATTACAAGGGAAGAAGATAAAGAAAGGGTTGTCTACTGAGGATGATGTAATTGTGAACATTCCTCAAAAATTACTTGGTGATTCTGCATATCCTAGCAGACCTTTCTTACTGAAGATCTTTTCTGATCCTGATTGCAAGAAGAATCGATTCAACAAGAGAATCTGCAGAGGTAGGGTTGTTATTGAAAATGGTTTTGACATAGTTAAGGAGAAGTGGAGAATATTGAAGAGCCTCACGGTTCAAGCATCACAGGCCAGCAAAATTGTGCATGCATTTGCTATGTTGTAGAATTATTGTATTTTTTAAAGAGAGGGCATGGAATTGCTGCCATTGACTCCAGATTTTTCATAGGCAGTGAGACTCAAGAGGGAGATCAGATCAGCATGTCCTCCTCCAGAATTTGGAGAAATGAATTTTAAAGAAGATGCACTATTGTAAAAAACATGGAACCATGTCAAGTTTATGGTTTCTCATGTCAGTCCCAATTGTAAACAGTGTTGCAGTTATTTTGCATTGAAATTCGAGGACACTGAACTTGGTCTGCTTGTTATACAAATATAATTCAAAGGACAAGGAATGGTGGTTAGTTAAATGGGTGAATGCTTGCTTACTTTGTTTGTATAAAGAATAAGAAAGCATAAAGAATTATCTCAGTTTACATATACACTTATCTCAATTTATATAAACATTAAACTCAGTTTCTATAAAGACTGACTGGTTTGGTGAGGCAGTTTAGTGAAGATAGAATAGAACTTGTTTGTTTTATTTTGAAGAGGAAGACAAAGTTGAGGCAATTGTACAATAAAAAAGCATAACATAGTAGCATAAAATGACATCATAGCGAAATAAGAGAAAATCGAAGGCAACAGATGTCATATGAACTAAAGAAGAATTATGTTCATTAAAATTTGCTTGTACAAATCACGAGTGCACTCAAATGTAGTGCTTTTGTTTGAATGAAATAACCTGCAAACAGGGAACCAAAACTTGAAGACTAAACAAAATCCACTTTTAAAAGAATAAGAGTTTCTGCAAACCTTTGCATGATGACATTTACATCAAGAAAAATGTTGTTTTTGTAAAAAAAAAGTTTTAGACACAAGGGTTTATCTGCCAAAATGTGCTCATGAGGTCGTGATACAGAAGATACAAAAAAGTTTACTGGAAAACGAAAAAAAAAACTAAGAAAAACTATAGGAAGGAAGGAAGGAAGGAAGGTTCTTTTATTGTCCACGTCAGCATGTAGCACAGCTTGTATCTGGAGTTTTAATCTCCGCTAGCACCCAATGACCCTGGCCAATACTTGAATCCGAATGTTATAGAGGCCAATACTTGAAGAGTCCATTCAGTGCACGAAAATATCACGCATGCGACTTCTCATCACCTGGATATCCCTGAGGGCAGATGGAAGAATGTTCCAAGGGCATATATATAACTTTTGGCAAGGAATCTAGATGACCTGTTTCGCCTACCACCATCTATTATTTGAAATTTCATTGTAGATGTTCTAAATGTAAGAAGAGCATATATCTCTAGTATAGACATGATATTGATGATGAATATGAGAGACATTTAATTGAGTTGAGCAATAATGCTTCTTACTGTGGAAGCTCGTCTGATGACTGAAATGATGTATAACTCTTTTTGTAACATCTAATAGACTTGATTGCCTCAGTAGACGTGATAACAAAACATTTCATTTCTCTCTCTTAAAAAATAGAGAGATGTGGCAGTCCCCTTTCTTTTATCTCCATTCTTAGGAGCTGGTCACATACTCTATCGCATCATCTTTACCTAATTTAGTGACTACAACAGGTTTGGAGCCAAATAGTGTATACGTGCCTTTGCAAAACTTTGTATTTGTACCAATAGAAAACTCTTAAGGCCTCCGAGATAGCACAAATAGAGCCTTGCTATGCAGTGCCGCATTAAAATCCAAACAGACCCTTGCTATGCAGTGCCGCACCAAAATCTAAACAGATCGCACGGAAAAGTAATCATATCAAATAATATATAGCCCATTATTATCAATTATACGTACAGGATAGAGATTTGCAATCACATTAGTCATGTCCAATAAAATATAAAGTTTCTTTCAATATTACGTTAATATATGTGAGTTCAAAGAGCACCTAAACACAAACAAAAGAATGATCTTCAAAAATTGCATTGTGGAATTTTGAGGGAATCACGAGATCTAAAGTGGACCCGAAGTCTTAAATAAACACTAAAGAGCTTAAACTTTTAGAAGTACTTGAAAATGAAATATCCTTTGACCTATTTCCAAGTGTTTTATATAAATGAATGTACTATATTCCGTTGGTGCACTGTCGTTTTCTCTAGTTTAATCAAGCAACAATGTCGGCACATGTTGTCAAACATGTCAATTGGAGCACAACATGGGGGATGTTTGCTAATTAAAAGGCATTAAACCAGTCAGGTTCACATGCAACACATAAGTTGATGTGAGCAACCTTGTCTACATAGCCAGTGATCAGTGATCGCGAGACGAATACAATCCAAGGAAGCATAGTTCATAGGTGTTGCTTAGGCAAGGGGGACTAAGAGGGTGATGGAAAATTTGCAGGACTTTTAAGGAATGCTAGGCAGATTCTCAGATTCTCGTGATGTTTGCCTTGGAAGTCTCATGCTAGTGGCACATATACTCACCATAGGCATCCAAAGTTTATGTACTCGTGATATAGCTCCAGGCAAAGCTTGGCCCAGCTAAGAATGCTAAACTGATTCTCGTGATGCTTGCTATGGAAGGAGTCATACTGAGGGCACATATACTCATGTAAAGGATCGAGAGGCTATGTACTCATGATGAATCTCCAGGTAAAGCTTGGCCCAGGGGATGATGAGCAAGGTTGGAGTGAGACAAGGCTGATGAATAGAAGGACCTGATGGGCATTTCAAAAAAAAAAGGATGTAGTTCATTTCACCCCTTCTTTTTGAAAATCTGCCATCTTTTGTAGCACTTGGACATTGGGATCAACCCCAACAAACTGTGCCAAAAAGAACCTGTGCCAAACATATCAGACAGTGTCCCAAATCCACCAGAGACAAAAATTTCCAGTACACAAAAAGGAGCTCTCCTTTTCGTTCCAGTCTGAAATCCTGACTCTCTTATCAAACCATCCCTCTTCATACCATACTCCATGCTACACCTTGCTACCATCATCAAAGGCATCATCAGGCACCCATTTATGTGATGCAGCAGCTTCCTCATTCATGGCTATCAACAAGACGTAGGCTAGATCTGAATAAAAAAATTATTGGATCTGTTCATCTAGTTGCAGCCTCGAATTCTGGGTCTAGCGCAGTAATAACCTACTGTACAGCCCATGTGGAGCCCGATTTCTTGGTCGCAGATTCTTTCTTGCCATTTTTCACCCATTTTTCTGTTGGCAGAGGAAGGGTCCAAGCAGCAGGCAACCGTTGGAGGTCTATTTTTTAGTCACAGGCTCTTTTAATTCGTTGGGTTCTTCCTTTCTGGTCCGTTTTCTGCTACATATTCTTACAGTAACTCGCTTCATTGATTCTATCATTCAAATCGGGTTTGTCTGAAGACCCTTCTGCGGCACCGCCCTTTACAACCTCTGCAAATGCTCTGCTTCTTCTTGCAAAAAGCTCTCGACTCATGATGCTTCTTTTCTTCCGTCATAATGAGGAAAGCTTAGCCCATGTTCTTCCCCTTCCCTGCTAGACTATTTTGCCTTGCATTCACACCTTTTACGACACGAAACAGCCGTCTTTTAAACAGGGAACGTTTTTCCGACTGCCCCATTTGACCAAATAGTCTTCTGTTTATGCTTGTGGGCGATTCCGAGTTCCGAATCAAGAAAAATACCCTTCGTTTTGAAATGGTCGATGGTGGACGGATTATGGAGATGTGAGCAGGCTTTGAGGCAGGGTATTTTGGAGTGGAAAAGTCTTTTTCTTGCATAAGGCACGCGTTTTTGAATTTGACGACAAGCTTATAGATGCCGCAAGATAGGACGAGCTTGGCTCATGGGGAGCGACAGCGACCATCTGGGGACCACAGAATTGGTAATGTTGCTCATAATTTTGGCCAATCTATCCTTTGTGTTTTGGTTCTTGGCCATTAAACTGGAATCCTGTAACAGAAGCCGGAAGAAACAGTGTTATCTTTCAAGATCTTTAATTCCACATTCATACTGTGTTGGTCTGTGCTTGTTAGAAGCTCTACACACTTACCAACAATTCTGGAGCAGTTCCTGCTAGGATTTCTTAGTATAGTAGATTTGGGACTTACATTTTTGGTATCTGAGATCTCTTTGATGCAGAGTCCTTTGATGACCATGTCTAAATTCGTTCTTTACTAAATTGCAGAGAAAGGATGCTCCTTCCTAATTCGAAATTACATGGAGAGAGCTGAGGGGAGAAATTTGCCTTATATTTTTAATATCTGCTCGGCATCTACACTAGATGCTGACAACTTAGGGAAGTTGAAGAGAAGACTCTGCTTGACATAAAAAAGTGGACCCAGATTACAACATAATGCAGGTATGCTTCTCTAATATTGGGCAAACTAGAAAGTTTTTGTGCTTCCATGACAAGTGGATATATTTCAACATCACAGGCATGTCTTCCCCTAGGGGTCCACTAGAAGGGGCTCGGAGGAGCTCTGAATCTGAAGATAGTTCAACTTCAGAAAGCTACAGTTGCACTACTACAATGGATCAAAGTTGTTCTCCGTATCGGATAGGACCAGAAGATGAAGTCTCGACTTCAGAACAACCACATCTCTGCCTTAATCTATGGAAGGATATTGTGGCAAGGCATTTGCATCCATATACAGCTGCTCAGCATTCAAGGAAAAAGTCCAACCTATTTACTCGTTCTTCCAAACCATCAATAGTTGCATCCCTTCAGCAGGAGGATTGCACGGTTCATGTTGCTGGACCACTCCTTCCAACTGCAAAAACTGGGTGGAGATGCTTTACCTATCAAGAAATTGCTGCTGCAACAGACTATTTTTCCTCTGGTGAGGTCCTTAAATAGTATCCAAGATCATAGCTTCAAATGTTGAGATCCTTATGTGAAGCATAACAATTACTTGTCTTATTGCAGATAACCTGGTAGGAAAGGGAGGCTATTCAAAAGTTTACAAGGGTTCTCTTCCAGATGGCCAGTTAATTGCAGTAAAGCAGCTTACCAAAGGCGATAGTGAAGAACAAAGGGAAAGAGACTTTTTGACAGAGCTGGGAATTCTTGGGCATATTTCTCATCCAAATACCACTGCTCTGCTTGGTTTTTGCATTGAATATGGCGGTATTTAATATTTGATTATCTGCCTCATGGGAGCTTGTCAGATCTTCTTCACGGTGCGCAGCTGCAGCTTGTAATTTGTAATTGTATATTTTCTGGGCATAACTTTAACATACTATTCCAGGTCCTAAGGCACAGCTATTCAATTGGCATCTCAGATTTAAGGTGGCAGTAGGGGTGGCACGTGGTCTTCATTATCTTCATGAGAAGTGCCAAAGGCGGATAATTCACAGAGATATTAAGACATCAAATATCCTCCTTGGAATAGAATTTGAACCACAGGTGTGACCTATCACTCTCTTTCCTTTTAATAAAAAATTCGGTTACAGGAATTTATGCTTCTTGCTCCTCTCAGATTTCAGATTTTGGCCTTGCCAAATGGTTACCTCGACAATGGACGCATCATACAGTAAGCCCTATCGAGGGCACATTTGGGTATGTTCATGCTTTTCTAATCTTAAAAGTCTGCAATGAAAGTTTCTTTAAGTATGCCTAATGCATATAAAGTTATAATTTCATGGATAGCTCACATTTGTTTCTGAGAAATCATAGTGTCCTGCCATTTATCAAAAACTTCCATAACTAGTCTTGAAATTCTAAGGAACTCTTTTCGATCCGCATTGACTCATGAAAATGTGGAAAAATTTTTCTAGGTATCTTGCGCCAGAGTATGTTATGCATGGAATTGTTGATGAAAAGACAGATGTCTTTGCCTTTGGAGTGCTGCTACTTGAGCTTATTTCGGGACAGCATCCAGTCGAGACACAAGGCGAGCTCACTAAGTTTGTAAGCAATTTACCTAGAGATTCTCAAATTGTCTTAGTTAGTTTCACCATGCTAAGTTCACTTAAATGTAGGTAAAACCTATATTGGAAGATGGATATATTCAAGATCTTGCAGACAAGCGTTATAAGAGCATCTTGTACTCCAGAGATCCATCGTCTAGCCTTGACAGCTGCTATCTGTGTCCGACAATCAGCAATCGCTCGTCCATCCATCAATGGCACAGGTAAGCTCATTCTATAGAACATCTACATTCCATTATTCATAATCCTGATTGGAGGCTGGTCTGCATGGCAGGTCTTACAATTGTTGACGGACCAAAGACATGATCCTGAAATGCTAAGAATGGGGTTATCATAAGAAAATGAGATATCAATAATTGTGTATAGTGCAGCCCTCAAACTCAGCCTAGGATGGGCCACAGCTAGCAGAAAAATAATTATTTCAGCACTAACCATTAACAAGGCAAAAGGTTAAGAAACCAAGCCTGAGGCACAATGCTTATGTATTATTTGTATTATGTCAAAATGCTGGTTTGGGGTTGTCAAGAAACACTCCAAATCATAATCTTTAATCCAATGAGGCATATTGATTTTCTCAAAACTGATAACATGCTTCTGCTGCTTTTGGTGGACTGCTGTTATGGAATTCCGTGACGTAATATTCAAAGATAAAAATGCTAATCATTCAACTCAGTGTCTTTTAATTTTTCTGTTTCGGCATGCCCCACATGCACAGAACCAATAAACATAGCACATGAAATCATGATCAGAGGGAATAAATACTGATCATAATTCGTTGCCATTAAAAGGAATCAGACCAGGCAACTATAAAAGAAACCATTTGAAAAAAGAAAAAGTTCGAACAACCAACCAAATTCTCACTTACCAGCTAAAGTTTTGTAGGATTTGCGCACTATAAGCGACGACGATGCCTTGGCCCTACGACTCTCTTGATAACAGTAATGGCGCCTAAACGATTAGAAAAGAATACATCCTCAAAAGCAACAACCTAAAGTAATAGTAACCCACAAATAGCTGCAAGCCCCACAAAAAAAAAGTGGACTGGGGTTTATCCCATAAGCATCGAATCCCAAAATTTGAGTCAAAAAATCAAAGCACTAGTTGTTTTATACGTGCACGACCGCTTTTAGCAGGAGTTTCTTCCGATTGTAGTTAAAACTTCTTACAGGCTCCTTGATCTTTGAATTTTCCCATTCCATCCACGGCTGAAGAAATTAAAAAACCTGCCTTGATTTTTCATGTTGCGGGAAAAGGAAGATTAATTAGAAACTAGTCATGTTATGTGCCCGGCGTTGCGGGCTTTAGTAGCAATCTTAAAGGAGGGGTGATCGGTTGATTGGCTGATCCCATCCCCCCACTTTTCTGCATTTTTCGCTATGCCACGTGTCCTGCCTCGTCGGCTTAATTGCATCTCAACCATTAGATCTACTAATTTTTGAATCCACGGCTAGGAAAAATAATAAGGTGCTAAGCTTCTCCGCTATGGCGTTGCCCTCCGGCGTCTCAGCAGATGGGCCCGACATCGCCCATTTATTCCTTGACATAAGCCCAATACTTAGAAGATTTTCCTCCCCATCGCCTAGTCTCATTTTTTCTTAAATCTCTGCGCTGTTGAAGCTATGGTTCCTTTCATTGTTTTTTGGCCCTAACTAGTGCCACGAGATCCAGAGAAATCCAGAAAAATTGCAAGAGCTGGACTCGAGTGCCTTGTGCGTGAACTGCTAACCAAAATAGTATTTTGCTGTTCTTTATTTTACTGGGAACAGTATTGATTTTGGGAGGATGTTGTGCCAGATTTTGCCTGGCTTTGTGCTTTTATTTTAGTCTTGGCAAAATTCTAGAACGAATTCTAAAATTTGTGCTGAGATACTTATAACCGTTCCTAAAATGTCACCAGATGCCAAGGCGATGCTAGCTTGTGAACAAGTAAAATACTGGAACAGGTGCCCAATCTTTTTCTGAATTTGAATTGCATATTGTGTTTAGTGTTGGTTGTCCTAATGCTAGATATGGATGCTTAGAAAATGCTCAAGCTGTACAACCTATCAATTCATAGGGAAAGAAACACGTTTTATTTTGAAAATGGAAATGAGCAGATATTAGTATCCAGACAATTGACGTCCATTCAGTTCAATGAAAAATGGTAGGGTTCATGCTTGTTGTTTTATTGGACATGCGGCAGCATATTAGTGTCATTTGGTCTTTGTCCTTTTTGCAGGGAAGAATGCGGCATGTTCAAATATCTATGGCAGGATGTAAAATAAGTTTTTTCAAAAGGGAAAGCTTTTACATTTCTTAGACCTCAATCCCTCAGTATCATTTTCATTTTAGTTTCTCCCGTTCTTGTCGATAGTAGCTTGGCATATGTTGTTCATGAGCTTCTTCCTACCAATCTCTGTCCAATCTAACTCTAGCCATTTTTTTTGCACATGACTTAACAAGCTTTTATCTTATGAAGGAACTGATTTTACTGAATTGAATGCTGGATTTGCTTATCTTTGTGATGTGAGTTACTAGTTTGTATTTATTTGTTGTAGACTAATTTCCATTTCCAATACCTAGTTGCCTTAATCTACCTTTTGCTAATTTGTCCTGTTTGAAGAACAATATCTCGAATTCGCTCTTTCTTACACTTAATGCAATTTGGCAGAGATATTCCATATCCCATATTGTTGATGAGAAGAGTTCTCTGCTAGACCATTTCCTTATATGAGCATGAGCTTTGGGCTACTGCAATAACATGAATAGAGTACTGGTCTCCAGTTTCTGTGAATCAAGTGTATAGTCAAGGACTTTTTGCATTTTGTATTGCATGTTCATATAAACAAACTTTCAGTAATTTGGCATATCCATGGCAGTGGTCATTTGCATGCATTCTAGCTAGAGCCAATAATTTTGCGTCTCCATTGCTAATGCCCTTTGTGCTGGCATTTAGTGTACTATTTCTCACACCCCATAGCCACTGAAGAACAATAACATGAAAGCTTGTTGTTTATTTCACCAAGTTATGATACTGCTCTCGGAAAAATCCTTTCAAATATTTCATTTCGCCCTTCTTTGTAATGCTAATTATTCAAGTGCAAGTACCTGAGAACTAACATCAAGGATTCTTATCTCAAAGCCACTAGGATTGCTACTTTTCTTCAGTCATTCATCTTTTTTTTCCCAGCCAGTCTTACTATATTTTATTTCTGTCTAATCCCAAAGAGGCATGAAAGTGTTTCTTAAACATGCTTATCGTTTGTTTCTACTTATGTGGCCCATTCTGTTGACATCATGATGATTGCCTGTGTCAAAAAAGAACCATTCTTATGGCAGTATATCCAGTCCAAATCAGATGATTCTCTTGGACAGGTACCATTTCTGGTGCTTGGTAACAAGATTGACATCCCTGCAGCAGCTTCAGAAGATGAACTCCGTCATTACCTTGGATTAACCAATTACACGACGGGAAAAGGAAACGCATCCTTGGATGAGACAATACGCCCAATTGAAATTTTTTAATGCGTATTATACGAAAAATGGGTTATGGTGAAAGTTAAATGGTCGTCGCGATTACATTAAGTAGCTTTGATCGATGATTTACAAATTCATTTCAGTAAAAGGTGTTGTTAGCCTTTGTTTAATGGTCACCGGTCACTTCTCTTTAGATAATGCGTGGTATGCCCATCAATGTGTCGAGAAACTTGTGATCCCCGATTCCACTTGGGGAATAAACTAGGTGGTTGAGTGATGCTCAATAAGTTGCACAATAATCCGCTGCCGAGTTTGGCGGATCTGTTTTAGTACCTTGAGAAGGATTCGAGGATTAAGTGAAATGTCACGAAGAGTTGCGCGGTAATGCGTTGAAGTTTTGTTGCATTTAACATAGTTGAACATTAAAACTTCAGTAATTGCTCTATCGGCCGGGAATGTGATATGAGAACAAGAAATGTGATCGATAGTTTGTAAATGGACAAAACAAGAACATAAGATGCCCTGCGCCAAGTCTTAATTTTTCGTATATTGTATTCGGAGATATTTTGTTGTCAGCTGATTTTTCAAATAGAAAACAAGAGGCAGAAAGTTTTGAAACTTTGTGTTGTCCTAGAGGGTTATAATGTTATGTTGGTTTTTCATTGTTCTCTTGTTTGGGCAGATGTTGGGTGTTGCCAAGAACAGATGGATGCTGCAGAATAGATATGACATTAACTCCAATTTGCATGCACGAAAAACTTTGGGATATGTTGGGGTTATTAACCCAATTTTATAATTATGGAGCATCTAGAGCAAGAGAAAAAAAAGTAACGAAAAACACGGGAGAGATTTAGCAAGAGAAACGGATTAAAGCTTCTCAAAGGAATAGAGGTCTACAATGAGCTAAAAAAAAGGGCATTTTATTAGTGGTTATGTCAGGGCCAGAGAAATATCTCAGCTTTACAACCCTGGCAGAAGATAGTCTTGGTTATTAGTTTCATCTGATTTGATCGAATGGCCGGTGAGATCCTGAATTCAGATATGTGGTACATTGGTCTTCTTGCTAACAACATCGTACGATGTTGTTCACATGGAGATCATCTACCTAACATAGTAGGTGAAGGGTCTATAATTGAATTGTTTTTGTAATTCTTCTGCATTGTTTTTTTTTGTCCACTCTAGGACAAGCTGAGTTTTCCTCTCTTTCTCCTTTAGGCTTTTTCAGCCCCATAGGTTTCTTGGTCTATATAAACGGAAAAAATAATTCTAATCCATGTGGCAATGCCATGTGTTTTGTGTTTTAAAGTGGGATTTTGTTCCTTGTTTATGCCCTCGTGTCATTATAATAAACAAACTCTCTAAAGTCACAAGCATGTGGAGATCATCTAAGAAAAATTATTGCACATTTTAAAATGTTAAACTACAAATTGCACAAGGTCATTATGATTATTGAGTTACTAAGCTCTTCTGTACAATGTACATATGCCATTGTATAAGTTCTTCAACATCTTATACCTTGTTAGGGAACATACATCATAAAAACAAATTAATGTCTTAACATTGCAGATTTACATAATTGTAGAGCCTTGTATGGAAGTCCTCTTTTGAACTTGCACTTGGTCCTTTGAATACAAGACTGGATTGTGTCCAAATTTGATAGTTCAATTGAAGCCTAATCCAATTATAATACAAAGCATACTAGACCTTGTATAATCTACTAAGTTATTGTTGCTAGATGGCATAAAGGGACCACTTCCGTCTGAGGGGAACCGTACATTTGTAAAAGCCGCGATCGCGGATTCTTCCTATCGAGAGACCCAATAAGGGAAGCACAATGTAAGATTGGATATTAATACATATTCTCTTAGCATGCGCTGAAATTCAAATTACTACAATTAAAATTACCAACACAAATCCATACGCCTTTAGCCTTCTTCCCAACCCCGGTTTACGCTGGTTCTTTTTCTTCTTTTTTAGCGGGGGTTGCCTGCAGCTGCTGCCCACTTTTACGCGATTCTAGCTATGCCGCGTGTGGTACCGCGCCGTCACCTAAAATCATCTTGAGCCGTCGATTCTCTAATTTGAATCCTACGGCCGGGGAAATTAGAAAAACCAAGAAATTCTCATTGTGTGCCTCGGCAAAGAAAAGCCCAACTTCGGCTATGGCGATCCGGTTGCATTAGGTCTTATTAGAGGCTTGAATGGTCGCATGATGAAGCAATCTACATATCGTGTGGTAACCTCCATTACCTGGTGGTAAGTCCGGCGTTGCACAAGTCGCTCGATATCATAAATTTTGTCGTTGTTCTTTATCGAGGATTTAGATTGTGTTAGAACTATTCGGAGACGGAAAAAAGCGGCGTCTAGGGGCAATGTTTTCGGCGTGGTGGTGATGGATATCGGGTTTTTCATCTTCATTCCGTCATTTTACTGCGGGTTGCGATCATGTGTGGAGCGATCTTGACTTACAGAGCGGTTTTATCCTCTGTACCATGCAAAGCAATCAGTAGAAGGTGGATTCCCTCCTATAGAAGGAGCATTTGAAGTCTGAAAGGTGGACATGGAGCTCAGTCAGCTAAATTCCTCTTGCATTTTCCATGAATAATACAAACAAACACTGAGCTCTAGGTTCTGATTTCAAGGAAGACACCAGAACCTTGGCAAATTGTACAGGTCATAGAACCTGCTCCTTCATAGTTTATGCATTTCCTGACATCTTTTTCGTCATCATCTAGATCAACTGTGATTTGGCCATTTCCCCTACAAAACCGACATGTTTCTGAGGTTTAAAATGCTTATAAGACCGATCCATGTGTATTCAAGTTTCAAAGTGATTACTCTAGGTGCTACTAAAAGTTTGACAATATTACAATATCCTTACATTCTCCACTTCACTTGCAGGAGAAACATGGCTAGTCAGCTTCTCTAGTTTGTTGTTAAATTGCAAAAAAAAAGTCTTGGCAGGGCATTTCCCATTTTCACTAGTGTTCTATCCTTCTGCTTCAAACAACAACAAATGCTGGCAGTGTTATTTGCTTGAATCTTCTTGTTTTCAGATTTTATGTTCCATGTTGTTGTTAAGACAACAAGAAAACCATTTCGGACATTGACACTCGTTTTCTTTGCTGGAAGTAGGACGAATTTTTGCAGGACAAAGCAAACTTGAATGGTACTTGGCTTTCAAATTCAACCACTTGAAGCAAGATATGAAAATATGATTTGCAAATGAGGTAAGGCAAGGCATTATGCACTTATCGATGGAGTTGTTTCTTACTGTAAAGCTCTCTATCATCTGCCTTGTTTAACAACAAGCGGAAATGGAAAATAATAAAATATATAACATCTGCCCATTTTGTTCAAGGAAGTTCAGAGTTTTGGTGTAAGATTTTTGTTGAGTTTGCTTAACCTCTTGTAGGTTTTATCATGTAGTTTTTGCAGGTTTATCGGTAGTATCTCAATATTTGTTCAGTGTTTACCTTACAAAAGGTCTTTCTTTCTAGATGGGTTGCTTGTCTAAGTGAAAATGGCAAGGATGGTCTTGCTTTGAGTTTTTTCTTGTATGTGATTTCTTTCTAAGTGCCGATCCATTTTTTGAAACTTTTTATGTGCTATTGCTGACCCTAGTTTTGTATTGTAGATGTCGAAAGAATGAAGCTTCGTTTGGTAATCTTTTAATCGTTGCATGAAGCTGGATTTTGGTAATCTTAGATGAGATTTATTTTTCGATGCAAAGCGTATTGTGGCATTATTTTATGCATTTTTGAAGAAAATTTGTCGGACTATGATATGTGCCACAACTGATATGTGCCAATCTTTTGCAGTGAAAGTTTAAAGGCAAGATCAAGATAAAAAGAAAGAGTGTGTTGATTCTCTTCATGTTTGGTGAAACTTCATGTGGAATGCTTTATTTTGAAGTTATGGGAAGAAGTGTCATTGTCACACGTTAGATTTTTTGTGTATGATGATCACTTTTTTATCTTATCTTCATAGATGGCTTTAGATCCGAAAGCTAAGCATCAAATAGTTGAAGCTGCAAAAGCATCATCATCTCTTCTTGAAAATATTTTGGAAAAAAAAGATGTGGAAGACCTTAAGCAACTTCAGCTTCTCATGTAGGCATGATACTAATTCTTCAAAGGATTAACTAGCAGCTTTCGTGATTGATCTTATTGACATTTATTATTATAGATTGGGAAGACTACAAGATAGCAATGCAGGGTGTAAATATGGTAATGCTACCCAAAAAAACGCGAAAGCACTTAGCACTTAAAGCACTTAAAGCACTTGGCTGCGCACGGCCAAAAGTCATGCCGTAAATGCTTCCTGCCTGTACTTTGTTCTCGGCTAAGTTAGATTAATAATTATCACCTCTGATACTCTCCAATCTTTGCATTTTGATGCCGTGTAATGTCAAATTTTTTTTTTCATTACATGGCATGGCTGAGATACATTACATGGCAGTTTCGATGTTGGATTGGTTTCAATAGAGTATGGAGAAAGTTAGAGAGAAAATAACAAACAAAGAAGACTGGTTGTCTGTTCAAAAAGAAGTAATGGAATTGCAAGGATAAAACTAAGAAGTAATGGAATTGCATGAACAGTATTAAGATTGTTTTAATACAGAGACGGAATTGCAAGAATGTATTAAGATTGCTTTGATACAAAAGGATCTCAAAACTCTGATTAACAAAGCTTGATCAATAATGTAAATGACGAAATGTGAATGCACGCAAGACTACTCACAACAATATAGAACAACAATGATCACATAAAAGACAATGTTAACCCACTATTAGTGAAAATTGACCAACTTTGAGAGGTCATTTCTCCCGCATCCAAGCTCAGATTTAATTGATTTAAACTGCAAGAGAAAGGCCATAGTGTCTACTTTTAGATGCAGGTAAAATCATCAAAAATTATTCATTAAAACTCAAGATATCAAATTCTGAGTTTTGGTATATTTCTGTGACAAAAAATCAGAACCTGTAACAAAAAATCAGAACTTTGAGAGACTGTTTCTCACTCCTCATAGCTCAGATTTGAGTGATTTAAATTGCAAGAGAAAGTGCTAAGTGTCTAGTTTTAAATGCATGTGAGATCACTCAAAACCGATCAGCACCACTCAAGATATTAAAGTCTGAATTTTGTATATTCTTGTGACATCAATTTTTTTTTTTTTTTTTTTTTTTTTTTTTTTTTTAAATCTTTAATTAGATTAACATATGGTATGGTCATGCCTTATACCATACTCTCTATTTTTTGTCATGTCTATCTACATTTAACTGGAATTGAATAATAGACAAACCTATGAGGATAGGGTATTTTGTAGTTTCTACAAACTTACTACCATCACCAATAGATACGTCCACATACTTTTTTTAAAAAAAATTTCCTACATATTATTGTTCTCTACTTCCTAACATGGGTCTCTATATACCCTTGGTAACATATACAAGGTTTAAACCCTTCGAAGTTTATTATTTTTATTTTTTTGAGCAAAGTAGGCTATGTTTAAGGAAGGCGACCTAATGGGCGCAGAAGGCAAGGCAAATTTATTACGATGGCATCGATACCTAACCCAAAACCACAACTGGCCGGATTCCTTAGCTGCGGCACATGTTCTTAGGTAAGTTTGATTCTACACAAGTCAGGAATTAGATTTTCGGTGGTATATGAGCTTTAATGCCAGAATACATATGACCTGCAAAGTTTAGATTTCTTTGATTCTCCACCGTTTACACTTTGTCGAGAAACGGTCGGCTTAAATGCCATGTTTGATTCATATGAATATTGGAGGGCAGCCCATGCAAAGACGAGGTTGGGATAATCATTTACGGGAAGAAGAAGAATTTGGGCTTTAGAAAACCATGGATACCTATCGATGATCTAAGCTTAGACACTTCGGTGAGCAAAGAAATCATGGCACAAAAGCGGCTTAGTGACACAATTGATCTTTGAGGCTTACAAGAATGTCGATTGGAAATGCTAGGCAAATCCACAAAGGCAACAAGCGGGGCTTTTATTCTTCTACTAGCTATGTTCTGAAACACAAGATGAGGACTTTGTAGATGATGCAGACGATAATCAGGTCTGATTAAGTATTTGATTGCTCTTAGGCGGGGACTTTAAGCTCCCTGTCATGTCTATATGATTAAAATAAAACCCTTATGCTTCATGGGCGTGATAGAGCGGAGATGATACTTCTATTTCTAATTCTGAGAGAATATTTAAAAGGGAGCGTAGTTTTCAGTCTGATACATGCTTTTATAACAACAAGAATGAGCTATGACCTCTGGTTAAATGGCTTAAAAGCTATTCACTTGATTTCTACACATTTAAGCTTCATATATGTTGTTTGTGCTACTTGTACTTCGATCACTCACCATTTGGATTTTTATTATTCATTTCTTGTCCTTTCTTCTTATTTCTTATATCTAATGGGCAAAGGGGATACAAATGGTGACCCGGTGATAAACCGAGAAGCCAATTGTATACGGCCCTTGCTATATTACCATTCTCATGCTAATATAGTATTGGTTGGCTGCAGGTACCAAGCTTCTCTTCCCTTTGTTTTCCCTTTGTCTATTTTATTGGATATGCTGAAGATAGGACTTGGATCACAATGATGAGTCGCTGGTTGAAGAACTACTTGATTTTGTATTTCCTAGCACTACATATCAGGGAAGTCACAGTTCATCTTTTCTAGATTATAAACATACAATCTATGCTACAGGACACCGTAATCTATGCCACAGTATATGTTAAGCATTTTTAAGTTAAAATATCTGGAATACAGTTCTTTTGGTACCTAAGAGCTATAAGCTCCTTGGATTTAACGGTCTCTAGGCAGTTTTGCCTTACTCAGGCCTTGGGCTTTGTTATGAATCTGATACTATCATGTTAAAAAGTATATCTGCTTATATGAACTTGTGACGTTGAAGGTTTCTAAATGTTGACAGCTGACACTTAATTTATCACATGAATCACTTTATATCTGAAATCTTTAATTGAGTATATGCTTGCCTAATGGTTCATCTTTGTTTAAAACCTCCACTCATGAGGTTTCATCCGTACATATTTGAACAATGCATGGTTTGAGGCTTTAACATTAACATACAATCAAGTTAACAAATCTTGCTTAGTCTGTATTTTTATGAAAAAGTGACATAAAATGAAGAATTTAAGGGATAAGGTCATGCATGAACTTGGCTAGTCTATTGGCCTAAACATCTTAAATACATATATTGGAATTTACTGTTTCCTAATGTCTCTATCATGATCTTTGCATACGGGAATTGATTGAATGCCAATCACGAGAAATAGATTGTTTGATTTTACATTTTATGAGCATAGGCTTGTTGACATAAAAGTTGATATTCTGTGAGTATTTTTGTGTATATATATATTCGTCTTGCATTCTTTGTGACTCAACTTCAAGGGTTAAATTTATTTACTCGATGTCTTGATAAGGAAGTACCATTCTAGACGTGTCTAGATGTGGAATGATAATACTGCCTTTAGGGATTGACCTTGGCAGATGTCTTGCTAGTTGACTGATGTCAAGGCTAGCTAAGGCTGGGTTTTTTTAGACACTTCATTTCATTGGTCATACCAGTGATGCTTCTTTCCTAGGCTCAAGTAAATAAGTCTTCTCCTTAGTCTGAAGTGTTTAGAGCTACATTTTTGGTTAATTTCCTATGCATGTGCTCACACTGTGAAGTTTATTTAATTCAGGACAGAGATACACCTAACTATGACAGGGAAATTATTGTTCCAAAGTGGAAGAAAGAGTTGCTGGATCTCGGGCTATAGTAGTCTCAAAATCGAATGCCCAAGCTATGCTATTCAAACAATCATGTGCTGCATCCGGGATGTGAAAGCACATGAGTTTATTATACAAAGGGAATCAGCTAGAGTGCCACCTGTTTATTCCCTTGTCTCACATCTGGGCTTTAGTGGGTGGGTGCTGCTATTACAGAAAATCAATAAGGCAGGCAGCGACTGGGATAACATTGAACTCACCATGACAGAGGCTTATGATGGCCTCCCTGATCTGATCTTCAAATGGACCAGTACTGAAGATGAACAGAAACTTATATTTGAGATTGGACTGAAAGCCCTGGAAAAGGCAAACAAAATAGGTAAACCCAAAGGAAAAAACAGAAAGGGTAGATCCAATATTTTCTCTGATGGCAACATAGAGGAAGATGACCCTTTTGGTGAGGCTTTACTTTCAGAGCAGGATAAGATCACACTTGGAGGACAAGACATGGATAACTGTATCAGCATAGAAGATGACTTCGAGTTCAACCTACACAACTGCCTTAAATTTCCAGTTATTCCTGAAAGACTAGTAGAAAATCAAGCTATTCTATGCAACAATGGCATCTGGAGAACTAAGAATTTTGGGGCACTTGCCCCTATTAGTAAAGAGGCTTGGATTGTCCTGGGCTGCATCACACCTGACCAAATCAAGGCTGCCAGCATGGCTGCAAAGAAAATGGAAAAACTTGTCACAAAGGAGGAGATCAAACTTAGCATTGACACTAGGTTCTTTGATAAGAAATGCAACAAGAGCTCATTTATGTATGTCAGCCAGAAGGGACATATGGCCTACCCCAAAATGGAAAGAGACGATTTTTACTTGAAAAGAATATGGAGGACATCCTGCCCATTCATCAAATGCATGTGCGAGGACAGGGAGAACAAAAAGAGTGATTCATGCAGAGATAACATGACGTGGCTCGACCACGCAGTTTGGTTCATATTCAATAACCTGGACCTAGTCTATCCTAATATGTCCACAGCTGGACAAATGGTTGTGTTTAGAAAGTTCCTGAGAACTGAGCTTAAAACCAGCATCATGGCGTTCCTATCTTATCTGGAGGTAAGGGATACACTCATTGACATGACCATGAAGTTAGCTGCTGACCCATGGTCAGACCTGAAAATTGGTAAACCAAAGTGCAAAATGGTGGATATATGCGAGAAGACGATAAAACCTATCAATTTCTTGAAAGACAATGATAATTCTGCCAGCAATAGTAACAGCAGGTTTTCTAGAAAGAATGTGGCCAGTCCTTCTTCTAGCTCACATAGCAGAATTACTAAGCCTCCACGTATCACCAAGACCCCTACTAAAGAAGTTCCTACTGTTTCTGATAGTATTTCGATCGAATGTCTCAGTTCCCAAGTTGGACACTCTGTTACCAAAGACAAACCAGAAATGACTCGTGGAGAAAAAGACAATACCGTGCAAAATCTGAAGTTCCCAGGTTAATTCCAAGGTATGCACTTCTTTTTTTTAAAAAAAGTACAGAAATGATTACATCTGATTTATTTGGCTGTTTCAAGGTGTTATGATTTTACAAATAAATACATGGGCGCATAGTAGCCTTTTGCCACTCGGCTTTTACTACCTCTAAGGCCTTCTATAGGCATGTCCAATGTAGTTTAGATTTTTGTTCTAATTAATTAATCTGTGATATATTTTGTTACATTCCAGATTGTTAAGACCATGTCTAAAGACTGCCAAGGGAGATTTCATATAGATGAAACAAAGCTTAAAAACAAGAAGAAAATCATTCACTGTACATTCTTGTCTAAAGTACAAGATAAAATCTGTTTACCTCAAATCTTTCTTAAGATCTCAGTGGAGTGCTTTGGAGATCTTGGACAGACCCTAATGGATAACACCATGATGGGTTGGAAATATACTGAAAGTTTGAGAGATATCTCGTATAAGCCATTTCACACCTTTGCAAATGACTCTGAAGTCACTTGCCCCTGTAGTAACCCCAATTTAAAATCATTTCTTGATAATGACATTGGACACATCAGGACTACTAGCACTGGGATTATCAGAAATAAATTACTTAGAGGTCTGTTTCAGAAGGGACTCAATCATATTCCAGATAGGGCTCTTGATTGGAGAGAATTTAAAAAGGAAATTGATGGCACTTGTGACACTTTTTTTGATTTACATCAATATGCTGCCCCTGATATATCAGATGAAGAAAAACTGAGCTTCAAAGCCAGAGTATGGATGGAAGCTTCTAGTAACATCAAAGAAGCCATACAGTTGCAGAGGCAAAAAAAGTTTGCATTCAATGATCCTCTAGTAACCAAAAACCTGGAATGGTTGACTAGAAATCTCTATATATCTGGAGTCGACAAAGCCACAAATAACCCATCCTTCATTTGTCCTAGACACATCAGAGAAAAAGCACTTGAGAGATTAAACAGCGCTGATTTTCAAAACATTCAGGGTTCCCAAGAGGAGATTAAAGATAAAGCCAAAACTGAAATGCTGAATCTAGTAAATAATATAACCCCTGAATTTGATAGACTTCCTTACCTCTTGGGCATTTTTAAAGCGCACAAGAAGGATTATAGGTGGATCACCAACGCTCACCATACCTCTTATACTGAGCTGGCACTAATCATTACTGCAGGACTTAATGATATATTAAAGATGTGGCCTGAAATTGCAAATATGCTTTGTGCTAAGGAGAGAACTTTTGCACCTAATAAAGTAAATTCAAGCTGGGTCGTTGGATCAGTCTATGATGTTATCATCAATCTTCCAGCCAAAATACATGATTTGTTTGTTGCCGATATCACGAGGTGTTATGAAAATATTCCTCTTGAAGGCCCGAATGGAATATGTCACATTATAGAATTAGTTATAGCTGCTGCTTGGAAATTTATGAAGTCTAAACATCGTTCTAATGAACTATGGTTTAAATTAGCTTGGGATGGCACGTATACAACTAAATGGTTCAAAGCTGAACCCAAAGGTAAGTGTTGGTTCAAAATGGATCAGCTTAGATTTACCAAGATTAATCAATGGTTACTTTCCAACTGCTACATAGCAATGGGTAACAAAGTATGGCTACAAGTACGTGGGATTCCAATGGGGTTCTCCTGCAGCCCCTGCTGGTGCAATCTTTATCTGGCCTGGTTTGAGATGGCGTTTGTTAAAAAATTGGCTGCACAAGGAAGATATGAGGAGCTCAACATGTTTATGTCAGCATTCAGATATATGGATGATTTACTGGTTGTCAACTGCCCCATTATTAGACAGTTTCTTCAGGTACTTGACAATGATGATATTAAAGTCTATGATTTGGACAGTTTGGGTATTAAGGAGGAAACAATTATGGCAGACCATGATAATTCAGGTTCCCCACATGGATACAAAGCTAATTTTCTTAACCTATCAATTGAGATTGCATGCAAATCTAGTGGAGTTTATAGAACCATTAGATATGACAAGAGAGAGAAACTACCATTCAAGGCTCTGAAATTTATACACGCTGATAGCTGCAGGCCTTATCATCAAGCTAGAAATGTAATTTTGTCACAAATTCTTCCCTACATGTATGTCAATACGTGCCCTATTGGGGCATCTACTGATATCATTGAATTGACACAAAATTTCATTAACAATGGCTTTGACCGATATGGATTGAAAAGGAGAATTGTCGGATACATCCAACACAGCTCGTTCCCTGGTCTAAAGTACGACACCAGCATACTGATTCATGAACTAGCAACCAAACTTTAAAGGTAATTTCTGTTCTCCATTTATTTCGTTTAGATTGGGTAGAAACTTAGTTCAAATATGGTGTGGGATAGGCCCCTGCTGCAAAGTGGGGGTCTACCCCCCCAAGTCTTCTGCAGCTGTTTTTAACAACAGGGGCTTTACCTACACCACGGGTGGAGGTAGGGTTTTTTTTATCTTTAATTAGATTAACATATGGTATGGTCATGCCTTATACCATACTCTCTATTTTTTGTCATGTCTATCTACATTTAACTGGAATTGAATAATAGACAAACCTATGAGGATAGGGTATTTTGTAGTTTCTACAAACTTACTACCATCAGCCAATAGTCTGTCCACATACTTTTTTTAAAAAAAATTTCCTACATATTATTGTTCTCTACTTCCTAACATGGGTCTCTATATACCCTTGGTAACATATACAAGGTTTAAACCCTTCGAAGTTTATTATTTTTATTTTTTTGAGCAAAGTAGGCTATGTTTAAGGAAGGCGACCTAATGGGCGCAGAAGGCAAGGCAAATTTATTACGATGGCATCGATACCTAACCCAAAACCACAGCTGGCCAGATTCCTTAGCTGCGGCACAAGTTCTTAGGTAAGTTTGATTCTACACAAGTCAGGAATTAGATTTTCGGTGGTATATGAGCTTTAATGCCAGAATACATATGACCTGCAAAGTTTAGATTTGCTGATTCTCCCGCCGTTTACACTGTCTGAGAACAGTCCGGCTTAAATGCCATGTTTGATTCATACGAATATTCAGAGGGCAGCCCATGCAGCACAGGTTCAGATAATCCTTTCTGGGAAGAAGAAGAACGCTGGGCTTTAGAAAACCATGGATACCTATCTGATGATCTAAGCTTAGACACTCAGCTGAGCAAAGAAATCATGGCACAAAAACGAGCGCTTAGTGACACAATTGATGCTGAGGCTTACAAGAATGTCAGTGGAAATGCTAGGCAAATCCACAAAGGCAACAAGCAGGGCTTTTATTCTTCTACTAGCTATGTTCCTGAAACACAAGATGAGGACTTTGTAGATGATGCAGACGATAATCAGGTCTGATTAAGTATTTGATTGCTCTTAGGCAGGACTTTAAGCTCCCTGTCATGTCTATATGATTAAAATAAAACCCTTATGCTTCATGGACGTGATAGAGCAGATGATACTTCTATTTCTAATTTACAGAGAATATTTAAAAGGGAGCGTGGTTTTCAGTCTGATACATGCTTTTATAACAACAAGAATGAGCTATGACCTCTGGTTAAATGGCTTAAAAGCTATTCACTTGATTTCTACATATTTAAGCTTCATATATGTTGTTTGTGCTACTTGTACTTCTGATCACTCACCATTTGGATTTTATTATTCATTTTACTGTCCTTTCTTCTTATTTCTTATATCTAATGGGCAAAGGGGATACAAATGGTGACCGGTGATAAACCGAGAAGCCAATTGTACCTTCTGGCCCTTGCTATATTACCATTCTCATGCTAATATAGTATTGGTTGGCTGCAGGTACCAAGCTTCTCTTCCCTTTGTTTTCCCTTTGTCTATTTTATTGGATATGCTGAAGATAGGACTTGGATCACAATGATGAGTCGCTGGTTGAAGAACTACTTGATTTTGTATTTCCTAGCACTACATATCAGGGAAGTCACAGTTCATCTTTTCTAGATTATAAACATACAATCTATGCTACAGGACACCGTAATCTATGCCACAGTATATGTTAAGCATTTTTAAGTTAAAATATCTGGAATACAGTTCTTTTGGTACCTAAGAGCTATAAGCTACTTGGATTTAACGGTCTCTAGGCAGTTTTGCCTTACTCATGCCTTGGGCTTTGTTATGAATCTGATACTATCATGTTAAAAAGTATATCTGCTTATATGAACTTGTGACGTTGAAGGTTTCTAAATGTTGACAGCTGACACTTAATTTATCACATGAATCACTTTATATCTGAAATCTTTAATTGAGTATATGCTTGCCTAATGGTTCATGCTGTTTAAAACCTCCACTCGCAGGTTTCATCCTGTACATATTTGAACAATGCATGGTTTGAGGCTTTAACATTAACATACAATCAAGTTAACAAATCTGCTTAGTCTCGTATTTTATGAAAAGAGCTGACATAAAATGAAGAATTTAAGGGATAAGGTCATGCATGAACTTGGCTAGTCTATTGGCCTAAACATCTTAAATACATATATTGGAATTTACTGTTTCCTAATGTCTCTATCATGATCTTTGCATACGGGAATTGATTGAATGCCAATCACGAGAAATAGATTGTTTGATTTTACATTTTATGAGCATAGGCTTGTTGACATAAAAGTTGATATTCTGTGAGTATTTTTGTGTATATATATATTCGTCTTGCATTCTTTGTGACTCAACTTCAAGGGTTAAATTTATTTACTCGATGTCTTGATAAGGAAGTACCATTCTAGACGTGTCTAGATGTGGAATGATAATACTGCCTTTAGGGATTGACCTTGGCAGATGTCTTGCTAGTTGGTGATGTCAAGGCTAGCTGGTTTTTTTTTTTTTTTTTTTTTGAGGGTAAGAAGTATGATTTTCTATTAATAAAAAGTGGCCCAAGACCTTATTACAAAGCGGCCCAGAGGCCTTATAGGAAGAAGTAGCACATGGTCACCAGATAGAAAGAATTAACACATATATAACAATACAGCCACCAAACTAGAGAACCTCAACAAAATGATGCCCCTGTACTCTGTCCAAAGCCCTCAACCTCTTCATTATCATAACAAGAGGATAGAGAACCTCCTCTCCGCCCATCGATTACTATAGAGCATATTCCTTGTACCTTCATTGCGGATACTATGGGAAAAGCGGTTATATTTGTGGAGCTCTACTAAAAACATCCTTCCGGATCTTGAAGCACCCGACATATATACCTTGGAAGAATAATTCTTTCAACATGGAGACTCGAGGTGGAGGTGCATTCTGAAATTCCATTCTCTTCTCTCACTTAAGTACTATGGGATACTAGTCCCTTTCCATTCGATATGTTCTGCTACCTTGAAGCACAACCGAGGAGATGCAAGCAAAAACAAAACAAAAGTCAATGGGGATTGCTCATCGTCTTCCACAAGAGAGATACTATGATTGGTCATCCAAAGGCACCAATCGGACCCAAAGTATCCATCACTCGCTCCCTCCTTTTGCCTCAACCTCTTCTTTACAACAAAGGTATTTAGATCATGCGCCTATTTCCCAAAAAAGACCAAAAGAAATGAGCTCCATTTCTTGCTATCCTAATTACTATGGGAGGAAGCCTCTTTCATTGCTAGAAGGCTTCATCATGTTAAGGCTTCCAACAAGATGCTGCAACCCCAAGGATCCGTGGCAGCCCCATCATTACAAACAAAAGATATGGTGAACAAAAAAAACCTGCTCAATGATATCTACCTCCTGAAGCGCACCACCGAAACATTTGAAGACAGTACCACCAAAGTTAGTATATGTGTCTATATAGCCGCAGCTACTACAATGAAGAATTACAAGCCTCCCGTCCTGTAACTCTTACTTTCACCATTCCTCTTCCCTGTAATGCAAGAATCACCATGAAACCCTCTCTAGCTGGGATAGAGAAGGGGAAAGATATCCACAAACGATAACGAAGCATGCAACACTTAAGATCCAGTCAATCACTACATATTCCCCATCTGTCGTGAGAATAGCAAGAAAAGCGAGGCGTGTATCTGCGGTGAGTGCGAACACAACCACAGTGAGGCGGCCCCTTATGTTGCAGTGAGTGCAACCAGGATCTCAGACTTAAGGCCAAAACCACATAAGAATGGAAATAATACTGCCCGGTGCAAACAAACCAGGTTTGAAAGACCAGATCTGAAAAACCATGCTCCGAAACTGTTTATAGTTCTAGCACTAGTGGAAAAATGAGACTAAAGGCGGACTAAGGCAAAAGCTCTAAGCCATCAAGAGCCTTTCTTTGCTCATACTAAGCTGCTAGCTATTCTCTGTCTCCATAACAAAAGCTAATGGCAAATGCAAAAAGGACACCCCTTACCCGATCATAAGCGATGCTTGGGAAGTTTTGGAAAAGCGGTACGTATTCCATCGATTCCCTGTTGCGGCCCAGATCCCACAAGCGGGGAAGCAACCCCTTTCCATCAACCATAGCCTTGCGAGGCGAAGCGACCAGTAGCTGCTCATCCGGCAATCGTTGCAACAACGGGGTTTCTCAAAGCGGTCGGTGGCTGCGCCTCCGCCCTAGAAATTAGGGGCAACATCATCCGGCTTTGTGACATCAATTTCTGCACCCTTTGTAACAGAAAATCAGCCAAGTTTGAGAGGCTATTTCTCACTCCTCGAGAGATCGGTTGTCGCGATTTTGATTGCAAAAGAAAGAGACCGAAGTATACATCTAGATCAAAATGAAATCGCTCCAAATAGATTGGTAGAACTCAAGATATCAATGTGCGAGTGCTTCGCCAATTTTCCCATTTGGGGAAAAAATAGCGTAGATCTAGGATACAACATTAGAGATGCATAATACATTGAAAGAATGGAACAAAAATACTCTTAATAAAAACAAAGAGTAATCAGATTGTCTCTTCTCACTTGATTTGAATCCTAAAAGCTTCTTAGGTTAAATGGATGCTTTCAAGAGAGCTGCCCACAATTCAATCTCAATGCATGAGAGATTGAATTATCAATCTAAATCAAATTGCAATAAAAGATTGTTAATTCACCTATGATTTCTATGCCGATTTGAACTCTAATTTGTGTTCTTATCTTGCATTGAAAAAAGAAACTCCATCAATCTTGTCCGCCAATGGAGTTCCGCCAATGGAGTTCCGCCCTTGAAGATCCTCGTCGGTGATCCTTACCATTTCGGAGATCTCCCACGGCGGGATCATCCATCTCATCGATCCTTACCTCCACGGAATGATCCATCCTATTTCTGGAGTAACAACCCCAGTGGTTGAATGAAAAAGCACTTTCGAGGGTAAAAGCACCTAAAAGCACTTAAAGCACTTGTCCGGATAGTGCTTTTGGGTAACATTACCATATTTACACCACCGGTGCTTGCACATTTCAATGACTTCGAGGCGCGGTTTTTAGCTGTTTCTAATGACTTTTCCATGAACACTAAGCTATTATGGTCGATGAAAGTGGATTTGGATCACATATTCCGGCCCTACGGTATGTGTAATGCTTAATTTCTAGCCGACCATCGTAAAAGTTCGGATATAACACATGTGTGCATAAAGCAACTGAAGTGTCGGTTGCGAGTTTATCTCTAGATGCTTTTATGGACTTGCCAAGTGGCATATCGACAACCGCAGCTGATCTTGAAGCTTCTATGATTCCATGACACATCTTGGCGAAGCTTTTACGCTTGATGTATGGGGATTCTTTGCCGTGGTTCAAAGGTGCCTCAAAGCAAGAATATAGCCTTATGCTTGAGGAGAAGCAATGAATAGTTTGATTCATCTTGTTGTGTCAAAACCCCTATATCGGCACATAGTTAGTGAGTGTATATTGGCTTCGTTTTGAGAACCACTAAGGACTTGTCCAACATGGAAGATATGATGCACTCTTTTAACGAGAAGGCTATTTCTTTCTTTCTAAGTGTTATGATAAACCCTTGGAATCATCATTGTTTGAATGTAATAGTTAATGAGATGCACTCTTTTTGAGAAAAGGCTATTTCTTTCTTTCTAAAGAGTGTTATGACAAACCCTTGGAATCATCATTGTTTGAATGTAATAGTTAATGAGACTTGCATAAGCTCTGCAACAATACTTTGAGGCTTGAATCACGTGTAGAAGCGGTAGATTTGGGTTTGGTATCCTCCCATATTATATCCGAACTTCGAAGCATTTTCATATCTTTGGTCAATGTTCATGCATTACGGGTTTTCAATCGGATGAGCTTTGGTAGTAATGTAACATTGTGAGAGATGAGCCATCTCGTGGGCTTCCATAGATGAGCCATCTCGTGGACTTGTATTTTGCCCGATACAAATCTGAAGGTATGGAATAGCAGTGAATTGATGCATTCACATGTAAAAAGTCATACACTTGCAATTCATTGCTACAAGACCAACTCTATGGTGGATTTGGGACAAGGACAAGGACAATCTTGCTAAAATGGTATCATAGACCTTGGCTCTTTCAATCATTTCCTTATGAGAATCTAGAACTCATTATGAAAAGGTTAAGTTGAAAATGATATTGCCGAGATCAAACATCATCTTGTTGACTCTATACAGGTTCAAGGTGCATTCCACATAAAGTCTGTTTTGGGTGGTTTAGGCCTAGGTGCATTTTGTGAAGAACCTATATTCACTAATGTAAAGGTTCCGTTGTATACAATGTAAGATCAAAATTGATATAGATGTCTAATTATATATACACTCTCAAGATCAATTAGACAACCTTATTCGCCTTTTAGGTGACTCCAAGTGAATTCAGGCTACAATGCACACTCTATTTTTATGTTAAAGGTCAAAAAATTCCTATACCAAACACAATAAGCTACAAGTCCATTACACCTAGCCAACAATACCAATGTATACCCTATACACATGAAGACTAAAAACATTGAACAATGTTGACCAACAACAATGCCCTTCTTTCTACCCATCATCTAAATGAACCATATGCACTAGCATTTCCTTGACTTAATAACCATTTTAAACATTGCAATTTCCAACTATTGAATGTGCCTAGAAAATACTCTACATCAATGTACCATATTTTACCATAATTTTTGCCATGAATGTTAGTTAGCCTTTGATTAAGATTTGCCTTGTGAACTATTGTTGGTCTTTCGCCTTTTGCTAATCTCATTTTAGAAATATTAAGATCATTGAGACAACCTTATTAGTCTTTTAGGTGATTCCAAATGAATTCAAACTTCACAGTGCACACTCTATTCATATGTTAAAGGTCAAAAAAATTCTATACCAAACACAATAAGGTACAAGTCCATAAGTTACGCTAGTTTTTGTTTCTCTCGTTGGGGGTTACTATAGAGCAATCCTTAAAATCCGTTGATGAAGATAAGAAAAACATTACGCCCTAATATGAATTTGATCTGGGTGTTGAACTCTGCATATGTTATAGCAGCTTTATGGTGATCATTCACATGGATAACTTGATGAAATGTTTATGTTATTTATGGAACATAACTCAAGAGTTTTTATTGAACAATAAAAAGTAGGATAGCTTGTTGAATTTTCTCGTTTGCATCTTCAATGATTGAGTCATATCCTATTTTGTTACCCATCTTGGTAACCATTGATTCATTATGTAAAAGCAAAGACTTTCGAAAGGCACGGTTGCTTCAAATACATCAATCTATTGAGCTATGAAAGAATGTGATGACGCTTGTTGTAATTCCTATCTATTCAATGAACCTTGCTCGGCTAGTTGGGTTTGGTTTGTAGTCACATAATAAGCCCAAAAATGTGCAGGGGAATGTAACTTATAATACAATTTATGGTTGAAGTCTTTGTAAGTAAGATTGAATTGATGCCTTCGATGAAAAGTAATAAGGCATTTGGGTCGAAATGGTAAGATGATATACGGTAGTTATGTATTTAAGGAGCATATCGTCAAAATGGTAACATGATATATGACACTTATGCATAATACCAATGGCAATGTTTGAAGGGAGATTTCCGTTCAAATTATATCGCCCAATTTGGGTTAGGCTCCCGAAAGGAAACCTCCCAACTTTCTTGGTGGAAACCTCCCCAACTTTCAATCAAAGCCGGGGAGGGTTTCCAATACTACCCATGGGAGGGGGAGGTTTGCTTTAACTTTGGAAGGTTTCCATATAAAGTTTTGCTAATAGATTTAACATAATCGCTGGGGAGAGGTTTCCATAGAATCTCAAAATATCTCGATCACATGATCTTCTCTGTTCTAAATTTATTAGAAGCGGCTCCATTGCCTTTTTTGTTGATGATCATTTCATTTCTATTTTTCTTTCGAGCATTTGCTCGCCCAAATCCAGCTTTTGCATGAAGATTATCTTGCACTGGTGGAATCTCACACCCTCGGACAATGGAAGGCGATAAAAGAGTTAGCAAAGCAAGAAAGCGTATGTTTAAATTATAATGCTTGAGAGTTTTATCATATTTTCTTGTTTACTTGCATTTCTAATCTCAATCGGGCTCATTCGACATCTAGAGGCTCGCCGACCTCACGAAGGGAGGGGAATGTTTTTTCGCCTACATTTCGGTGGCTCGCCTTCTTGATCTTCGTTCTGTTGCCCTAATAGAAATGGCACAAGATCTACATGTATTTCTTAAACCTAGTTCCTTTTGTTCCTTATAAGTTCTGGCTTCTCCTTTGTGTCTTTTATTTTTGGGCTTTACTGGACTTGCATTGAGATCGTTCTTGCTTTCTTGATCGATTAGAAATAAGATCAGAACATTGAACCAGTGTCAACCTCTTCATTCCTTTGCAAAGTTATTTAGTTCATCCATCTCTGCTGTAAAAGCTAGGCATCAAATTGATTCACGACTAGTATTGTGGCAGTCATTGCAAGTCTCGTTATTAGCCCTTTGTTATGTCACTGTGGTATATAGATTCCTATAGAATTGGAGTCATGCTCAGTGTAGGGTTCCTGAATATGTATTTTACATGTTTTCATTGCAATACTTCTACTCGCTAATTAGACATCACAGATGTTGTTTATTTGTTGTTGGCAGATGTATTAAAGAGTCTGATATGTGATCAACATTGAAATGCATTATGCATATAGAGTCACGTGACAAATTATTCATTTAAGGTATCATTGCAATTCCAGTTTTTGTTGATGGTTACTTTTGAGATCTGTTTGAATATCAATTTTTTAATGGTTTTGCAGAAGGAATAAATAATGATAGCGAGGTTGAGACAAGTGCTTCAGTTTAGAAGATGCTTATATTGGGTCATCATCAGCGAGACCTAAATACCCTTCAGGTTCAAAGCAGAGATTTGTCATTTTAATTGATAAATTAACAGGTTTCTTTCTTGCTTTCTGATATTATTATTATTATGCACTATATAATCAGAAAATTGTGCATAGTAGGAAAGTACAAGATCCCCATATTGCTGGTCATACTGATGCTAAGGATCGGCAAACAATTGAGCTTTTCCATCATAAAATCAAAAAATGCGATACGCAAATTTAGAGATAACACCTGGGTCGGGGAACATTACTTGCTTTTTTTTATGAAAGTTGAAACATGCTAAATAAAGTCATATTTGATAGTATACTATTTCTTTTTTTTGGCAAGAAACATGTTGTTTCTGGTATTCAGCCAACTGCAATTCATTTGGAAAATTATCTTGGGGCAATAAAAAACTAGATCGTTAGGGTCATAATCTCTTTCTATGGCGACTCAATCAACAATAGGCGTATTACGATCAAGCAAGGCAAATCAATAGTGTAAAAACTTGACATCATCGATGGCAAATGCATAATGACTAATGTGCAAAGGTTTAAACAAATAGAAAGATTAACCCTTTTGTTGACTAGGCATCATTGTTCATTTGTTATTTTCACAAAATTACCTTCCATTCACGCAACATAATATAAATAATCTTGGAGCATGTTATCATTTTTTCAAAATTTTGAAACAAGCATGCTACAATTCGGACATTACCATCGGTGTAGTATATCAAATCTTGAGTGGATAAATTTTATTAGCGCCAAAGGTACTATGAAATTCCTTAGTGTGATAATTAGATCATAAAAATCAAAGTAACGTCTGCGTAAATTTAGAGAGAACACCTGAATCGAGAACATTACTTGCTTTTTTTTTTAGGGAAAATTCCAATTATACCCCTCAAGTTTGCAAAATTTCAAAATACCCTCAAATGAAGAGCATTTTTGGAAAAAAAGTAATAGAGTTTTTGTTGATCCTCAAATGCAAAAGTTGTCTTCACAAACATTATAGATTAGGATTAGATCTTTCGAACAACATCAAAATTCATCGAAATTGGAGTTGAAATTCACAAGTTATGCTCATTTATGTTGTTTTTTACATCACTTACTTAAAACACTAAGCTTCCAACTCCGTTTTAGACGATTCTACTGCTATCGGATAGTTCTTATTCATATCTACAAATTTCATGAACGACACTTTTTTAATTGATTGATCACAAGAAACTTATTGCCATCTGAGATAAATACCCTATATCTAGGGGTATTTTTGGAATATTTGTAAACTTGAAGGGTATACTTGGAATTTTCCCTTTTTTTTTTTATGAAAGTTGAACATGCTAAATAAAGTCATATTTGACAATATACTAGTTTTTTTCTTGGCAAAAAACGTGTTGTTTCTGGTATTCAGCCAACTGCAATTCATCTGGGAAATTATCTTGGGGCAATAAAAAACTGGATCAGATTGCAGGTCACAATCTCTTTCTATGACGACTCAATCAGCAATAGAAGCGTATTCTGACCAAGCAAGGCAAATCAATAGTGCAAAAGCTTGACATCTGATGGCAAATGCATAATGACTAATGTGCAAAGGTTTAAACAAATATAAAGATTAACCCTTTTGTTGACTAGGCACCATTGTTCATTTGTTATTTTGACAATATTACCTTCATTCAACCATAGGAAAATCAAGATGAACTATAAACGTGCGTGGAAACCTCCCTAGTTTCCTTGGAAAATTGGGGAGGTTTCCAATAAAATATTTAAAAAAATACAGTAGTTAATAAAAAGGGGGTGTAATTAATAAAAGATGTTTTACGCAACCAGGAGATGGATAATAAAAAAGCCGCGTGGATCGAGTAGAATCATTGAAGGGCTTTTTTTCTAAATTTTATGGAAACCTCCCAATTTTCCATGGAAACCTCCCTATTTTGAATATGGAAACCTCCCTAGTTTTCGGGAAAGTTGGGGGAGGTTTCCGGGAAAAATGAGGAGGTTTCCATGGAAACTCCCCTACTTGCAAAATGGAAACCTCCCGGTCTACATGGAAAGTTGGGGGAGGTTTCGAGAAAAAGGGGGAGGTTTCAGGGAAGATGAGGGAGGGTTTCGAGGGGAAAGTTGGGGAGGTTTCCAGCTGAAAGTGGGGGAGGTTTCCGCAGGAAAAGTGGGGGAGGTTTCGTTGAAGTCCAACAAATCGTGGCGTGAAAAAACCGATTTCTATTGTCTCTAAGAAAAGAGGTAGGGGTGAGGGGAGCACATAGTGTCATGGAGGGGTATAATTAGTTATTGGCTGAGTTCGTCAACCCACAATATCAGTGTTATGGATAATAAATAGTTTGTATGCGCCCCTAAATAACAACATTTTCCATCGGCTTTTATTTTATTCAAAAAGAATGTCATGGGGCGGAATAGTTTGTGTATGCCCTTAACATTTGCTATCAGTCCTTTTTTATTGAATATATACATTGGATTTATTTTATAGCATCTCAACTTTGCCATTGTTGGAGGCGATGGACTTGGGTCTTAAAAGAAAGAATATTGTGGTAAGGTTACCTCCGCAATTGAAAAACTATAATTTCATCCTTGATGATTTATCAAATTATCAATGTTTTGCAAACAAAGCATGAGAATCTTCCACATTTGATCGTGTTAATTGCCAAGTTCAAGATTTGGATATAAGTGGTTGATAATAATTTCCAAGTTTAGGAGGCGCATCCAAATGCAAATATATCAAATGTCTCAACATGTCTCAATAGAAATTTCCTTAGAAACTTGAAACTTGATATTAAGGCATGCTATGTTAGGCAAGATAAACACTCTGAATACTAATTTGCAAGTATTTAATTGAAGGCTGGCAACAATGGAATAATAAACAAAAATGTAGCTCAATTGAAATTACGTAACATAAAGGCTTTAAATGTAGAATAAATAGAACACTTTTGAGATGTTCAATCAATGTATCGAGTGTGTAGAAAATGCAATGTCTTTATACTCGGGTGTACTTTGGAGTAGGTTGATGGAAAGGGTGGGAACAACCACTGCAGCACATCGCCTAAGTTTTGAGCATTTAAGTTCTCAAATATTGTCTTCGCTTTGTTCCTTTAGACCTATCAAGTTGTTATACTAAGAAATCAAAGGGCTTTGCAATAACATAACCATTTACACAGGTCCTATAACCATTTTACAAAGGCCCTAAGTGATGTGCCTTTATAAGGTTTGTAATGGTACAATATCTATCAAAAAACCATTGAAGAAGCCCGGGGAGCATTTTGCGGCTTTTCGGGCTTGCCAAAAGGCGCATCTTTTCAATGCAAACTATAAAATTTATTCAAAGGTTTCAAGAATGAAAACATTTTGCACCCTCATGGGTTACCCAAAGAAGCACCTATCAGTTCAATGTAATCAACATTTCAAGAATGCATGGCAAAAGTAATGCTACAGGAGGGTGATTTGTAAGGGAACCGTGAGCCCGGTCTAATCTTTGCCATATAAAGACCATGTTTTATGCTCCCCCAATTTGAGACCACTTTAAACCCAGCGCACCATTAATATCGTCGGATTTCAGCAAAAGCCGAGTTGTTGATCTATAATGCGGGAAGTAGAAATTTGTATTATATCCCTTGGCTCGGGTGCCCTGAAGCTGTTGTGATGTCAAATACCAACATTGGCAATTGTTTAAGTTCTAACCTATAACAACATGAAAATCTAAAAGCGTTGAAAATTTTTATCGGAATTATCGAAGGCGCCATTAGAAGGGATGTCATCTCCAATACCTTTTTCTGAGGACCCACGGTGGCTTTGCATGCTTCTAACATCTAGTGGTATATAGTCTACATATGTTGAGCTTGAACAATGTGAACACAAAGTTAAACTTACAAAAATCAAGTGACCTTTACAAGGCTATGATACAAGCGGGCCTTTAATTCATCCTCATTTGCTAGCTAGCGGCCGAGGAAATATCTTTGCTTGTAGTACATGTTGGAAGGCTATAGCCTTCTAACATGTACTACATTACCATTCGATCGAATGTTATATTCTCTTTTCTTGAATAGACATTGCGGACTATCACCAAGACAAACTTCAAAGAATGACCAAAAGAAGAAACTAATATAAATATATGGCCGGGAAGCATAGAATAGCCTCTTAAATTAAAACAAGCTCGTAGCATTTTCCTTATATACTATATGGCATCCTCATAGTCTTGAATTTGTATCTGGCGTTCCTTGTGCCAAAAGCTAGTGAATCATGCGTGTCTTGGCTTGACAATCAATATGTAATTTGTAATACTTCCCGTCCCTGTTGCGCAACATGATACCTTGCAAAATGCATTAATAAGATGCCAACCTCGGCTACTTTTAACATATACAATTACCGACCTTATAGGCAATAAGAGCTTATTTGCATCTAACAATCAGAACTTGCAATAACTCTTATATATATGAAGAACAAAGATATAGAGTAGAATATATAGCCATCACTTGCATGTTGAGATGAGGCCTGCGAGGCGTGCCGTATTATAGGTATTTGCTAGATAAAGAAGGAATGCACTTCTCGATTTAGTATCTTATTGCCTCCCTGCTCATACATCTCCACATCTTAAATTGTTATTGCAACTATATAAAAGAAATTGCGGTGATGATGCACTCCATTTTGCATTACGTAGAAAGTCTTAAAATGGCAGGATAAAAGTTTTAAAACCAAGAGGCAAAAGCGAATTTACGAGACAATGGAATTACACGAGGGGTAGCTCTATAAGCTAAATGATGAGCAAAATTATATGCTAAAGCCGTAGCTACATATTCAGAAATCATCATTTGCTTTTCTCATCTATGGAAGTAAATCAAAGGAATTCTTTGCTTTATGCATCTTGTACATGAAATTCAAATATGGGTTTTGAAGTGGGCAGCAATTTGAGAGTAGAACCATAGCAAACAATCAAAAGTTACCTAAAAAGACATGTACACCGGTCTCCTTGATTTTTATAATTTTAAAGTAGTGAAGCAAATCTGCAAAGACTTGTTGCTTTTACGCATCCTATATGTGAAATTTGAATATCGTTATAAAATTTGGATTTAGGTCCAATTTTTTTTCAAGCATGAATGGAACAACATCAATCGTACTTTTATAAGAAGATGCCCTAAATGGATCACGACCCATGTATAATCTAGGCTTCAATCAATATCTGAAGCTAATGTTGTGCCGACATTCGGATACAAATGAATATAACATCGGCGGCATATTGGTGGCGATCAACATGTAAAATATTTAAGAACATTATCTTAAGCTCACACGGAAAATGATATTTATCGGATATAATAAACAATACTTAAAGAATGAAGAAACCATGATTCTATTAATTTGAAATTATTCCGATTTTTGAACCCAAGGGTGTGAATTTCGGGGTTGTTAGTTTAAGGGCCCCATGTGTCGGTTGAGGGTTTGTCGGTTTGAGGCATTGGTTTGAGCTCCGCCTAGTTCTAATTTTTGATTTCCCCACGAGTGTTGGTTTTAAGCTTCCGCCCGGTGTTACTTTTAAGTTTCCCCTACTATTAAAATTTGGATTCCAGCCTAGTGTTATGGGCTTCCCCGGAATACAAATTTTGGGGTTAAGATGGTTCTTTTTTCTTCTTGAATGGGAGCGTCTTTATCACGGCGCTGGCCTAAGCGGTCAGCGCGAGTTTTATTGTTTCTCTCTTTTTTTCTTCCCCCGGTGCCTAGCGGTAATCACGAGAGTTTCTGGCCTAAGCGGCGGAGTAGGCTCGGCTTTTTGGCACCAATACGAACTCTTGGCGCCTCAACTAGAACCTCCTCAGCGAGCTCTATTCTTACCTTCTATGAGTTCGATGGGCTCTAGTTTGGCAAGTGTTTAATAGATTTACCTTGGTGAAGCGGCCGGGCAAAGAGAAATCAAAGCTCTTTAGCTCTTTGCAAATTGAGGTAAGAAAAAATCACCCTTTTTTCTTCATCTATCTAGAAATTTTTTAGCTATAATGGATGACATGGGTGCTTTCGAGGCTTGAAATTGAGAAATGGGTATTGTCAAAATCGATTAAGTTCCTATATAATACTCTTGGAATGCTTTTAATTATCTGCTTCGATTTTTATGAGAAATGAGGGAAGCGAAAGGTGATTGTTAGATCCTTCTGCCACATCTAGCGTGAAGGGTGGAAGGGATTTTTTTTTTTTTCCCCCTTCCTATTTTGCCTTGTCAGCTAAGCCGCGAGATGTGGCGCTGAAGTTTACTATTCTTGTCATACAACATCCAATTGGACTAAGTATATTGATCTGAAAGGTTAAATTCTTAGTTTTTTTACAACATGAATTTGTATTTTTGCATTACCCCCGCGCGTAGCGCGAGATGTGACAAAGAATGGGTTGCTATTCTTCCCATGTGACATCTAATTTGTACAACTAAAATTTAAATTCTTGCATTAACCCTCAGCTTAAGCGAGATGTAACAAGAAAGAAGTATGCTATCCTTGCCATTGCCACCTCAATTGGACATAGTATATTGATCTGAAAGGTCAAAATCTTAGTCTTTTTATAGCTAAAATTTGTATTTTTGCATCAATTCTCGCGTTAAGCACGAGGTATGGCAGAGAAGGGTCTCTATCCTTGCAACGTGACCTCAAATCAGATCTAATATATTGGTCTAAAAGATTAGAATCTTAACTTTTCTACAACTAAAGTTCATGTAAATAGACCATTTTTCTACTATATTTACTTAAAATTTTCATAAAATTAATTTTTAATGCATTATTTTATGTTAGTATTTTAATGCTTTGGTCAATCTTAGACCAGATTCTTTGGAAATTGAAGCCTTAAAATCCTATCATGTTACTCCAAAGAACCTCAAAATCAAGTGTGAAAGACACACTTTTATGCCATTTTCAAAAAAAATGAAATGTGGAATAATTTCAAATTAGCGGATCGTGGTTAGAGAGGAAACATTTGAGATATAGATTCTTCAAAACTTGAACAATGCATCAAAGTAAAATCAACAAAACAGCGAGGGAACTATTGGGGATGGCTTCACACCCGCGGGGGATCTAGGAAGCTATGGCGAACTTGATTTCTATGCATACGGGATTTGCACAAAGCTTGGATGCTTTAGTGCGGAAAGCGATCATTTTGGATGCACCACCATTGGATCGGTAATACCGGCTCCTCTTTGCTTAGGAAATGCATGGGTAAAAATCTCAGTGCAGTCGAGCTTCAATGAAAAAATCGAAATTTTTGTTGTTAGCACACCCCCTCACAGGGCCTCACCTTTTCACATTATCCATGTGTCATTTCCACCTCAGCCAAATCACGAGATGGCATGCAAATGTACCATTAGATCTAAGCTTTTCTCATCCACGGTCACCAAAATTAGAAAAGCCTTAAAAATTGGAGAGCGGGGATAGCAAAAGGAAGTCGATCCCCGCTTTGTCATAGCTCGTTATCAATCCCCCGCTCTGTCATAGCGAAGTTACAAAGCGGTCGAGTCCCAACACTTTTCAACCCACTCGCAAAGTGTGCAAGGAGGGGCGGGGATGGAGTGGACTACCCTCACCATGTTCCTATGCGGTAAAATCCGGTTGCCCATGAATTGCAATGCGCAATGATGTCACGGAGGCCAAGCCGTCGGTCAAACCCCTTGAGTCTGAGCCTTGGTAGGTTTCCCCTTTGGTTATTATTATTCATATTGATGTTGTTGTTTATGTGATGATCATGATGTGTTCATCCTTGAGGTGATTGTATTGATATATTGTTATTATGTGCTCATGTTTGTACGCTTTACGAGATAGGTTGACCGAAGGGAGATGGGTGAATGACACATCCACTCTTCCCTTGCTGGCTCATTCCACTTTGGGAGTGGAGTCAGGTAATTGGGTGGTAGCCCGGTTGGTCGGCGGGGGAATGCTAAAATCTTCTAATACGATGTGTGCATCGTTATAAAAAGGGGGGCGTCTGATGGTATCGAGCATGATCTTGGTAGACCAAGATGAAAGCACTCGACCATTTTCCCATAGGACTAACGGTGACTTCAAGTCTTGGGAATAGCCACCCAAGCAAGAACCTCAAAAATTGGAAAAAAAAAATCCAATTTCTAGGGCATTAAATAGGTTAATGCTAAGTTAGTAGTAAGTTTTAGCAAAAACCCAACCAAATTTGGCCAAAAGGGTGACCCCTCCAGAGTGCCCAAACCAAATCCGCCATTCACCGATTTGCTCCTCGGCGCTATTGTGTGAGTGGTGACCATGTTGACCCTAGTTAGATGCATAATTTAGCTAATCGATAGTCAATTGACTTATTCCTTAGATTCTAGCTAGTTTTGCATGTTAGAGCACTAAGAAACTCCTTATAAATTGAAAATTAGGCCCAAAAGGTGACCCCTCACATAGTGTGAGACCAAATCCGCCATTCTCGATTTTGCTCCTGCCCCTTGTGTGAGTGGTGGATGCTACGGCTAAATAAACCTAATGTACACTTGATATCTACACTAATACCTTCTAGATTGGCCTAATATGGAATTTAAAGGTCCAAACCCTAAATTACCCTACCTATAAGTAGAAAATTAGGGTTCCTCATTTACTCTCCTCACCTCCTCCAAAGCGACTCCCCGTCCCGGAAGAACGATTTTTTAAAGCGCCAGGAGTCGGATTGCTTCGATACAAAACATGGCGGGACCAAACAAACCGCCCAGCATTGTAGTGCCCCTGGTCACGCAGGCCAGCTCAGCAGCTCAAGGGGCTCAAGCTTGGCGGGAACGGATCCTTGAGCCCTTAGATGCCCAAGAGCAGCCCGGGGCGTCGGGGAGGAGGGCAGGTCTGAGACCCACGAAGAAAGAGCAAACGGGCCAAAGGGGAGGAGGAAGTCACAGAAGAGCTGGAGTGAGGAGCTGCAAGAAGGAGAAGATGGACCTGGGTGAGAAGGAGGGCAAAGAAACGTGGGCAGGAAGACAAAGGAGGAGCTGCTGCAGAGAAGGAGGAGCTACCAAAACTTAAAGGAGGAGAGGAGGTGTAAGAAGAGGAGAGGAGGAGCGCAGGGAGGAGCCGCTTTGAAGAAGAAGGCGAAAAGGGGAAAGACCCAGGAGCAAGGAGGCAGGAAACCTGAAGTCGAAGACGGCGCCGCCAAAGGCGTGCCGCCATTTGGGAGCAAGAGCCCGATAAGCGCCATCCTCATCCGGCCAATCGGAAGTCGATGATGGGGATAAGGATCCGCTCCGGTGAGGGGCTCTGACCGAACCGTGAAAATGAAGAGGGAGGAGCGTGCAGCGCAGGTGCCCGTACCCAAGGTGGCCATCCCCAAAACACAGAACACCGACAAGAAGAAGCCAAGGCTCGCGGGAGGTCCCTAATTACTCAGCTAACGAGCTTGAGTAGGGGAGAAAAACTCAAAAGTATAACCGCATACATGAAAATGTACGAGGAATACTCAAAGTACTATGAGGACCGAAGGGTCACCTACGTGGAAGGAGGCGGGCCAACCAAGAAGAACACCTTGAAGTCACCGAGAAAGACCGCCACCTCAGAAGAAGCCCATAGGAGGAAGGCGGACTTCGTATTTTGCAAGAGCTGCTCGAGATCCCGGCACTTCCGAGGAGGAGCTATGGGTTGCTGATCCCAAGAGCCCCTTTAGCGAGACTCACTCGCTGGAAATTTTCTTGAGAATTCGACAAATCCAAGCGAAAATGCATTTCGATATGTTACGGCCGCTCGTGAATGACGGCAAAGACATGTCCGGCATTTTGAAGATTCCATAAGATGTGCTCTACATGCGAAAAAAGGGTAACATGCATGCCTAAGGACATGAAGTGGCGGATACATTAGAAAAGAAGACTGTATTAAGTCACATTTGTAAATAATTTTTGTAAATGCAAATTTATGGTTTTGTCAAATTAATGTGTTAAATCACCTTAATTAGGGTGTATTACTAAGTTACGCATTTGGAATCAACAAAATTGGAGCAAAACTCAGTGTTTTTTGCCCCCCCCCCTCACGAGCGCCTGCAGACCAAATCCGCCATTCTCGGATTTGCTCCTCACTTGACTGTGTGTGTGGTCGAGTGTTCTTGATCTTGGCCAAAACTTGTCCAAATGTAGAAAGTAAGGGCACCATTAGACTCATCTCATTGTGTTTAGTAGGATTTGACCCTTAGATTGTAGAAATTGGCCAACCCAAACCCAAATGGAGCCCCACCCCTCCGGAGTGTGCGGACCAAATCCGCCATTCTGGGATTTTGCTCCTGCGTCTGCTTGTGTGAGTGGTCGAAACCAAAACTAGGCCAAAACTTGTCCAAATGAAGAAAGTAAGGGGCACAATCAGGCCTATCTCGGCGAGATGAGCAGGATTCCACCCTTAGTTTGCATGTTTGGCATAATCCTCGACCCAAACAAGGCCCCACCCCTCACAAAGTGTCGGGACCAAATCCGCCATTCTCGGGATTTGCTCCTGCTTGTGGAGTGGTCACCTATAATTGTCCTAAATTGTCCTAACTTTCTCCAAATTAGATGAAACATTTGCAATGGGATCCTTAGAATGCACTCTTCAACATAGTGCTTTTTGTGATTTGCATAGCAATATCTTAGAATCATAGGGATTCTCCAATTTTGAAATTTTCCAAAATTAGGGTTTTGCCTATAAATAGACCACAATCCTCATTTGTATCCTACACCTTTGCTCCTCACTCCAAGCCCGATTTTCCAGCTCCTAAAGCTTCCCCATCTGTTTGTTATCCCCACCATGGCAACCTCTGCATTTGGCGTGTCTACGCCCGCGGCTCAGGGTGGCCGAGGGCCGACATCAACTCGTCTTAAGCCATCTTCCGGAGGAGGAGGTTGGAAGCCACCATCAATGCCACACCTTACTACCAAGACATCATGTCTGGGTTCCATGCTAAGGTAGGACCTTCTCTAGTAGAGCTCCCACCTTGCATAGGATATTTTGCACCAAGCATGGCCCTCAAGATAGCACTGCAAGACATCCCCAACATAGATAAGTACCTAGAAAACAAGGCTAGTTGCTTGCCTAACTATATGTCCATAAATGTGAATAGGAGGAGATACTTTTCTTACCACACTTGGTACCGTAGCTATCTTCCTATCTCCTCGGAGCAAAACCGGATAGGAGAACCATCGATTGCAACCCTTGAACATGAACCTATGGCCATGGCGGCCCGAAATAAGAGAGAAGAAGCCTTGCATAACGAGGGCGGAGGAGGAAGAAGAAGAGGAAGGACGCGACTCAGACACAGAAGACATCGACCTAGTACAAGAAAGGCAGCAAGCAGAGCAGCAGCCCCAAAGCTTCGAAGAAGGGCTGAGAGCCACAAGAACAGCCCCACCACTTGGGCAAGGCATCACAAGCTTGACCCAGTGATTATCCAAGGAGAGGCATACTTAAGCCTCCACGACATCAAGAACCTCTCAGTGAGAGAGATAGGGGCTATAGAATAGATGAACTTCAGCATCTCCTACGGCAAGAACCAGACCTCGACGACTTCATCGACCGGGAAACACAGGACTTTCCCATTAGCATAAGGGAAGCGGGATTTAACAGCGGCGGACATCAGCGGATATCGAAGCCTACAGGCATCGGGCGGATGATGGCTCAAGGGGGAGTTGCCCCTCGGAAGAGGAGTTCTTAGCAATTGAGGAGGCATGGGGAATCGAGGAAAATCAATGTTGGCGCTCCTTCCTAGCACATCGGCGCCGGCACCGGAACTAGTTGAAAGGCATCAACCTAGCGACTTCCGTATGTACCGTGATTACGGAGAGATGGTGGAAGTTTGGTTGATGAGTACTCAGGAAGACAGGAGCAGCCTTCACGCCGAGGCGAAGAGGCAGGGCATGACAAAGCCCTTAGGTTCTACCTCTCCTTGCTCATAGATGGAAGGATAGCGGTTTATACACGCCAATGCCGACCCGCGGGGTGAAGAAAGGAGTCTTCATGCTCATTGCTCTCTCGGGATTGAAGTCATATTCCGGATGGCCCCAAAACATCGACCATGTCATCCTCGTCAAGAGAGAACAATAGCATTGAGCATCGCCGACCGCGGTCCCCTCGGTGGCCGAGGCGAGATTAGCGTGGCTGCGGCCTATACATCAGAGAGGAGGATTGAAGACTTTTTACGTCGCGGCCACAAATATCCTCAGGAACCTAGGGCGAACAATCAGCACGGCCGAAGTGAAGAAATGTTTGGAGGACAACTGGATTACTTGAAGAAATTCCAAGAATAGAATTAGAAATGTTTTCAAATTTCCATGACTAATATCTTGAATGTATAAAAAGTATTATATCCATGAATATAAAAGATGATCTTAATTATGTTTTCTTGACATATAATCGCTTCCACAATTGCATCATCAAACAAACCAGTGCAACAACCCAAACAAAGAACTAATCATCGAAGTTCAATCTAATGTGCATCATTTGGAGCACCTAGGAATGTTGGGGAACAAGGACCGTGAACAAGAGTACTCCACCAAGGCGTTTCCAGCCAAGAAATCTGTACCAAGAGTTTGATGCAGCAACACCAGAGGAAGAGCTATCCCAGATTAGGTCTGACATTCATGAGATAAGGGCATTGCTGGCGAGGAAAAACGTGGAGAAGCGAGATCGAGAATGTGCCATTGCCGAAACACCAGCCAGCCGGCGGTGCAACAAAGGAAGCCGGGCAAAGAAAGATCTCCTATTCGGGGTCCTGGAGCTCTAGCTTCCATTCGATTCGGATCCCGGAAGAAGCAGGAGGAAGGGAGGTAGGACCGCCCGAGGGTCCAAACCATGATAGGCGGGGACAAATCGACTATCGAAGAAGGTCGACTATGGAAACTTAAAGGAAGCTAGAGCAATTCTCGAGGGGGATAGCAGAATCCGGAATGGAAGCGAAGCTTGGTTAGATGAGATGAGAGAGTATGGCAATGCTTATGGCATGAAGGACAAAGACAAAAGCGAGTAGCTTCTGACAAACTGAAGGGAAGCGGCCGGGGATATGGTGGAAGGGATCGTAAAGCACATGGATTGGCGAGGGGCGATTCGCGAGGTTCAAAGAAGTTTGCTAAAGGCATTCAAAGCGTCATTACGTGCAAAGAGAACATAAGTGTCACATGATCGGCCAGTTTTCGAGGTTGCAGGGCAACAAATCGATTCGGCATAAGTACGGAGGAATTCATGAGACTAAGGTTATATGTGCCGAAGTTGAGTGAGAGGCACGCAGTAGAGGGTTACATCGAAGGATTGAATGAAGAGATCCGAAAGCTAGTAAGAGCAATAAACCCTAGGGCCGGTGTCGGCGAGAATCCAAAGCGGTCGTTTGCAAAGGAACCCGGACCCAAGAGCATGCACCAAGGCAGCAGTATTACCAGGATAAGGAAAAGGGCACAGGAGGCTATAGCCCAAGAGCAGCAAGCCCAGCAACTAGCAGGCCTCAATACAACGCTAATTATGGGAAGCAGGGCAATGCAAACACTGACAAGCAGGATAAGAAACAGGTGACCTTCAAAGAGCAGGGAGGGGGTTCCAACTACTCCAAGGCAGTGAAATAGTTTTTGCAATCCATTCTTAAAGAGAAGAAGGGAAAAGCCCTTATATAGAAACCCTTAGGGTTAGGTTAGACATTGGCCAAATGGGGTTTAGCCATTTGGCAATGGGGTCCATGGGGTTTATAATTGTGTATGTTTATTTAACATGCACAACATTCGAGGTTCCCCCCACTAGGTGTAACACTTGCCCTCTAGGTGCAACCCTTTACGGCTCTCAAGTACATGTCATTTGTGACATGTACGTGTGACGTGGCGGTATAATATACGTATTCGGATCGTATATTATGCTGGAACATCACATGCCATAATTATAGTTTCATACCACAAAAGTGGCGGATGCGTGACCACATTTTGGGAGGACAGAGGGACAACTGAATTGGGATACCACAACGTGCTTTTACCTCATACTTTCCAAAAAGATTTGACACCAAAATGTCTTCCTCAATGAAGTTAAGAGCTTCAAATTCTTGTACTTTGTTGTATAATCTGACCACTCAACTCAGGATGATGAAAGGGAGCGGATTGCTGAGGCATTGACCCCAGATGATTTCTCCAAGGTCCCTCGTCCAGCACGTCTTCCTCTCTATGTCAATTTGCTTCAAAAAGACCTAGAGAACAAGTTTCTACTTTGCACATGCAGCCACAAGAGATGACACAATTTCGATGTGCATTGAGGTCTGAATTCGCAAAGTGTCGTGGACGACCTTACTGGCGCTCATCGGCAAAATTCATCTTTGAACATGCAAAGCTTTGGGAAGCAATTGGTATAAAAGTTGGAGTTTTCTTTGCTTGTCATATATTTGTGGAGCATCTAATGGTTGATATTGGCAAGCAAAGACAAGATTTACTCGCCATGTCTACGAGGTGTCTACGAGTTGTAATACTCGCATGCGAGCATTGGAAGAAAGCATGATGCCGCCAAGTGGTAAGAGCTTGCTAAGAACACATCTAGTCAGTTCTTTGCCTTGGGCGTTCTTATTCTCATGCAACCAAGGCACCTCCAACTTCTTCTTCAAAGCATCATGATCTAATGTGAGATCCATGCCTAGTTCATCCTCCCCAATTTCAAAACTCTCATGTAAATGGGTTTTGCATCTACACTGCATCTACACTGCTTTCGAGGTAGAGAATACATTGATAGGCACAACCGTCGGTGTAATCGGTAATTCGTGGCATGCGGAAGAAAGCATCGGAAGGACTTGCTTGAAGGTGGACTTTGGTGTTAGCTAAATTGGACTTCACAACACAAGTTGTTGTCCTTCACGCACATAGGGTTGGAGCATTGCAGCCCTACCACCCGCATAGTGAAATTCACGGTCGCGAAATTTGAGTACTAAAATGGATATCCTCAAGCGAGGCCAAGCAATTGAAAGGGACATCTCTATCACGGATTTTGATCTTACTAAGTCCCAACGGTTAGCCGGATGCGAGAATTTGCAAAAGGTCCGGGACATTCAAAGAATGGTGGTAAAAGTGCATTGATTAGGTGGAAAACTCATTATTTTTACACCATCACATGCAACCTTTGCCGGCGCGCCTTTCATCATGCTAAGGCCACTCATACTGGCGGTGTTAAAATCCATTCTCCCATTTCCCATGCACACACCACCAATCGCCAAATCGCCTCGTGTTGTTCCATCTTCTTCACCCACCACATCTTCTTCTGCTCAAGACCATTCCTCTCACGATGTTGCTAATGGTACCCTTGATCTTTGCGCCGATCTTGCTTCTCTACTCGCTTTGCCGCCTCTATTCTTTCTATTGCCTCCTCGATTCGCCTTTGCTCATACCTCAAATGTACCTTCCTAGGAAATGTGCCTTCGGTTGGTGTCTTGGAATTGAGGTTTTCCCTGGCGTAAAGGTGATGGCTTCATTGCAAAAGATATGGATATCCTTCTGCTCATGGAAACGTGGGAGCATTCAGCCAAACGGCTACCTCATTTTACAGGCTATCAATTCTTTTCATTATTTAATGAATGTCACAACAAGAAAAGGGTCATTTAGCGACGTCTATAGCGGCGTCCGGCGGCGTCTATCGCGGCGTCGCCCGACGTCGCCGCAGGGCGTCGAATTCGGTTTCGTCGCGTCGCGGCGTCGTCGCATGCGACGTCGGCAAGCGTCGCCGGGCGTCCGCCTTGAGCGTGACTCGGGCGTGACTCATCACGTCGCTTCGGGCGTCGCATGCGGCGTGGCGTCGCGTCTTGACGTGGTGTCTGAAAAAATAAAAAATAAAATAAAATAAAAAATAAAAAAAAAGGAAAGAATTTTAATAGTTAGTTACAATATACAAGAGGCAAGAGGCGAGTAGTGGCTATCTTTACGTGTTCCCTGTTAGGGGAAAACCCTAACAGACCAATATTAGACAATGACATTGACGACCAATATTAGACAATACGACCAATATTAGACAATGACATTGAAAGTTAACGTGAACTAAGAGTTTATAGCACTTACGAATCTATGTAAAAAGCCTTTTCGGCCGCCAGAACCCAAGTGAGACGGAATTCGTTTGCTTGAAGTTGCCTTGGCGGTCCAGGCGGAGGCGGATGTTTTTCTTGGAATCCTTTGCACGTTGAAAGTGATCGATTGCAAGGAATACAACATGACAAGTTAAATGTCTTATTTGAATTGAGCGAATGGCAACAAATAACAAATACCTTGATATCTTCCTTATGGGGCCAGATTAAGTGGTTTAGGGACCTTTGACCAATCGCCTCCCAATTTTTTGGCATTCGACTTCAATTTTGCAATCACTCTTTGCCTTTTCTATAAATCAATAGATTAACACAAAACAAAAGAATAAAAAATAAGACTATGACTAGGTCATGTACCTTCTTTTCAAGCGGCTCCCCATCATCGAAATGAGCCCCTTCCAAATCTGGATTAGTGGGATTAAAAGCTAGAGTTGGCTAACATACGCTTTAGGGTTATAAGCTAGATTTGGCCACCTCTACCTAAAATTACAAGAAAAGTCGACTTGGACCCGAACACAGTCGTCTCCACTCGTAGTGGAGCCTACCGTGCCCTTGAACAAGCCACTACAATTTTATTTTAAACCTAAAAAATAACAAGTGGCTGTGGACTTTGAACCAGTGCGATGGCCCTCTCCACTCTAGGTGGAGCGGTAGTGCCCTTGAACAAACCACTCCTTAACCTAGGAAAAATATATGATCGTAGTGAAGTGGACTTGAACAGGGTACATGGTCCTCCCCACTCTAGGTGGAGCCGACCCGTGCCCTTGAACAAGCCACTCCATCAATTTTTTAACCTGCTTAAAATTATAAAAATAAAATGCAAAGCGATCAACTTACCAAAAGAAGGGCGTGTGTAACAAGATCCTCGACGGGTCCAAATCGAAATAGAAAGCAACAAAGAGTTAGAAGAATAAGAACAACGGAAAAAAAGATCGAAGAAGAAGAAAAAAAAAAAAAAAAAAAAAAGATGAAGAAATAGTAAAACAAGAAAAAAAAAAATGAATGAATCAAAGAAGAAGAGAAGGGTGGGAGAAAGAAGAGAAGGGGAAAGAGGAAAAAAAGAAATTAGGGGAAGAAAGAGAAGAATGGAAGAAATAAGAGAATGAAATGGAAGAAGATAGAAGAATGGAAGAATGGAAGAGTGAAATAAGGGAAGAATCGAAGAAAGAAATGAGGAAAGAAGGAAAAAGAAGAAGAATGAAGAAACAAGAAGAAGAAAAAGAAATAGAAAAAAAAATTTGAAATCTACACTAAATCATTCAATCCAAAACCATTCAATCCAAAACCATGATCTACTAACCTTAAAAAGAGTGCTTGCAAGTCGTTCAAGGTCAGAGCGCCAAGATCGCCCAAAATAGTCGATAAGAAGGAAGCCTAGGAATGGTCCAGGAAAAGGCGGCCCGCGGATTTGTAAAAAACACCGGCGTCGCATGCGAAAAGCGGCGTCATTTGCGGCGTAATTTTAATCGATATACGATTTGAAATCATATATACGATTTCAAAATCATATATCGATTTCAAAATCGTTATATCTGGTTTAACGTCGCATGCGGCGTGTCCATGACGTATTTTGTTATAGCGACGTCCTAACACTTTTTAATTTTTGGTGCCATTTTTCATCGATGGTCATGAAAGTTTGTCCTTATGCTAATTTGGACATTCAGAACCATATATGCAAATCAAAATCGCATTCGGATTTAACCAATCTTCTATTGCTACTACTTACGAATGTTTGAGCACGGGGTGGCATGTTTGAGCACAGGGGTGGCGGTTTGATAAGTTCTCCGGACGGATGTTGGATTTTTGGCCCTTATCGAGCGAGGGCCCTTGAGCGAAAGGATTCAATGGTGGGATAGGGGCGAGAGATCCGGGAGTGTGGTCTTTTAGCGTGACGCCCCCGGGAGTGGCCGAGGGAAAGGCTACCTTGGGAAACTTTTGGGGCTCGCCTCTTGGGGTTGGACTCTCCCTCTAATGAGACGGCCTTGCAAGGTCCGGCCTTGTTTGACTTGGGCAAGTGTGTGGCTTCGGATCGCAACAACAACCGGGCCCGGACCGTTCTAATGCAAACACTTTGATCTAAACCTTGTCAGGAAATTTTGAAAACTGGCCGTATGTTGGCGATGACTTAGGAAGCCCTGATGACAAAAAATCAGAATTTAATTCCGTACTATGCATTAATTACGAATTTATGAATGTCTTGCTACGCAAAAAGGCGCCCTTTACTTCTAACTACCACAACGGGAGGAGTACAGATCCAAACTCCATTCAGGTCCGGTTCCCTTGCTTCGCGTTCTCAAGCGCATCTTATCGGCCAAGTCCCAAGTGCAAAAGACCAAAACTTCGGCACCCAAAGCGCAAACCACGCTTAGAACACGGCAACTCATAGGGTTTACGTTTGGAGGCTCTATCCTTGTCGATTCGACTAGGACCTTGCGCCGTGTCTTGGCGTAGAGGAGTGGTGTTGACGCCGTGAGTTAACGGACCCTAAAACCACATGGAAGCGGCTTGCCCCCAAAAGTCCTCTCCGAAGGCCCCGGGCGACGGACGGGCAACTTCCCCTCTCCGGAATCGTGATTCGGCTCGCCAATGGACCGGAATGTCGACATTGTCCACGGTGACCAAGTTTCGCGGCCGAAGACCACCCCTTCTCGAGGAAGCGTCAAACTATCTCATGTCCAACACACTCGTAGTCAATTGGCCTAGGAGGTGGCTATCGAATCACCGCAGCGTGAGGGCGTAAGTGTTTCTTTCTTTTGCAAACCGACCGCGGAAACTTGGTCTCTAGGGTAATTTCGGCCTCATGGACGATGTGGAAGTCAAATCGCCATTAGAGCCTCCGCAATGTCCGAACGACAAAACACTTTGGTTTCTACATTGCCGACCAAGTAGACGCTTCGCGGTTTGATAAGTTCTCACGGACGGATGTTGGATTTTTTGGACCTTATCGAGACAGGGCCCTTGAACGAAGGATTCAAAGCGGTGGGATAGGGGAACCGAGATCCGGGAGTGTGGTCTTTAGCGTCTGCCCCCGGGGGCTGCGGAAGAAAGTTGCCTCGGGGAAACTTTTGGGGCTCGCCTCTTGGGGTTCGGACTCTCCCCTCTAATGAGGCGGCCTTGCAAGGTCCTGGCCTTGTTTGACTTGGGCAAGTGTGCCATTTCGGTTGCCCAACAACAGCTGCCCGGGACCGTTCTAATGCAAACACTTTGATCTAAACCTTGTCCGGGAAATTTTGAAAAGCGGCCTGTATGTTGGCGATGACTTAGGAAGCCTCACGACAAAAATCAGAATTTAATTCCGTACTATGCATTAATTACGAATTTATGAATGTCTTGCTACTCTTTGCAAAAGCGCCCTTTACTTCTAAGCGCCACAACGGGAGGAGTACAGATCCAAACTCCATTCCGTCAGTTCCCTTGCCCAGCGTTCTCAATCTTGCATCTTATCGGCCAAGTCCCAAGTGCAAAGGACCAAAACTTCGGCATCCAAAACGCAAACCACCGCTAGAAACGACAACTCATAGGGTTTACGCCGGAGGCTCTATCATGTCGGTCGACTAGGACCTTGCGCCGTGTCTTGGCGTAGGGGGGGTGTTGGCCGAGAGCACGGACCCTAAAACCACGGAAGCGGCTTGCCCCAAAAGTCCTCGAAGGCCCCGGCGACGGACGGGCAACTTTCCCTCTCGGAATCGTGATTGATTCGCCCAATGGACTCGAGCGTTGACATTGCCCTAGGGACCAAGTTTCATGGCCAAAAGACCACCCTTCTCGAGGTAGCATCAAACTATCTCATGTCCAACACACTCGTAGTCAATTGGCCTAGGAGGTGGTCACGTCGAATACCGCAGCGTGGGGCGTAAGTGTTTCTTTCTTTTGCAAAACCGGCCGTGCAACTTGGTCTCTAGGGTAATTTCGGCCTCCCTGGGACGATGTGGCGAAGTCGAATCGCCATTAGAACCTCGCTTAATGTCCGAACGACAAAACACTTTGGTTTCTACGGTCGACCCATGGGGACGCCAGCGGTTTGATAAGTTCTCACGGGGCCGGATGTTGGATTTTTTTGGACCTTATCGAGACAGGGCCCTTGAACGAAGGATTCAACGGTCGGATAGGGGAACCGAGATCCGGGAGTGTGGTCTTTAGCGTACGGCCCCCGGGAGCCCGGGAAAGGCGCCTCGGGGAAACTTTTGGGGGCTCGCCTCCGGGGTCAGGACTCTCCCCTCTAATGAGGTGGCCTTGCAAGGTCGGCCTTGTTTGACTTGGGCAAGTGTGCCATTTCGGCTGCCCAACAACGTTTGCCGGACCGTTCTAATGCAAACACTTTGATCTAAATCTTGTCCAGAAATTTTGAAAACTGGCCTGTATGTTGGCGATGACTTAGGAAGCTTGCTGACAAAAAATCAGAATTTAATTCCGTACTATGTATTAATTACGAATTTATGAATGTCTTGCTACTGCAAAAGCTGCCCTTTACTTCTAACTGCCACAACGGGAGGAGTACAGATCCAAACTCCATTCCGTCAGTTCCCCTTGCTTCGCATTCTCAACTGCATCTTATCGGCCAAGTCCCAAGTGCAAAAGACCAAAACTCGGCACCCAAAACGCAAACCCTGCTAGAACCTGGCAACTCATAGGGTTTACGTTTCGGAGGCTCTATCCTTGTCAGATTCGACTAGGACCTTGCGCCGTGTCTTGACGTAGAGGGGTGGTGTTGACGCCAGAGCACGGACCCTAAAAACCACCTGGAAGCAGCTTGCCCCAAAAGTCCTCTCCCGAAGGCCCTGGCGACGGACAGGCAACTTCCCCTCTCCGGAATCGTGATTCGGCTCTGCCAATGGACTCGGAATGTCGACATTGTCCTGGGGACCAAGTTTCGTGGCCAGAAGACCACCTCTTCTCGAGGAAGCGTCAAACTATCTCATGTCCAACACACTCGTAGTCAATTGGCCTAGGAGGTGGCGTCGAATCACCGCAAGCGTGGGGCGTAAGTGTTTCTTTCTTTTGCAAACCGACCGTGCAACTTGGTCTCTAGGGTAATTCGGCCTCCCGGACGATGTGGCGAAGTCGAATCGCCATTCGAGCCCTCCGCAATGTCCGAACGACAAAACACTTTGGTTTCTACAAGGTCGACCGCAGAACGCGCGGTTTGATAAGTTCTCGGACCCGGATGTTGGATTTTGTTGGACCTTATCGAGCGGGGCCCTTGAGCGAAGGATTCAAGCGGGCCGGATAGGGGAACCGGAGATCCGGGAGTGTGGTCTTTAGCGTCACGGCCCCCGGGAGCGCCGCCGAGGAAAGGCTACCTCGAAACTTTTTGGGGCTCGCCTCTTGGGGTTGGACTCTCCCCTCTAATGAGACGGCCTTGCAAGGTCCTGTCCTTGTTTGACTTTGGGCAAGTGTGCGGCTCACGCCCAACAACAAGCTGCCCGGACCGTTCTAATGCAAACACTTTGATCTACACCTTGTCCGGAAATTTTGAAAACCGGCATGTATGTTGGCGATGACTTAGGAAGCCTGCTGACAAAAAATCAGAATTTAATTCGGTACTATGCATTAATTACGAATTTATGAATGTCTTGCTACCGCAAAGTCGCCCTTTACTTCTAACCGCCACAACGGAGGAGTGAGATCCAAACTCCATTCCGCCGGTTCCCCTTGCTTCAGCGTTCTCAATCGCATCTTATCGGCCAAGTCCCAAGTGCAAAAGACCAAAACTCGGCACCCAAAACGCAAACCCCCGCTAGAACCCGGCAACTCATAGGGTTTACGTTTGGAGGCTCTATCCTTGTCGATTTGACTAGGACCTTCTTGCCGTGTCTTGACGTAGAGGGGGTGTTGACACGGGCGAGGGACCCTAAAACCATCCTGGGCGCCTTGCCCCAAAAGTCCTCTCCGAAGGCCCCCGGGCGACGGACGGGCAACTTCCCTCCTCGGAATCATGATTCGGCTCGCCAATGGACTCAAACGTCGACATTGCCACGGGGACCAAGTTTCATGGCGTAAGACCACCCCCTTTCGAGGAAGCGTCAAACTATCTCATGTCCAACACACTCGTAGTCAATTGGCCTAGGAGGTGGCAAAACCGCAACGTAGGGCTTAAGTGTTTCTTTCTTTTGCAAAAATGACCGTGCAACTTAATCTCTAGGGTAATTTCGGCCTCCGGGACGATGTGGCGAAGTCGAATCGCCATTCGGAGCCTCCGCAATGTCCGAACGACAAAACACTTTGGTTTCTACGGTCGGCCGACCGCAGGACGCTTCACGGTTTTGATAAGTTCTCGGGACCGGATGTTGGATTTTTGGACCTTATCGGAGACGGGCCCTTTGAACGAAGGATTCAATGGTGGGATAGGGAACCGAGATCCGGAGTGTGGTCTTTAGCACGGCCCCCGGGGAGCGCCAGGAAAGGTCGCCTCGAAACTTTTTGGGGCTCGCCTCTTGGGGTCCGGACTCTCCCCTCTAATGAGGTGGCCTTGCAAGGTCCTGGCCTTGTTTGACTTGGGCAAGTGTGCCAGCTCGGCTGCCACAAAAGTTCTCTTACGAAGGCCCTGGCAATGGACGAGCAATTTCCCCTCTCCAAAACCATGATTTGGCTCTTCCAATGGACTCAGAATATCGACATTACCCTGGGGACCAACTTTCGTGGCCAGAAGACCACCCTTGTTCTCCAAAAAGAACAAAGTACACTAGACGTCCAGTAGACGTCCCGCGCGACGTCACGTCGCACGCGACGTCACGTCGCGACAAAAAAGTGACGCGACGCATGGCGGCGGTGGTCATAGGCGTGGCGCACGGGCGTGGACAGACCGCCACGCCATTGTCGACGTCGCGACCACACGCCGCGATGCGACGCGGCGCTGACGCGGACGCCGCATTGACGTCGCATGGTGACGTTATTTGCGACGTCACGTCGCACAGACGTCGCAAGCCCACGTCGCTAAATGTCCATTCTCTTGTTGTGTGTCATGGGCAACGAGGTTGCGGTGGAGTTGCTTGCTATTTCAAGGATGCCCTTGCTCCATATATCACGCTTCATAAAGCGGATAGATATAATTGCTACATGTGGCTCAAACTTCATTGTCACAATAGTAGTACCATTTTTGTTTCTGCCTGTTACTTCCCACCTACATCATCACCTTTTTATGATGAATATGATGTCGCTCGCAGTGATCCCTATGGTGATCTTTATGATGACATTGCTCAATTCAAACAGTTGGGGCATGTTATTCTTCTTGGTGATTTCAATGCTCGCCTTCTTTGAAATGCAAAATTTGCTCAACTCATACTTGAGGATGTCCATGACCCTTTATGGATGTACGCTAATGATCTGATCTTTCCACGTTCATCGCCGATGCTAACAAACCCGTCTCAACATTTGGAAGGGAGCTCATCTAGTTGTGTGAAGTCTTTGAGATGGTACTTTGTAATGGCTTAGAGCAATGGCCACACTCTAAAGGTATTACATGCGAGGATGGGATAAAAGGGGTGGTGGTACTAGTGTTGTTGATTATGTCATTTCCCAAGTGCAAGCCTTGGATCTCATTTCAGATTTTTGAATTGGCACAAGGCATAGAGATGAGGAGATAAAATCGATCACTATCCACTTTATTTATCATTAAAGTGGCGACTTCCACCTCTTCAACCCATTGCTATCCGGGCTCCCGCCCCCCAAAGCATTCGTTTGACTTATTTTAGATCTTTTGAATATGAGCAGACATTAGCTCCTGGCGCTTGCGGTATTTTGGATTACCCAACTCTTCAAGAGCGTAATGCAAACATTTCTTCGATGCTTTGCTTATACATTGTCTCTTGCTTTGGTACACGACTTTGGTGTTGCTCATTGGTAGGAAATCCTTTCCTAGAAATGCCTGGTTTGATGAAGACCGCAAGCGGCTTAAAAACAATTGCGAACGATAGTTGAGCCGGATACGTGACATAATGCCATTCGTAATTATAAGTTTGTTTTGAACGCGCAAGAAGGCATGCTTTGTTGCCGAGCATCGAAGCAAATGTTTGAATTCATCGCTACGTGAGCCTCGGACCTTCGGGCAAAAAATATTATATCGACCACCTCCTACCCTTGGACATATTTCTATGCAAAGAATGGGATGAGCGATTGGTCCACTTATATGATCATCCCGGGGTCCTTAATTACGTGCCTCCTTTGGTAGGTGATATTCTTCAATTTAGAGAGGAGGAAGTCAAAGAAGGACTGTGACATCTATCTAATGGCAAGTCTCCTGATCTTCAAGGTTTGCAAGCAGAATTGCTTAAATGGGGGGGTCCGCTATTGCTTCCAATCATCACTACTCTTTTAAATCAAGCTTTGCAAGAAGGCTTGCCAGAAACTTGGGCCGTCGGCAAGTAAGATCGTACCAATTTACAAAGCAGGTGATAAGCATGATCCTTCTAATTATCGCATGATCATGGTAAGTTCCATATTTTCAAAGCTCTTAGCCGGTCTTCTTGAGAAGCGGTTGACATCATGGGCGAACATCTTTGGTGTATGCGTCTTTGTAGGGGACGAATGCTTTCGTCCATGCCATTCTACAATAGACCATATTTTCACATTGCACATACTTATTGAACATAGTCGAAGTTTGAAACAAGACCTCTATATATGTTTTGTGGATTTTACTTACGCTTTTGATACAAGACCACCCGCGAAGCTTCTTTTGGCGGTGCTTGCGGCACTTGGGGTTCCACAAGATCTTCAAAATGCGGTTTATTGGCTCTATGAAAGGGTTTTTGCTAAATTTCCAAAGATCGGTACTCAAATCACTAGCAATATTGGAGTTTCGGGGTTGCCCTTTATCTCCTACACTCTTTGGCTTGTACATTGATCAATTGGAAGAATGGCTTGATAATCATGGCGTGAGGAGGTCCACATTTGGCACACTATATCATTAGGCAACTTATGTATGCCGATGATGTTTCACTTCGGCACATACCGCCGCTAGTATCAAAGCAACATTTACATGCTCGCACGCAGTTTTTGTGAGAAATCTGGTCTGCGTGTTAATCTCCAAAAGACCAAGCTTTTGGTAGTTCAATCCTCTCGTCATAATGTTCCCACTATGCACTATGATAGCCGCTGAAGTTGAAGTTGTAGATAGCTACAAGTATCTTGGTGTAGAATTCTCAGAAGAACACACTTTGGGGAGCGATTGTATTACCAAGCGGGTGGTCTTTGGATGGAGAGCACTCTATGCAATGCAAAACAATTGTTTTCGCGCAGAAATTCATGATTGGCCACGGAAAGCCCACTTGTTTTGGGCTTTGGTAGAGCTGTTTTTTTTGTATGGTTTCGAAGTGTGTGGGGGCACGCCATTAGTGCTAGTGCTTGGGAGAGCTTGGGCGAAGTGTAAAAGTCCTTTCTCACTTACAGACCTCGGAGTTAAAACAACGGTGCCCTATGCTATTCTTTTACAAGAGCAGGTTTTGGCCTCTTCAACATTACGCCATGAAGCGCCATCTCCACTATATCTGCAAGGTGCACCACATGGATGATGTTAGGTATCCTGTTCTTGCACTTGCCATAGCTGAATCTCCTCGGGCGTTTGAAACGCGATGTTGGAAAGAGCATTGCACTACATGGTTTTGCGGCAAAAGTCCTTTCTTCACACCGATGCTTGCCGATTCGATCCCGAGCTTTTGCAACAATATCTCAATTGTCGTTTTTCTCAAAAGATATGGGACACAATTAATTTGGCCCAAGTGAAAACTGGTCATTATCATGCACACATAAATCCCACCTTAGCACCAGGAACAAGCTTGTAGCTATTGCATCAATTCGCATGGGGTCCCCGGTCTGATTGACAGGGTAGATGGGAGCGGCCGCAATTTCATGAAGCGAGACTATGTGCCACTTGCCGATTCAAGGTTATTGATAATGAAAGCCATACTCTTTTGAGTTGCCCTGCTTTTGAGATAGTCCGGAATCATTTTTTGACCTTAGCATTCCATTCCACGCTTCCACAACTTCTCAGAGCACCATCTGTGCATGACTTGGCATTATACATACTTGAGGTTCTAGATAAATGTCTGCAATTACTAAGCCCTCAGTAGTCATTATCTCCGCTTGTCTAGTATCATCATTACTGCAAAGGTTTTTCCCTTGAAAATCTTTCGAGGCAGGGGTTTTTTAATCCTAGTAGTAATGATTGTACTAGCCCATTGTATGGGTCCCATGACCTATTGGTCTCCGTGGACGTTAAAAAATCTATTCTATTCTATATTCTATTCGGTGCACCGTTGGTCTGCCACCCAATTCCCTAATGAAAGAAGCCATAAGGTATAATGTATGGTTAGGCACATGATTTACTTCACATTTCATAAGATACAAGTTGAAGATTTCTACATATTTTTGAATGGTCTCACTATGCTTGATGTGGAAAGTCTGATATAGAGGAGATGTTTTGTGGCTAGGGCGGCAACAGGGGGAAGGAGGAGCCCTCCTATCCTCTCTTTGATCTTACCCTCTTGCAAACCGGATACTACGATCCGGTAAGTGGGGTTTGCCGATGTGCCGAAGATTTTCTTCTTCAAAGAAATTGCACGAGCTAGCGGATTCAAGGCGGTCTTGTGGATTTGGCCTGGTAAGCCACTAACGTGGTATTCTGCTCTCAATCTTTTTAAGAATGATGATTGGTTAAGCAAATCACACCGAAAGGGCGCAGAGTCTATAAGGTGGAGCAGATTTGAAGCCGAATTCATAAAGAGAGCAGTTTTGGGTCTGTTTGGCAGTCTTTTTAGTTGGATCTTCTATCCATTTGGTTTTTTCCCCTCCTCTTGCTCTTTCTTGCTAGCGGAAAGATCTAGGGATGTTTTCTTGAAAGGAGCAGAGTAAATTCTTGATCTTAAATTTACAGTTTTAAAACAGGATGTTAGATTATTTGAGATCGCCGAGCTAGGGATTTGAGTGTGTCTAGGAAGACGCTTCCATATCAAGACCAGATATCATGAGCCAGAATTAGGGAGAGTTCTGGTGGCTGTGTGTCTAGCCCGATAAAGTTGGTATTTGGAGCATCCCGATAATGCAGCATCTTACTTTAATCTCTCATTTGGCTATAAAGCTGTTGAATTTGTTCATAGTTTGAAGCATATTTGCTTCTCTGAGCAGTGCGGGAGATTGTTCAGGTTACTCCACATCTCTTTTCTCTTCATTTCTATTTCTACAAGAGGTTTTCTTGGAGCATTCAAGATCTGTTTGTAGCTTGTGGAAAATGGGCATTTGGCTCCTATAGTATTCTGTTTAATTGGGAAGATGTTAATACTGTAGTACTGGTTAGACAGAAGAAGAGGTTGAGAGAGGCTCATGTGTACTTTAGTTACAGACATATTCTGATCCAGAAGGGATCATTTGTACGTAAACTATATCTGATTCATGAGGGATCTATTGTACTGTAATTTTTTCTATTTGATAAATACAATAACTTCTTACCTTCAAAAAAAAAAAAAAAAGGGAAGAAAGTCTGCAATTCAAATATCAAATCTTGAGGGTCAAGAAGCTTATCAAACCTTGCTAAGAACTTTATGGCACTCGCATCCCAAGCATTAGCACCTATGCTTATTACATACTCGAGCCATGCCCTTACCTCATCATTTTTGAAATAGTTCTTGAGCTCTGAAAACTTGCAACCTTTTTTTATAGCCATATTCTGATAGTATTCTTCGAAAGTGTCCAAGAAGTTGTTAGCATTGATGATTGGATCAAAGAGACGATTGAGAAAATCGGGTTCAAAGTGAACAGACAATATGGCTAGTGCACTTTCCTGAAACCGAAAAAGGTATGCACACACAAATGATGTTATCTCGAGTTTTAATGAACACGTTTGGCTAAGTCATTATCAGAGATCTGAAATTGAAATGATGGAGAAAAGTGTATTCAAATTGAATCAGTGAACTATACAATAAAAACAACAAGCAAGGAGCATCTGGCGGATCTTGAAGCAAGGGGCATCAGGTGATTTCAAGAAAAAATGTGCAAACATGATTAAAATGTGGATTTTAGGCTGACGATATACAATTTAATAGTGGTTTGAAACTCAGAGACTTCTGTGTTTTATGGGGATGCTTTTTGAATTATTTTGAAGTATAAGATGCTGACAATATGCTGGATACATACAAATTGTACTTATGCAATGAACTTCCAATTTTGACTCTATTCTTTGTAACTAAATGAACATTTTATTATTGGATACTTGCAACTTTTTGCATTTTTCTTTGCTCTTACTTCCTAACACTTCATAAGACTTGCTTATAAACTTCAAATAGAATAAGCACTGATTTTTCTAATAAATTTTCAAATTAAAGTTTAATTTTACCTTTGTTAACCACTACCAAATGGAAATATAGCCGAAATTTGTTGCTATCAAATGCAAATACAACATAAATTTCTTACATATTCTAAATGAGGTGTACCCTCGACTATCTCGGTTGTTGGATTCGTAGATCCTATAGCCTAGACTGTATGTTTATTTCTCTGAAGCCTCTCATTTCAATTGTAGTCATTTAGGATTAGGAGCACTATGATACCAGGGGCACTATGATTTCAAAATATGAAATACATGTTCGCCTAAGGATTTGGAGTGTGAAATTGGGGAATCGAACCCTTAGCAAAATAGTTGCATGGTCCTAATTAGAATGCTTTGACCAACACAACATATTCATTGATGATATTATATAGGTCATTCTATATAGAAATTTTGGCAAGTTATACTACAGAAAAATCAACCTTTTCATGGCAAGGAAGGTATTCTTCAGTGGTAAAGCATCAAATCGATCAGTACCAATAGCAAAGAAGTTATTCTTCATTGCTGGATCTTCAAAATCTTTACAAAATCCCCTTCTAGTAGTCCCTCCCCCGTTTCAGCTTGATCCGTGAAAAATAGTATGGACTTTAGTCTATGGGCAGGTTTCTTGGCATGGATAAGGCCATTTGGGATCTTTGACTATAACTAGACCGTTAGATGAAAAGGTCAATTCTTGGCTTGAATTGCTTATAGGGTTCTTCAAAAGCATCGAATATATCCTACTGGCTAAAAAGTTAACATTTTTTGTTTGGGTGTGTTATGGGAGATCTTGTTATTTTGGTTGGAAAAAAAAAATAAAAACGCAAAAATTCCATGGTGAGGGCAGCTATGGCACACTGTCCCTGAAATCTTCCTCTGTTTGCCTTCAACCCTGTTGGGCAATCCCATGCCACCAAGCTCGCTGCTTTCACCGACTCTTCCAAATCCATCTGTGCCTATTGTTGTTATGGGTTTTGAATTTGAAGAGCTTTCTGCTTCTAAAATGCCTGCCGCTACAACACATTTGGCCTTGAATTAGTCTAGGCGATGCAGTTTAGATGGTTTGCCCAAGCTGTCGAAAATTTATCCATGTTGCATATCATCAATTTCGAGATTATGCAGTTGCCAAAAGAGAATGTGGCTCTCCGAAGCTACAGATTATCGGTGCTCGCCCTTCTGTGGAGCTCCTAGAATAGATCCGAAATCGATGGCCGAGTTTGTCAAAGAATTGAATCGGCCTTTCAATTTTGCGCAGTGCTGGAATCTCTCGAGCAAGTTGTTTGAATTCAAGTGCATGATGCAGTTGCACAGGCTACTCCATGTAATTAAGCAACCAAAAACTGATTTCCATTCTCGATCTGATCTGCCAAATGGGTCCCAAAGTGGTGGCAATTGCAGAAAAGAAGGCAAAGGGAATTTTCAAAGGATGCAATGCCAAAACAGCAGAAGCAATTCCTCAGAATGGGACGGATCATCCTTAAAATAGCCGTTCTCTTTCTGGCTTAAATATTTTTTAATAGTTGGCAAAAGAAAAACCCATCCCTAATAAGAAACAATTTTTGATTATATGGCTCAACCCAGAAAATTCGGCTAAGCTATAAACACATATTCCAATTGCGTACATGGAGGTCCACGTGGGTTATGGCCCGTTGCCAGCCCACATGCTCGGACTTACCACGTGGCGGAGGGAGATTCGGTGAAATGATGAGTAAGCAGACTAGGAGTAGATAGGCTAGTTTTGTATTTCTTTATTTGGCCACACTTTCCAAGAAATGGGTTTTGAAGGTCAAAAAGAGGACAAATTCAAACATCTCAAAGCCCAAACCACATATTCTTTTGAACTCTATCAGATGGAAAAGAAAAAATTTGGAAAATGAGCACTCTTCTTTTTAGGGCAAAAAAATGGCCAAGGGTGTGCGATTTGTCAAGAAGGGTGATGATTTGGCAAATGAAGAGTGACATGGCAATATGAAGGTGGTGATGTGGCACGAAAAAATAGCAAGTAATATTTTTCCTAGTCAAAAACGTTTTGTGATAGAGGATGAGGTGGATGACATGTGGAGGTGATGTGGATGACATGCTGATGATGTATGGTGATTATATGGATGATATAGGGTGGTGTGAAGGTGATATATGGGTAAATTCGACATGTATGCACCAAGGTGCTTGATTTTTTTTGATATTTCTTAGACCAACTTTTGCCCTTTCTAGATATGTGATGTCGAATGTGGTGTTTTTGTCTCTAGCTTTGGTTTTAGAGAGACAATATGATTGTAGACCTTGGGAATGGCCAATTTTGTTGGAATTTTGGTAATTTTTCATGTATGGTGGATGAATAGCATGTTTTGACTAGGAAAAATTCTTTTCCTGGTTTTGGAAAGATGCACTGGTATATGAAAGGAAGAAAAATAGGTTTTGGATATAATCATGGTGGCAACGCCTTGGACAATGATAAATCATGCCTTGGAAAGTGAAACATCATGCCAAATCTAGTAAAATACCAATGTGACTCGAGGGGTCTTCGAAACTTGATTTAGAGGCCTTCAATCTTTGTCCTGTTAAAATAATATCTATCTTCAAGTCTTCATGGTCAAAAGTCCTTCTTGCAATGCCCATATGATGTCCAATCAAAATCCTCCCTTGGTTTTCATAATAAAATATCTTTTACAAGTCTTCAAAGGATAGATGTATTTAGGATCTATGTTCCACTAGTTCATACACACATATATCAAGTCAAGTATTAGCAAAATGTATAATGTATATATATGGTTCTTCTATGCTGCCAAAATGTGGTAGCAACATCTAGAGCACATGGGTTATTGTAACCAAATCCATTCAATTTTACATAGAGCACCTTGTATGTGAACGCGAGCTTCTTGTCACTTATACTCCTAGTTACCAAATCTTTATCAATCCATAAAGCTAGTTTCTTACAGATACTCTAGAGGAATGTTACAAGAACAACAAGGGCCTTGTATGTACATCTCATGGACCTATTAGTCTCAAACGATTGGAAAAAACATTCTCCTAGAAACACCATATTAAAATTTCAATCTAATATGTTTTGCAAGAAATTGATTATGTAAAAATACTTTCTGGAGTATGCTTTCCCTTTCCTTTTTTTTTTCTTTTTTGGGTTATCAACAATGGAGTTTTTGCCTAACAGGCACACAGATGCCATATTCAAAATACATCCCGTGCACAAATTACATCATAAAAATCAAGAAATAGTTTGAATTCATGAGACGACCACAATGAGTTCGTCAATTAAATTTCGCATTGGCATATGCTATCAATAAGTAGAAAAACAAGAACTACTATTAGAAGAAACAATATATTAAGATTGCTTCCTTCTTTCTGGCATATATCACCTATCCCTGAGTCCGTTGTACCAATTGCATGGTCTCTAAAAGGATGGTGAATAGTATGATTCCCGTTAAAGTATTCTAAAATATTGGATGTCTTGGATGTTGCAATTGATGATAGTGATTTTATCTTTTGTAGCTTTATATTGTACCTCGCATTTGAACACCATGTGAACCAATCATCTTGCCATTCTATGTGATCTTCACTATCCCATACCCTTCCTCCATTGTTGTCAACTAGCACTAAGTCACCATTATCAAGTACTCGGATATCAACTGCCCCTGTTGCATTGATTTCCCACTTCACTTTACCATTATTCAACAATTGGAGTTGTCCTTTGCCTTCATCAACTTGAGCCGTGCAATTATCTGTTACCATTGGAATAGGACTAGATCTCCACAAACTTGAATTTCCATTTTGAGGATGCACATCTAGCCAACAGAGATTGCTTCCTGAGCTGACACGTATTTCTAATATGTATTCCATATTTGATGACCACCGCCATATTTTTGTTTGTGTTGTATATGTGGCGGTAATGGAATTTTCATTCACCTTGCTCACTACTTTGCCACCATTGGTAGGAGGAGGAGGAGAAAGATGAGGCGAATGAAAATGCGAAGGAGATGGTGCAGGAGCAGACAAGACAGAAGGGTGTGAATGATTTGTTGAACTTGAAACATGAACCACAAGCCAAATATGGCAACAAAATAGTGACAATAGAAGATGCCCCATTTTCTAGCTCAACAGATCCGGCCTCAAGATATATACCACCAAGCACACTTCTCAAGCCATCTGTTTTTTCACTTTGCGTATGATCATCAAACAAATGGGATCATGAGATACCATTCGAGATCACTTGCTTAAATAAAAGCTATAAAAAAGAGGATGCTTTAATTTTTATTATATTACATATAAAGAGTAGCCATGTTCATAAAGAGGCAACGCCACTTTTTTGCTATACATTTATATAAAAAGGAGTAATCAACAATTCATGATGCATGTTTAAATTGTCAAGAGACCAGTCCAAGGTCACTAAACTTTGTTGGTGGCCTATTAGCGCCCAATTTCCGCCATATGAATGCCCACAATTAAGGTTAAATGTCCCATTGTTTCCCATTTTTTCCCATGGTCACATTTTTTGAGTTGGACAAATACATGGTCTATTGTTAGGCATTTGTGGGCCATAGAGTCTATCTCTGGATATCTAACGGGCATTTGATGGTCTTTTGAGGGCATTTGGTGGGTTATCAAAGGTCATCAACGGTCTATTATGATCAAAAGGGCAATAAAATCTAGAATAGACTTCAAATTTGTCAAAATGTCTCGAGTCTCACAAATTTAACTATGATATGCCAAAAATTAGGAGGCTAAAATTGTTTTAACCCATCGTAATAAACTTTTTGCCCTTAACAAAGTGCTTCGTGGACAACCTTTCCCCATGGTCTCTTCCAAAGTTACACGCGTATTGGCTCCCCAGTTTTAATCTTTGGATTCGTAGGAGCAAATCACGTGATTCGCTTGTTACAATTACTGTGATTTGTTCAAGCTAAACATAGTGATGTGGCGCCTATGTGGCATGCTTCCGATCCATTTTTTCTCCCCTGAACTCATGGTCTGCACACCTGCCTGTACACTTTGATGCCATATGGCTCGGGCCAATCACAATGATGTGGCACCTATGTGGCATGCTTCCGATCCCTTTTTTCTCCCCTAAACTCATGGTCTGTACACTTGCATTTGTAGCATGTACACTTGAACGATGTGGTTTGTGATTAGCATTATGTGATTATCTTGAGCTAATCACTGCGATTCACTTGTACTAATCACATTGTCCTATGGTTAGGAAGCCAACATCAGCACCGAAACATTGAGAACATGGCAAGGGGTCACATTGAAAGCCTTATTTCTCGAATTGAAGGAGAGTTTAGTTTGAGCATTTAGCTAATCCGAAAAAAAAGGGGGCAGTGAAAATTTGCCCAAACAACATTTTCTTGCATCTTGAAATCTCTAGTCGACAACCTGCCGCCCAGTCGATTTCCCAATAGTGGTCGCATTCCTCTGTTAAGCAACCTCTGTTAAGCAACGCTCTCCCAGGTTAAGCGGCGCTGCCAGCAAAGACCCTGCCAGTAACTAGTCAGAAAGAGAAAATTGGAGGCAAATTTCATGCCCCTTGTTCTACCATGGTCGCATTCCCCTATAGACCGATTGGTCTCCGTGGACGATAAAAATACCTTCTTTCCTTCCTTCCTACCTCCCAGGTTATGCGGCGCTGCCAGCAAAGACCCTGCCAACAACTAGCCAGAAAGAGAAAATCGGAGGCAAATTTCACGCCCCCTTTCCTGTCGTCGAAAAAGTTTCGCAATTGAAATTTTCTGACGGCCACGAAAAAAATTTGACCTGAGTTTTTTCTCGGCGAAAATTTCTCCTTCCTTACGTAAACCACGGGGACCCTACAGTATCTGTGTTTTTTCATGTTTTATTTATTTTTAGGTGATTGTTTTCATTGTGGGTTAAGCGGCGCCGCTTTGGCTTGGTTATGGAGTGGAGATCATGCTAATGTAGGGTTCACATGGATGAGTGTGTCCGACTCCGGGCTGACGGCGTAGTCACATGTAAGTGTTTTTTTGAAGCGCGGGACCATTCCGGGCAGTAGCTGCCGACCCAAGCAGCCGCGGCCATCGTTCTATCGGTGGCCATACGCGGCTTGTGCCGTCGCTGTTCATGGCCAGCGGCCCACATGGCTGCTTCAATTCGAAGCAGGCGGTTCATTGCATTCACATGCGTGGCAGCCGCTTCTGTTTAAATCCAGATAGCAGATATATAGCAGAAATCATCCACAAAGCTTCGAATTGTATGTTTTTTCACTATTTCCTCCATTTCCCTATCTCTTTGTCCTCCATAGATTTAAATGCATCTCATCAGACCTCTATGAAAAAGAAATCCAGGTTGTTCCTTCCTTGCATAATTTGATTTTTCGAATACCTTTGTGCAGCCGGTTCTGTTCTGGATTCGTGGTCACAGATTCTCCAGCATGGCCGATGTGATTGCAATAGGAGGAGGTAATCGGATATTGCAGGAGGTAATAGGATGTGGAACCAGTCAAAATTCTTGCGCTACTTGCCCCAGAACCGATGCTGCAGACTGCCCTATTAGATCCATGTGATTTGAGTTGGCAGCTTGCTGTGCAGCGCGATTTAGGGCACCGTCAAATGCACCGCCCATTCCTTCCATGTGAATACGGCTTGAGTAATCATGGTCAGTGCTGAACATTCAGCCACGTATTCACATGGGGCCAGGTGTTTTTAGCATCAGAATTTCCACCGCCATTAATCTAGCTTAAAAACAATCGATATTCCCTTTCCCTGAAAGCTATCTCCTCCGGCTTGTTCTTCAAATTACTGAATTCTCCATGGCTCAAGATCATCTTCCTGTGCAAATATTTCAATGTATCATACTATCTGCATTCCATGGCCACAAGCAAATTTGGGTGGAGGGAACCACATCATAATCCTTTTCATACTCACAAAAATCAGATGGAACAGAATTGAAATCCATACCTCAAGAGATCTCCTCGGTAAAGCTTCCGGAATTGTGTCGTTGTTGAGGATAGCCCATCGTTTTTTGTTTGGGCATGTGAATGGGTCATGGTTGAGTAAGCCGCGAACTCAGCGGGGTATCAGCTCGCGAACTCAGCGGGGTATCAGCTCGACGAATTTTGAGGCATCAGCCCACGCAAAGAGCACTTTGCGATGCTGACTCCGTGCTGAGGGCAAATTTCATAAAAAGCCCTGTCATGTGAACGACCCATAAGGCTGAGGGCCGAAAGCTCATCTTAGGGTGCTGTAGAGCTCAAGTTGCTATGGTTGAAAGCATAGGCATGGTTATAGAAGCACCAACGAGAGCCTCCATAGCCAGATAAGTTCAAAAAGCAGGGTTCTTGAAGCCTCCATAGCCAGACAGAGCTCAAGAAAACACAACAAAAAAGCAAAAAGTGCCAACAGAGGCGACATGAAGTGCCATCACCGAGAACACCAACCTGCAGAAAACAGTCAAGAAGCACTGCCAACTTGCAGAAAACAGTCAAGAAGCACTGCCAATCTGCAGAAAACAGTCAAGAAGCACTGTCGGAAGAGTGGACATTGCACGCCACAATCGATCTGCATAAGAGAGCAAAAAAGAAGGAAAGGATGATGATGTCGTAGATTCCTACATGTACGGAAAAAAAAGGGACCCTGAAATTACAGGGCCAAACAACAGGTTTTTTCACGAAGAAAAACACAGTCGATTCAAGTCCCCTGCCTCCGTCGGCCCCCGCCTCGGTCCCCTGCCTCCGTCGGCCCCTGCCGTCCCCTTCTAACCGGCGCCGCCAATATTCCCGTCGGATAAATGCCGGAAAAGCAAGAAAAAGGAAGGAAGGGAGGAAGGAAGGAAGGAAGGAAGGAAGTATATTTTAACGTCCACGGAGGCCAACTGGCCTATGAGACGGTGATACAATGTAGTAGAAAATTTCCAAACACAAAAGAAAACAACAGAAACATGTACAGTGTGTCTCTACTACTGGGATGAAAAACCCCCCAATGTGAGAGGAAAAACCCTTGTAGTAGGCGTTTGAGAGGCCCTATCTTGGCGCTCAAATTCCCTGTGATGTGAGGGCTCCCTGACGGTGGAGACTTGCAGAATGTAGGATGCGAGACGTGCCACCATTGGCGAAATTTCGAGCTCGCCAAAATTACACCTTCCGAAACTGTAGGTTCCACGTATGGCTTACATTTTCTAGCGTGCCAAACCGGCATGGTTTCCAATGGAAATCGGTGCGAATTGGGTGCCGTTTCCAATCTGGAAATCGGTAAGAATGTAGCGCCGCCGGCAGGTTTCCAGTGAAAACCATTCTTGATGGCACGTTTCCAAATACAAAGATTACCTTGGGCCTGTTAACATCCGTAATGGTCTCAACGCCATTGCAATTGCCCACCAAAGATAAGCATGGCTGCCATCCTGCCCACAGCTTGCATCAACGCTGCCCACAATAGAAGGCTTGAAGGATGTAGAATTGCATTCACAACACCGGAGCATTACGCCCACAGATTGGCCCACATTATCCAAACAGAAGGAGCTCAACCAATTTGGTGCCCAACCATAGCTGTGGAGCAGACACCAACTACTCGAAAAAATGTCGCCACACATCTGCAGAACTTGGATTCTTACTCGGGAATTGCTTTCACATCTCGGGCAGGGATAGCAGCAGTTGCAGAATATTTCCAGGCAAGCCCTCCTAACCCTAAAGATGATGGTTCTTTTATTTTTGGATGCTTGGGTAAAGATTATGAATTTCTCCAACAGCAAGGTCTGTTTCAAGGTATCAAAATAATCAAATATGTAGTCCCTGAAGTCGCTAGCCCGGATGCCCTTGTTGAGGAGCTTGGACAAGGGCTAGGTCGTAAGATATTGTGCCCTGTGCCCTGTGTCCAGGACCTTAAGGAGCCCCCAGTGGTGCCTAATTTTTTAGCGGGATTGTGCAGTAAAGGTTGGAATGCGATTAGGGTTGATGCATATGTGACTAAAAGGACCCAAGTTGATGCATTGAGACCTTTGGTTCGAAGCACTCACATTGACCCTGCAGGAATTGATGCATTGTTGTTCACAAGTACTGCAGAAGTAGAGGGGTTGCTTAAAGGGCTTGCTGACTTAGGGATGGGGATTGATGATATCTTAATTGGCAGGAATGGTAGAAACTGTGCGGTAGTTGCACATGGACCTGTGACAGCAAAAGGTGTTGCCAGCTTAGGAATTCATGTTGATGTCATTGGACGTAACTTTGAGAGTTTTCATGGTATGATCGATGGTTTATGCAGTTATTTACAAGATCAACTGCCATTATGAATATTTTGAACAGTATATTGTTATATTAGGAGCAGATTTGTTTAACAGTTGCAGCAGCTGAGATAGCCATTTGGTTCTTCCATCACATAGGGAGCCATGTTATGGTTCATTGCCTATGGTACTAGCCATAAATGCGTGTGATTCAAGTGTTTCCTGACATGCAGCAAACATTTAAATAAGTTCATTCTTTGCCATTAGATGCACAAAACATGCATATGAGATGGTATATAAGGGTTGTCTTTCAGCCAACATAACTGCAGTTTGAAAATGTCTGTAGTATCTGCCAGTCCTCCTGCAGTATGGCGATTGAGCAATTATGATGGCTGACACCCTTATTCAACTTCTGTAATAACACTAAGGGGTGAATCTCCTCCAATAACGTCATCCAGCTAGATTAAGGTAATCATACATGCAGACAGCCTCATGGTTCCTTATCTGCAATAAAGGATCTTTAATCTTTGTTTATGTTCGGAGAGCATTTGTCTAGCAGTATGGTGCAGCACCTGCAGTTTAATAGTCAATCATTTCCAGCCCTTGCCTGAGCATGTCGCTTATGCATTAGTAACAGATTGCTTGGTAACAGATTGTGTACAGACAAAACACTGGCTCGGGTCGCTAAATCCTTGCCACTTAGGATAGGAGTCCCGAATATGTTGGAAAAGACAGTATGTTCTTCATAAAAATCTTTTCTCATGGACTGTGCAGACAATTTTGTGTTTGTATTATGGATATAAATATGTCTTTGAAGTCTCTATACGGCAAAAATGTGTTGTTGGCTAAGAGTTGCAAAAATTCTCAAGTATTAGAGGAGCAAGACATGAAGGAGAAAATTCCCTATGCATGTTTATTCTATCTCGATAATGTGGCTTCAAAATGCATCTTTTTTGGATACCATGGCGTGGCTGTGGCCTACAAATTTAGCAATTCCTATGCCTTTAAATAAAAGGTTTAGCATTTCCTATCTCAATTCTGTAATTGATCTACAAGTTTGTTGATCCCTATCCCATAAAATAGGAAACTATCATAGGGTCTACGCAGAGCTTTCAGTGGACTCAAAGTTTAGGGAGCCTCAGCAGCATGTTTATTCTTCAACCTTGAAAGATTCTATTTTGGTTCTCAGGCTGCCAGATCCTATTTTGGTTCTTAGGGCTTGTTAATGGAAACTAAACAAAAGTTGATAACGAGGATTCTTCTTTGTTTTTGCTGGAGCGGGTGAGACGGCACAGGAAAAAAAAAGATATAATGTAACGAAGACACATAGTAACAAAAGATATTTTCCTAACATGTAGAAAAATATTTGGGGACAAGTGGCCTGAGGGCAGGCTGTTTATAATAGGACTGCAGAGGAGGACGTTTGGTTCAGAACATTCCCTGCAGCTCACCAGATTTGTGATGAGGTTAGAATCGCCAACAAGAGTTTTTTTTCTGTTTCAAGCCCAGGACATTGGCATTGTAGCCTAGAACACTCCAGTTTGAGGGGCTCTGGCGTTCTGTTCGAGATGAGGCATGAACATTTTCCCGAAATTAGGTATTGTGAATTTCTCTACTGCTTTTAAACGTGATGTCAAAACTGCTTACAAAAATTAGTTCTTCACATGTGGATAAACGTAAATCCTTCTATTATTTTGCTTATGCTCTTGATTTACAGTATGCTTCTGCTGATGTTTGCTTGCAAACGATTTGTGAGCTTAAATTCAGGCAGCTCAACCATTCATATAAACACGACAGTTTGAATGGGACGAAAAGGTTTATGGCAGAATTTAATAAGAAAAAGCATTGTGTTCATGCTTTGATGAGAATGCTTATCGAAGGAATGTTTTATGTTGGAGGATTGGAGAAGAAGAGGATAGTGAATAGGAAAGACGGGTGGGATATGAAGAGGCCATGTTGCAGAACCATCCATGTAATTCATAAAGGAAAGGACATGTGACCGTTTTATCACAATTTTATGCTGTCTGTGTTCAGGCATGTGTGCCTGCCTTCATTTTACATAAACTATTTCTATGATGCTGCGTTCTGTTTGTTTAATGTATTATCAGCATTTCTTGATAGTCCACGAAGTTTATAGGTTGACGTGATATTTGCATGTATGGAAAATGCTGCCGTCACGCGTGATGCTCCTAAGATCACTTTGTGAAGTTAATCTTCAGTTTTTCCAAGTTAGAATGGATAAGTTGGTGATACTGTTGAGGTAAATGATCGGCATTCTTCCAAAACGTAGCAGATGCATTGCTGTAAAGCAGGTTTAGGATATGCTCTCTAAACTTGGCTTCAAAAGCATCTTAACTTTTTTCATATTCACTCTAATGGCAACTACTTTAGCAGGCCAAGCATGTTCATTATCTGTGCAAAGCAGCTCTTTCAAAACATAGCAGATGCGTTGCTGTAAAGTAGGCTCAGGACCTTCCCTAATTTTGGATTCAAAAGCTCCTTTTTTTGCATTTTAACGTCTTGTTGTATTCAGCTCTAATGGCATCTACTTTAGCTCCCAAACTATTGGGAAATTTGATGGTTGTGGGTTGTGTCTGTTGGCATAAAGGGGGTTCACACGTGGGGTTAAGGCCCTTTTTCCAGGATAGTCTTATTTCTAAAAGTCACATATTTTATCAAATGATATTTGGCCGCCTATTGTCCTAAAAGAAAATCACTTTTCCACTATGAAAAAATAACTAGGTTCGGATATGGTCCGCAAAAAATCTTCTTGTCGGGCGTTTTTTTTTTTTTTTTTTGGGGTTTGTTTTTCGATGGTCCTTTTTTAGGAAACACATGGGTGTCACATGTGATGCCGTTTTCAGAACCAAAATTAGGGTGTTGCCTTTGTTGGACTAAGAATAGGTTTTGTTGTGCTTATCTGAAGCTGGGGCGTGCAGCGATTGCGGCCAAAGGAGAGCCTGTTGCAGGTACTATCTGAGGGGAGATGTTTCTGAGGCGCCTGGCTCGTGGGGTGTCTGGCAGGGGCAGCTTGGATGCAGGTGGGCATCCTCCAGCGAGCACTGCATGCGTGGGCTCTGTAGATGCAGAGCGGCGTCCTGCAGAGAGTAGTGCTGTGGCAGAATGTCGGTCTATGTGGGAGGGGTTTAGGCTTTCAGAGAATGCCAATTTCCACAGTAGCTCTTTTGTGGAACTTCCAGAACCGCTTGTGGAGCATGGGCAGTCTGATAATCGTGTGCATGGGAGTGTTGATAGGGAGCCATGGCAATTTGTGCAACCTGCAGAGGTGTTTGAAGATAGAAAGAAAGTTATAAGAAAGGGCAGGATGAAGAACAACCAATATGTTGACGAGGTCTCGTCTCTGGATGTCAGTGTCACAGTCAGTGTGGGAGGAATCGATGTGTGGGATGCACTTTATGTTAGTGTTTTCAGATTTCTAGATGCTGTGTGTGAGTGGTGTTGTGAGTCAGGAGAGGGGTTGTGAATTAGACCACCTGCACATTCAATGTGTGTTTAGAGTTGTGATGACAACTCCAGCGAGTGTAAGCTGAAGACATACCTCAGTTGGGACACTCATAAGCCTGCAGGAGGTGTCATCATTTGTAAGGCACTGAAGGATACTAGGCTCCATTGCTACGAGGGAATGATTGGGTACTGTATAAAGGACCTTGGGAAGATGCATTTTTGCCAGCACATGAAAGGAGTTACCTCGGAGCAGATTGAGAGATGGAGCTGGAGATATCAAATCCTGCGTGACTTTGGATAATAGAAATCTGATGAAGAAAGCACGACACTTTGTGCTTTACCATGGACATAAGGAGGTCTCGCCTTCGTTAGAACAAACTGTGGCAATGATGCTGAGGACAGAGAAATTCATTCTTAGCAGCGCATGGGTTCTGCCGCTGAATTGTGCCTTCATTTCGCAGCAACGGGTCGAAGCTGCATGGAGGGTCACCTTGGATCCTAGCCACGCGACACTTCATGATGTAAGGTCTGTCATCTTTGGTACACCGCCAGGATTTATACTAGTTGAGAAGATAGGAAGGAGGAGAAAGAGATTCTGGGATGTTGATAGAGATCCCAATGGGGAAGATGGGGAAGAGGAGATAGAGGACATGGAGCCCCATGATAAGGCAAACGGATGGTCTGAGCCTGTTGCAGCCCCTGCAGACACCCCATCGTAGCCGTGGCCAGATTACATTCAACTTCATAAGGAAGATGAATCTCTTGTTGTCAATTAGCTAGTGAGCTCTCGTTGTATAGTTTCTATGTTGACTTGTATATATGCTTCATTTTGTAGGTGTTGTGAGTCTTGTAGATGTAGTGAAGGAGGAGCCCTCTGAAGATGTTGCTGCTGCAAATGGGCTCTTTCATCCTGTTGTGAACTTGGACAGCGATTCTGATGCAGAGCCAGTCGAAGACATGCATGCTTGTTATTTGCAGCCAGCTACTGCTGAGGGATCTGAGTGCTTCCACGTTCACGTGGATGTTGAGCTTCTTTCAAAGGAAGTGCTTAGTGGGATCAGGAGTGTCAAAGAGAGTTTGTGCAACAACATCCAAAGAATGAAGGACGCCTTGGAGTGTCTTGAAAAGGAGGACCTGAATATATCTCTCAGGCAGCATAGAAGCTTCCGTGGCCACATGAATCTGCTTAGGGGGATACTTATCCAGCATATTAATACTATTGATCGACTGGCACGCCAGCATTCCAGCACTATGAAGGCATAGACTTGTGGTGAAGAACTGCTTGGAGCTACTTGGCTTCTCAATTGGCTTATACAATATGCTGTTGTCCTCATTGTGTGGTCTTTGTCTGTCAGGATTTTGTGGTCTTTTGGCTTGTACAAGACGCTTTTATGCTGTTTATGTTGCTCTGTTGTTTTGTGTGCCCCATGGGAGGTGCACGTTTAATGTGAACTTTGTCTTGACAATGTGAATATAGTGCACAGTCTTTGCTTTGTATTTTTCCAGTGCAGTGCATTATATGCTTAATACTTGGTATTTTCCAATGGTTTCGTGCAACTTTCAATTGCTGATCCAATGGTCTAATGCGGGGGAAAAAAAAAAGGGGGGAGATAAGGTATTAAGGTATGGGTTAGAGATATAAGGTATGGGTTATGAAAATAACTAGGCTTCGGAATAGGTTTGGATTGTAAATAGAGTCTTATTTTATTCCGGAAGATTTCCCCCGCTGTAAAATAAGACACCTAATCTTATTTGAATTTAGAACTAAAAATAAGACGTGTCTTATTTTTTCATGTTTTTCCACTAATATTTTAGTGGTATTATATTTTATGACTATCATGCAGTGGAAAAAGTTTAAATTTGTGTGTCTCATTTTTAGCCCTGGAGTCACAAGTGGTGTCATATATGATATATGACAGTCATATTTTGCGACTAGTGTGGAAAAAAGGCCTAAGTTAAGGTAAATTTTAAATTAAATAAGAGAAAATTACACATTGGTTATGTTAGCTAGTAACATAATCAATTTTGTTAAACTTACCTTCACACATGATCCATTATATTAAAACTTTTAACGTAATGGATTTCGTTAAATATACCTTCACACATGATTCGTTATATTGAAATTTTTAAGATAATGGATTTCTATAAATATATCTTCAAACCATAATTTATTACGTTAAATTTCTTAATATAATGGATTCCAAGAAATATACCTTCACACTATAATCCGTTATATTAATCCTTTTAACATAACAGTAGTGATTAATGACTTTGCACATAATTAGTTATATTAAAATACACCCATTTTGGCTTTTTGCACTCCAATTTTGTTTCTTCTGGCAATAAAAAAATCTCATCTTGCCCTAATATTTTTTTTCAAATGGTTTCCGACATTTAGGCAGAATGCTTTAAAGAAAAAAAAGGGGGATTGTTTAGGCAGAGCTTTTTTTTCAGAATTGGCCTTTGCTTTAGTTGATATGAATTTGCATCAACGTACTATTTGGAGCTGGTTACCAGAGAGACTTGCAAATGCGCTATGCATACCTGTAATTATATCTCAAGCTGTGTTGGAGGCTTGCAAAAGCACTATGACATACCTATTTGTAGACATCATTTCAGGAGAGAAACTAAAAGGTACCGGAAGTAAAAGGAACGCCCATTTTTCATCAAGAATAGAGTCCCAACGGCTGTCCATTTTCCCCCTCTGGCTCCAATTGAATTTTGCCTTTGCCAAACTAAGGCAACGGACTTATGCATCTTTTGCCTTACTAGATGCTAAGACGCTGAGATGGATTTTCACATTGGTATATCCAGCATGGCCATTCGGCCTCTGTTGCTCAAAGCGTAGATGTCGCCATAGCCAAGAATGTTTGGTCTTTACCACCTACCTCTAATTGTGGTTGCCACATCAATTATTTAACTTTTAATACAAAATAAAAATGTCACATTTTCTTGCTCTTTTTTCTGCCCCCGTCCCCCCCCCCCCGCCCTTTTTTTCCTCGGGATGGCTTCCCTCTATTTCCAATTTTGGAAGTGGGGGTTGCCATTCCAAGAATCCGATCACATGACACTAGCAATGGGATAACGATGTCGTCAATCATAAAAATCAAAGGGGTCACATGCTCAATTTAAGGATGGGACCCCGTTGATAGCAATTCCTTCCGCTAGTTCCTACCTCAGATAGAAGCGTTCTCGTTAACAGGAATTAGAAGATGGTAGACATATAGGAAGTTTTCTACCACTTGGCAACAATCCTTGTAATGGATCAGAAAAAGGACGCGAAAAGTTCTTGCACCTGTCTTCTTTTCGCAATATGGTCATGTTACTTTAACAGACCCCAACCAAAATTTAGCATTAATATCCTTTAACGATATGATCAGACCCCAATGCAAAGGTCACTTTTTTGTACATCGAGTTTTATGCTGATATGACTTCCATCCTTAGCAGATCAAACAACACATTGCCTACCCTATTTTGCAAAGAGATCAGAAGCAGCAAGGAATTGCAATTAAGCTGAGAAAATTATTTTTTAAGTTGTGATATGGGAAATCTTAAAAGCCCCTTTTAATATAGGTTGCATATAAAATGAGGAGCTATTCCCATTCACCAATGTAGCAAAACAATATCTCAAGAGCTCCATCAAGATGCATGTAACAGAGGCGTTCAATGAGGATAAAGGAATTTTTTTTATTTGCTGAAAGAGAGATGATATTTTAGATAAAGGCTTAGAAGAATGAAGACCTAGCAAGAATGAACAAATTTGAACATAATAGAAAATGATCTGCATCTCAATAAAAACCTCTTCTTTCCTCGTGTATACTCAAACCAATATTGCAGTAAAGAAAATGTTGTCACAACTTAGTTCTAACATTGTCAAAAAGTTGCTCTAACAATGCAAATGTAGCACCTTCAGTTATTGTTAATATTAATACTCATATTATTACGATATGAACTGACATAACGCTTGACACAATTGATGGGACAATATTTTGTAATGTTGGTGTACTAGTACTGACATCTATTGTGGTATATGCTATGGCCACAGAAACATTAAAAAAATTTGTGACACTAAAGCCCGGGGGATGCACTTATACAAAAGGGGATATGTCATGTGCATCCAGAGGATGACCAAAAATACCCATGTGCGATTTTTTGAAAGGCAAATTTGACATCTTCCATACAAAATTTACCACAAGTAGTGACAAAAGACCTCCCTAACTCATACGTGTATGTGTGAAAATGGGCCAAAAAATTCCTGAGTCACTCAGGCATATTATATGGCACTCACAGTGAATCCCCCTTGCATTAAAGGTGCTACTATATTTTATGCTAATAACTATACCTATAATGTCACTAGTGGGCACTGACACTAATACAGGCGGTTTGTTGGTTTCATGCGAGCCCCATTCTAGAATGTTGTATGTGTGACAACTACTGATGTTATATTTGATGCTAATAACACCACCTATAGTGTCATTAGTGGGCACTGGCATCAATACTGATGCTATATGTGTAACTACTAGTGATGCTATAATTGGTGCTAATAGCAACATCTATAGCATCATAGCAAAGTTATCGACATTGTTGGTGATATAAAGAGTGAGGTTGTGTCACCTATAGCATCACTTCTGTAGAAATGTCACCCACCAATAATGTCATAGTTATACTTTCTCATGTTCTGCTGACATTTTGGTGACACTAATCGACCCCTCTTGTAGTGGTTTGGTCCCTTGCAGGAGAGAGGGGCTCTCGAGTTGCAATATTTTGTAGTGTTTATTGCTGAGCTTGAGGCATGTTTTGAAGGCACTGATTGGCAATGCACAACAATTATCAAGCTTGGCAACTTCAGGCAAGGTTCTCATCCGGCTTCGGTTTACGCGTCAAAGTTTCGATAAATTGCCATCAGAGTAAAAATTAAGGACGATTAATCGCCAATTGGCTATTTTTTTTAATATTTTTCAATTAGGGTTTGATAGATTAGTAGGATCCGTTTTGCACTTCGCGGGCTTGCAATCGCCCATTTCTGATTCTTTTTATCTTTGCGGAGAAAGAAATCGCCCACATCGTAATTTTTTTATCGACATAGTAAAATAGGATTAGCCCATATATGATTTTAAAATATTTGTATGAAAAGGGAATCGCCATGCCCATCATTAAGAAATCTTGAATTAGGGCTTAAGGCTTCAGAGATTTGGGCAGATTTCTTAGCTGAAATTTCGTAACCCCATATTGGATTACCTCGGAGATTTTTTTAGGGCTTCCATAGTGAATCCAAATAGCATTACATGCTTTTTTCATTGAAGCTTATTTGGTTTTAGTGTCATTTGGCATTCCAAATTAGCAGGTTCAAGTTTAGGATTGAAGATGATCTCCCCATTGCTTAATTATTTCGTGAAGGATCTTAAATTTCTGGAAACTTCGTGAAGAAAGTTACAAATATGAGAGTGCTTTTGCATTGTCTTGTTTTTTTCATGTACAGAACTGTATGTAATCTTACACATTTTTGCCTCAAAGGAAAGATATATGTTTGATATCTGATACTTAGTTAAGATCTGTTTATGCTTATTGAATGCTATATAACATGATTTTGTTGCAGGGATCACATATCTGATGCAAAGCACATACCTGGAGTTTGAGAAACTTCTTATAATAACAGGTTAGTAACATATGTAGATATTGAATTAAGAAATGCTCAGAATGCTCAATTATGGAATGGTGAATGCAGGTAGAACAACAATAGTTTGCTTGTTGAACTAAAGCGAATAGTTTGCTTGTTGAGGGAATACGTAATATGTATAATGCCTCATGAGGGAAATTAGGTTTTTCTTGGACCATTCGACTAATCCAGATTGGGTTGTAACTGGTCAAGCATACGTTCCTACCCTTTACTTTAGAAGAGGAGTATCATAGGAAATTTGGAGACCTTATCAAAACTATCAAAAGTAGAGCATATCACATGTGAAGTGCTCAATGCTGTGATATTTGGTTTCCTTTGGTGCGCTTTTGAAATATAACATGCATTTCTGGAGTTGTGACAAAATATAACCCGTGAAGAAAATAAAATCGCCCACTAAGATTAGGATAAATTCTCTTCGAAAAAAAATCGCCCACATATTAATTAAAAAAAATCTAGAAATACCAAATAATCGCCCATGGATAATAACATAAAAAATATTGAGTGTCCTTAATTTTTACTCTGATTGCCATAGACACAACCTGGGATGATGTTGTTTTTGAAAGGGGCTTCACGAGGATGTAAAGAATATGTTTCTTGACCATGAAGGATTCCAGAACTTTGGATGAAGCTATAAAATTTATAATTTATTGTGATGACTGTCTTTTTGAATGTAAGCAAGAAAGACATAGTCAGATCGTCCAAATCCAACAAGGGCATGTAGCTACTCTTGTTCTGGTTCCATCTGTATAGTTTAGCGGGCCCCGGCTTGAGTCTATGCAGATTGATCGCGCTATTGTTCAGGGTCCCTTGTCTTGCAAGGAGAAGCAACGCCGAGAGGAAACTAACTTATGCCTTCATTGCGGTGGGTCCGAACACATTGCTTGAGGGTACTTGTTAAATGAATATTCCAGTAGGGATACTTTAGGGGCAGGTCTGAGTAGTAGGAATCTCTCAATATCTAGTTAACATTTGCTAGACTCCTTCCACGTGTAACGATGGCAAGGTCAGTAAAGAATGTCTGATCTCTATATGATTTAAGTCAGAGGTTGGGAATTTAGATGCTTTGACGCAACAAGATAGTGGTGCAAATGTATTTTATAGATATTGTGTTTGCTGCTATTCTTAGAATCAGTCTCGAGCATCCTATTTCTCTTGGTGTGATTGATGGACTCAGATCTCCTCTGGCGCAGCGTAGTATCTATTGCACCTCTTTGGGTTCTGTTTGAGGGAGCTTCTTGTAGCATTTCCTTCAATCTCATTGCTAGCCTAAGTATACTAGTAGTCTTAGGTCTTCCCTAGCTTGAGCTACAGAACCCACAGATTGACTGGCACTCTAGATCATTCTTGCTTATTGGTTCTAACTCTAATCCCAGTTCATCTGCATTTCTTGCCTCTGATCCAACATCTACTCCAATTCATGCACTATGATTGGTTCCTGATTTTGCCCCCATCCCTGATCCCAACTGTTTCTGCTCCGGGTCCTAATCATGTTCATGTCTCTGCTTCAATTTATGTCATAATTTTTGTAGATGACATTGTTCATGTTCCTATTCCCCTTTCTATCTCTATATCTTATCCTAATCTTAATCCCCCTTTTCGATTCTGGCTGCATGCATTGGATGGGACGGATGAACGTAAAGACGCAGGCAAACAAACAGACATATAGGTACATAGATGGATGGATGGATGGATGGATGGATGGATGGATGGATGGATGGATAGATAGATAGATAGTATTTTTTACATCATCCCATATGTTAGAGTGCGCCAAGGATGCCCGCTGTCTCCTATGCTATTCGGCATCTTCATGAACTTGAAGACTGGATAAAGGAGCGGCATCTAACTGGGTCGAGAATAGGTATGTACATTGTGCAATTGCTTCTTTACGAGATGATGTGGTATTAGTGGCAAATAAAGAGCATATCTTACGAAAGCATTTGCAATGCCTAGAGTCTTTTTGCATGGAAAAATAGATGATAGTTAATGTGGCTAAGTCCAAAATAATGGTATTTGGTACCAGAGATAGACCGATTTTCAAGTACAAAGGGCTGGAGCTAGAGACAGTAGAATGTGATAAATACCTGGGGATAGACTTTTCATCCAAGTACAACTGGAGAGATTGCATCAGACGCAGGGTCACAGGAAGCAAGAATGCATTGTACAGTATGCTATCAAAATGCAGTAGAGCTTCTCTTACAGAGTGGGGGCAACAGATTGAATCCATTCAAAAGATCTTTCTTCGCGAGGAACTAGGCATAAAGCCCCAGATTCCTTATGCAATCATGTTGGCTGAGGCTGGCCTATTCCCAATGGAGTTGGAAGCACTTTTCCAGACAATAAATTTTGTCAACAGGGTACGAGGGCAACCAACAGATCGTCTATCATACCAGGCTATGTTGAGCTCTGAAACATCCGAGTGGATGCAAGACATCCGTGAATGGACAAGCAGATGGGGTGTGATGCATGCCAATTGGCCCAATAACAAGTTAGATGCACGTAGATTGCTCGAAAAGCTTGCAGTAGAACACATATGGAAAGATCCAGGAAAGAAAATGCAGTATTACAGGGTAAATGTGGATTGCCAACTTGATTATGAGAGCCAAGCCTATTTGAACACAGATATTCCATGGGGATACAAACAGGTCATTGCCAGATACAGAACAGGCTCACACAGACTTGCGATTGAGATTGGAAGATGGTTTAAAATCCCCATCGAAGATCGGATTTTCAAGTTATGTGAAGAAAGCGAAATCGAGGATGAGTACCATACATCTATACAATGCCCGGCATATCAGCATATCAGGGAAAAGTTCAACATTCAGGTGGCTGATTTTCATTCACTCTTAGCGCTACCACCCCTACATTTGAGCCTATACATGAGAGCGATGGATGCATACCGGTCTATACTGCTGAAATTGTAAAAGTTTTCAGGCTCCATGGTCTCTCAAGGCCCTACATGAGCTAGACCAATAAATAAATAAATATTGGCAGCATCCATGAGGACCTATGACAGACCTCTAGAGACTTAAACACAAGATAGGACATTTCTCTTCAAAATAAAAGCTTCGACATATGTTTTGTCAAATAGATTGCATTCTAACAGATTGCAAGTACAAGTTATATTGCATTCCTATATGTGCGTCTATTATGTTTAGCATGAGGCAACATCTCACCTTCTATGAATGGGTTCTACTTCAAATGAAGCACGTAGTTGCAATTACTCCTGCATAAATATTACAATAAGCTTGAAAAGAATATCTTCTATATCACATGCCCAGGAGACATCCTCAAATTCCCTTGAGACACTGGCGGTCTCATCTAAATTAGCACCATCACAAGCTCAATGTAGTTAGTTTCATGGAATGTTCAGGGATAGTCTCCTCCCCCCTCAAGCGGAGTCGCATTTCTTTCTACTTATCTATATTGGATGCTTAGTTTGTATGTCTCCAACAAGTGTCGCAAGGGATACGTATCAAAGCTTGCATATATGATTGGTCGAAGGCTTAATGTCCTTATCGCAGCAGCTGATTCTGCTAGTGTAGGGGTGGTGATAGCATGGCTTCCTTCCTTGCCAGTCATCTTCACTCAGGTTGAGCGTTTTGGTCGTCAGGCCCTAACTGTATGGCAAGAACAAGGGGTTAAGTATGGTCTAATTAATATTTATGCCCACAACAGGCCCCATCAGCTTGCTCCTTGCGAGGGAAGATGGTCAGCTTGGGCTGCCACATTTTATGGCTGCTTGATGGGGATCTTAATATGGTGGAAATGGAGCCCGATCGGTTGGGGGCTACCTCTACAGTAGTGTCTGGTTTTGAATGCCAGCAGTGGCTCCGTCTACTCCATGACTGCAATCTCTCGGAGATTGATGGTGAAGGCGCCTTTACTTGGTGCAATGGTCAAGTTGGTGGGGGTCGCGCAAGCTCTTGGTTGGATAGAGCTTACTGGAATGCAAATGCAATTGTGGCACTTCCAGGTCTCTTCTGATTCTGTCTCAAAAACAACTTAGTTTCAGACCACCATCTGCAATTCCTTTCAGACGAGCATTTGCAGCAGCGACGGCCTGGACGGACATGTTTTCGCTTGAATGTAAATTTCTTGATGGATGATGACTTTCAAGAAGGCTGCAATAACACTTGGACAAATGCCTTCAGCCGACATCGAGGCATGACTGGCATAGTGGATGCAATTGCGGCAGTCAAAGGTTTTGCCAAACAGTGGGGCCAAGAGTCTGCAGCAGCAATTCACACTTTATTGGACATCTTGTATCTGGACCTGCTCCATTCTCGATAGGGACTTCTTCCAGGTGTTCATGATCGAGATATTCTAGCACAGATCCAAGCATTGGAGGAGGAGCAAATCCAGCAGGCAAAGATGAAGGCAGCACTGCAGTGGTTTCGTGATGGAGACCATTGTACATGCTTCTTTTCCGTACGGCTAAGAACCATCATTCAATTAAATTGGGATTATGTCTATTCCAAAATCGCGCCGTATAAGCATTTTATTGACCATTATATTGAATTAACCACACTTTTGCACTGTGTTCATTTTCGGGCTGGGAATATGCATTTTATGTGAAAATGCAAAGGCATTCAAATATTCGATGCAAATGACCCATATTATGACAGAATGTAGGCAGTTGAAAAAGCAGGAAATTGCCTATTAATTCGCACATTCACGGACGACAACGAAATCTAAACATTGAAATTGTAATGCTTTACGAGTAAATAACAACAAGCAAGTTGCTACAAAACAGAGATTTTCGTGGTTCAAATCGCGCGTGGCCCGATTTGCTTGGCATAAATAACGCATTACAATAGAACATAAACTACAAAAACTAATCGATTCATCGCCCTCGGTATTTGCAGCGGTCACGAGATCCCGTCGATCATGAACAAACCATGCTCGATTCCATATAAGATGGATTACAACATCAAAGGGATCAGGATAGAAGCGGACAGGATTCATAGCAACGACATCAAGCCAGTCCTGAAGTTCTATTTCTAGCTCGCGGCACCTGCAGAGGTCCGCATGGTTCATCTTGCAGGTAATAGAATGTGCCATAATAACAAGGAGAAGGGAGACCGGGCCCGATTCGGGGGCTATTTCATGCATACCTATTTATACACACCAAAATTATTGGACAAGTATATACATACAAATTATTGCAAGTATAGCAAACCGTACACATAATATAAAAAAAACAATACGCGAGAACCAATAATCTTTGATAAAAGAACACAATATATATTCAAAACCTTTCATTATAAAGTATATTTCATATTCAAAACTTTTTGGAAAGTGTATTTCCTGTATACATATATATCAAAAAAGTTCCCTTTCTAGAACGATTTTCTCAAGTTCCCTGTCAATTTCCCCTGTCCGATCAAGTTGTGGGTATAGTGTTTGTATCTCTTCGACCGTTTTTCCTGAAGCTATTTCCTGCAGGACACTAACAAAGCGAAGCAGGAAGTCATCTTTGTCAAAATCTTGAGGATGATAGGATGGCGGATTCAATGACTGTGACTGATTGAAGCAACACTTTAGAGCGTCATCATCCACAATGATTATGCCTTCCTTATCCTCAACACCTAGGGCATCCATCATGTTGCGCAAGCATTTCACAAATATCTTTTTACCTGTCGGTTCTTTAGGGTTTGTGAATGAAGCACATTTGCTTTGATCCCAGATGGACGCCCAATTTCTATTTAGCTCAGGCACTACTTTCAAAACATCCTGTATATTTCTATGCTCCATGGATGACCAAATTGCACAACAAAACAGACTGAAGGCCTGGTCCAACATCTCCTTCCGGATAAGGGGCGGGTAAACATATTTGAATGCGTGTCTCAAATGGTTGTTGGCGCATACCATGACTTTTCAAACGTTGCTTTAGGTAACGTTCTACATAGCACACCATTCAAATCAAAGACCATTACTTTTGGGAAGCCAAATCATTTCTGTAAGAAGAACAATAACGTATGAGATGAAAGAAATGGAAAACAAAAACGCGCCAGGCGCGATTTCATGAATGATGCATGTCAACATAATTCAAAAGTATGCTCTAGGAAACTCCAAATCGCGCCAGGCGCGATTTCTATATGCTTCTAGTTTGTAAAATGCATGGATATCAAAAAGGAACATTGTCGATACCTTTTCGTCTTCATCATTCCCGTGTTCTCTTTATCCCTTGCATCTTTATTCGACTTGCCTCCGGCGCTAGAAGCACCAACCACATCGGTTGAGATGCATGCAGTGTGAACTACGCTTGATAGTTCATTACTCTTTTACTTAAACGGCTAGTGTTATCAGATTTGGAGTCCGCTTCATCATCAATATTGTTATTATCATCATCCTTGGCATTGTCATCTTGGTCTATATTTTCGGGGCCAAGAATGTTCCACCGTGCATGTCGATAGGTACTTGGAGATGCGCACGCTCGTCCATGTCATCCATGATGTTGGAGCCACGCAATGCCTGTCTCAGAATCTCCCGTTCCTTAAGCAAATCTGAAGGTATTTCGGCCTTAGAGCTAGAAGCTTTGTTTTTTGCACTGCCGATTGGTCCCCTAGGGGCTTCCTCTAGTACTTTCTCAAAGAAGAGGTCCAAAAAATTTCTGGCTCGATCATCGGAGACGACGCTCTGGCATTTCCTTGCTAACTTCAAAGCTTCTCTACCGATGTAACCTCCAACGTGAAGTTCCCAGCAAGTTGTTCCCAATGGACAAAATGCTTCAATGAGATACTGGGAAAGGTCCATAGAGAACCCGTTCTTGTTTAGCTTCCCCTTATGTGAAGTTAGGAGCTCATACTTAATGTGGCCCACAAGAACTGGGTCGTCCTCGTTTTCTTCCTCATCCTCCTCTTCCTCCTCTAACTCTTCCACGACCTTGACAGCCTTCCCCTTGTCTTCTTGCTCCAGATAGAAGACGTTTCGCAGGATGCGTTCATCTAACTGATAGCACTGCCATGCTAGTTTCTCTCCATCTGCTTTTCCCTTAAGCCTTTCATATTCCTTATCATCCATCATGGCTATCATAATAATAAGCACATGAGAAATTTTACTTGCTGTGCTGAAGTCACTGTCCTTGTTTTCATCTATGAGGATCGCCTGTCGTATGACTTTCACGCATTCTAAGTCATTTGCAGCACTTAGAGCATATGCATAGGACATGTCGGAGGGACATATAGTGACGATTGTGTAATTCATTTCTGTCGTGCAACCACTGCATATGTTGAAGAACGTATTATAGTCTTCAAGTGACCATCTGGCGCCTCGGCTATCAAGCACGAAGAGTGTGATATCATGAGGACCTTCACCCACTTCTGGCAAGGCACACTTGAAACCAGTGGACACTTGATAAAAAAATGTGGATTCCATCTCCGGGGTCTGCTTCACCAACGCGACTTTTCGTTTCAAGTCGGATGCAACTTTTGTGTGAATCCAGCGATCTTTGCAGCGTTCTTCAACCTGGCTGCTTGACAAAGTCCTTGGACCAAAATACATACTTCTTTAGGTCGTCGTTGGAGACGTTATACTTTTGCATTAGTCCTAACTCCGACAATGACCACTCTGATGTAAGCCTTTGCAATTCCTCACCAAGCGCCTTCTTGAGCACTCTAATATTCTTATTTCGTCGCATGCATCTTCAAAGGATACCATAGCCTTTGTTCTTTGAGGTTTTTCTTGTAAAGGATTTCCTTTTTGATTAACCTATCGACTGAGATGAGTTCTTGATCTTCCAATCCCTGGGCCTTCCTCATCTCTGTTATATGGATATCAAAAATTGATGTGTCAACAGGAGGAAATCTTCCTTGTGAATCGGCAACTTCTTCTCCCGTGGGCGTCCCGAATTCATTCCATTTCTCCCAAAGCGGGATCTGAAGCAAAAACTATCTTGCGAGGCATCCTTGGGTACAGTTGGTTCTTCGGCAGCATCACCCTTTTCATCTCCTTTTTTTTTCTTTGATCTGGTGCTCTTGGTCTTGTCCTGTATTATAGTTTGACTAAGTGTCCTTTCCGGCAACTTGAATTGGCGCTTTTGGTATGCAATGCGGTAGGCATTGGCTTCCCATATTCAATCCCTTTGGTTAGAGCATGCGAAGTTGCTCTATATAGGGATTTGCAAGGAATAACCGTTAGCTTTATAATCGTGAATTCAAACAATCCTTCTAGTTTAAAATCGCCGCAGCAGCGATTTCATATTAGAAGGCAAATCAGCGCCGGTAGCGATTTGCCTTCTCTAAATAACAAAGGGTTTTGAAATAGTAGATGGTTCTAGTCATTATAAGCAAATCGGCGCTTTGGCGATTTCATATTAGAATACAAATTTAGCCCGCAGCGATTTGCCTACTGAGAAAAGCGGCTATCTTCAAGGGGACACCATGTCTCCTCGGGCTAGGCAAATGGCGTGGCTCAATTTGTATTCTAATATAAAATCGGCGCCCGGTAGCGATTTTTATTTGACGAAGCGTCTACCATCGGGAACCCTTTGCTATTTAGAAGGCCCATTGCCTTCTACTATAATCGCGCTTGGCGCGATTTAGTATCTGAAAAAATAAAAATGTGGGAAGAGAATTACCTTTTGTATAAGAAAGTTTTTCCCATGTCATTTAGGAGTCGCGCTTGGCCCCCGGCTAGTTCGGTGGTGTTGTTGACCAGCTCGGGAACCGGCGGTTCGGCGAGAATACGACTTATAGAACAAGCTCGATTCCCGATTATCTTTGTGCCTTCTTGATGAGAATCTTACGGGCCTCTATTGAATCTTTGGCCATCTATTATCATAAAATGTATATGCGGGTTCTCGATGAAGTCCTCCGGCTTGCTCCGGATGATTACCTTTTTTGTTACGGTATCGTATGGGCACTACATCTGCGGGCATTGGCACTGCCACGGATTTTCGATCATCTTTGTTCAATATCTCAAGGAGTCTTTGCTTGTCATACCTTACGCTGATATAAATAGCTTTAGTGGACTGAAAACTTTGTCCCGTTATTTGGATGTGTGAAGGCTGGGGCCGGTGGATACTTGTCGGCATATTTCTTGGTTTGCTCATTGCCTCAAGCTGCGGGCCTTGTCATCGTCACTTGTAAAGGCTGCTTTGTCACTACGTAGTTTCCACGCCTCTAGAGCTAGCTTCTTCCTTGTCCTTCTTTGCACTGTAAGTAGACCTTTGCCCAGGGGCCTCGTGCTAATGGCTCGTCGAGCAGTTTGTAAGCCCCTCGCATATTCTTCTAGGAGTCAATGGCTGTAACTGTCGACCAAATTTGAAGAGGTTATCGGCCATAATAAATGCGATCTTAAAGCGGTCTCTTTAAAAGCTTCGCCTTTGCATCGATTGATCTTCTTTAGGCTTTTCTTATGTTTTTGGCCCACTTCAACTAGCCGAGCGAGAAAGAATCGTCACGTACTTCACATGTAATAAAAATTCCCTGCTTCTTCATTTGATGGAGTCTCTCTTAACCTTGACATGAATATGAAGTCGTCTTCCCACCGGTTTTGAATATCTCCACATACCATTCGACCCCTCTATAAGATCTTCTTACGGACATGGAGGTTCTACACGAGCCTTTATTATTCGGATGTATCTTCTAACGTCAATACATCTTTGCAGTGCATGCTTGATAACATCTTCTTACGTCCTTTGCTTTTTTCGGATTTTGTAGAGGTCTCGCCTTGCTTGGTCCTCCCTCTTTTGATTGTCTTTTGTGATCTGTGAAATTACGGCACATGGGTTAATCTTTTTATGCTCAAATAAATCTTTGTCGACACATATGCAACAAAAAGCGGCTTGGCGCGATTTGAAAAATGAATACCACGCAAGTTCATTTAGTTTATTGGGGTCAGGGGCGGTAGCGTTTTGTCCCGATCAAAATGCAACAAATCTGGCGCTTGGCGGCGTTTAAGTGACTGAAAGATAAAGAAACTAATGTAATGCCTAATTAAAGCTGCGCCCGGCGTTTCGTCCGAATCAAAATGCTCGGGACACAACTAACTATAAAAATGCAACTTAAAGAGTTGAATCTTCATCGAGGAGGACACAACTAACTATAAAAAACACAACTAGCTCTTGAATCTTGTTGACTAAGTATACAAGCTTCAAGCGGCACATCTGACATTAAAGAGAAACCAACATGTACACATTAAGCATTTGTTTCCATACATTTTTGGGACATATGAACTCAAACATTAGAGGACACATGCTTCTTATTGGATAATAACTATATTATTACAGAAAAACATCCTAAAAAACCTAACAAAAAAGGGACCACGAAATCAATTTGAGAACAAAAGCAGATCAATTACGAGGCGCTTGTTGGATTTGTGCTTTACGCTTGTTGTGACCTCGGGCATGGGATTTGTGCTTTGGCTGCCGCCCACCTCTACCGGCGCCTCGGCCCGCGGCGAGATCCTCTAGGCGCCATAGAGCGCAAGTGCGGATAATATGAGGCTGGGATTTTGGTTTAAACTTATATGTATCGTTCATAATCTTGGCCGTCAGATTTACAACAAGTAAATTCAAATTGGCGTCCTTTTAAATTTATCGCAGCTTAATTAACCGCCCGTCCGGCTCATTTACAAATTTAAATTGTGTTTTTTTTTTTAGTGCAATTTCAAGAACAATTAATTATTAATTTCAAAAGCGCATATGTGGCAATCTACTACCACCTAATCGGCCACCTACTATCAGGCGCCCAAGATCATTCCTACTTTCAGGGCCCAAGATCATTCCTACTATCGAGGGCCCAAGATCGTCTACAGCGCCTTCAATCCTATTGATCGAGCGCCTTCAATCCCATTCGATGTCTGGCTGAGCTATGGTGAGTGTGATTCCATTCGAATGCATTCTCTTGTTCTCTATTTTTTAGGTCCTCTATTTTTTCCAATGCATTACGGTTCTTCATCGATTAATGGGAGAAGAATGCTATCTTTTAACGACAAACTTGAAGCGTAGGAGTAGGCTTATGTAAAATCGAAGATCTGAATCAAGTTCTATGTGTCATGGTGTTCCTCTTGGAAGCTTGAGTTTACGTAAGATTTCCATTATAAGCTGCAATTACGAAGATGAGGCTCTTCAAGAAGACATCCGGTGGCGTCTGATTGGTGAAAGCGTGGGCACATTTGTAGCATGGCCAAAGGCGCGTCTCGAAAAAGGTATGTATATTTGGATATTCAAAAAAAAATGAATATATCATAACATCTGGCGTGATGTTGTGAATTTTGAATACTTTGATGTTCTTTTAGCAGTCATATCAACCCCATGAAACTACACATTAATGAAAATATATAGTTTCTTGGGGTTGGTCATCTTTATTTGGAGGGCATCAAAGGATTCAATGTTTTCGACATTGCATATAAAAAACATAATAAACTAAATGACATAAAAATATAGTGCAAAATTGCGCCCGGTAGCGAGTTTGTATTCATATTCAAAAAGTGTATGTACATTTCTTCTTCTGCAAAAATCGCCCGGTAGCGAATTCTTTCTATCTCTACAATATGTCACATAGCCCCACTTCATCGGCCCAATCCATAAAAAGTCCCACGAACCACCACGATATGGCCGGGATCCTCATCTTCCCTGCCCGGATGTCGAGTCTCCAAACCCAGTGTTGTATCGATCCTTGATACTATAAAGCAAATCCTCGTACTTATTTGTTGGCATGAGCCTTACTAAGAGCATGAGAAGTCGATATGTCCATAGATGCGATGGAAGTGTACCCATATTTTGATCTGTTTGTCTATTGGATTCTCCAACTCTCTTTGAGCGTTTTGCAGCACACTCAAGTAATATCTTATGCGGGGTCGAGTTGATGGTCGTCAAGGGGGAAGTGTATTTGAACTAGAACCATCGGTCGCGAGGATCAGCTAGTGTCCATGCATAAGGAAAATCCATGGCACTAGAGCGAGAGAAATTAAGTCATTAGCAAATGATATATTACTCTCCCCATAAAGCGATTACGAACATACATAATTCAAAAGCGCCCGGTGGCGTTTGCTATTTTTTTTCACGAGATCTATTTTACGGCGCTTTGGGCGATTTGTATAAACTAAAAGCGGCGCTGGCGCACTTTGATTAACCTAATGGAAAATCGGAAAACCAAAAATAGAAATCGCCAAAAGCGCGATTTCTCCCATTCTAACATATTATTCTAGCGAGGAATGCATAATCGTTGAATACATTATTTTAGTTCAATATTTAGTTCATTCTTTTAGTTCATTATTTAGAACAGATAGAGGAAGAGCTAGTGAAATAGAATAAGAAGCGGTCTGACAAAATCATATAAGCATGATCATAGGCGGATAGATCATAGATCAGCGGCGAGATAGATCATAGATCATAAGCGGATAGATCATAGAGCATAGATAGATCATAGATCATAGCTCATAGATCATAGAGCAAGATCATAGAAGCGAGATAGATCATAGATCATTATTTACTTCATTATTTTAGATCATGGCTTAGAGCGGATAGAGGAAGACCTATTGAAATAGAATAAAGCGAGATCATATAGGCGGATCAGAACCAATCCTGTGAGGCTGCTTTATGTAAAATAACTACTTTATGTATATAACGAGGAAATACTAACCTACTTGTGTTCAGTGCAGAAATTGAGCCTTCTAACCGAAGCCAGAAGCTTTAACACAAAAACCAAAAGTTATTCAAAGTCGGGAGATTGTAGAGAGCCAAAAACCAAAAACCAGAGACATTGTATAGAGCCTACAAACCTTTGGTAAAACCTTGAGCCGAAAAACCTTTGAAAACCCTAAAGCAGATAGAAGCCGAGAAGCAGATAGAATCGAAATTGGATTGATGCGATAAAGCCAGGATAGAACCAAACCCAAAAGCTCGAAACATAAAACAGTAACTTCGAAAATGGATAAAAGATCATGGTCATATTGAAGCCCAGAAAGATAGATTGACGAAAAGTTTAGGTCTATGCGGTTAGATAGATTGATTCCTTAGGTCATCCCGGCGGATTAGATTGATGCCAAAGGGTTAATTGTTTTAAGGAAGATAGTTTGAAGGTAGATTGATGATTTAAAAGTTATGATAGAAGTTTTAAAAAAGTTTTAAGTTAATAGTTAAGCGCTGGAATTTAAAATTTCATGAATTAAGACTTGAATCAAAATTGGAAGCGAAGCGCTAATGTTCGAAAGTGTGAGAAAAGTTTGAAAAGGAAGGCTAACTTGAAATAATAAGCGCTTTTAAATTTTCGTACCGCGCCATTATAACTTGTTTCTAAAATTTATTACAAGGGTTAATTGTTTTAAGGACAATTGTTTTTTAAGGGTTATTAAGTTTAAAAGTTATGACTTATAAGTTTTTAAAATAGTTTAAGTTAATAGTTAAGTTATAAGTTTAAAAGTTCATGAATTAGACTTCTAACCTTAAAACTTTTAACCTACAATAACTTTCCAACCTTAAATTTTCTAACCTATAATAAACTTCTTAACCTTAAAAGCGCAAACCTATAATAACCTTAAAAGTTGTTTCTAAGGTTATTATAGGATACAAGTTTGAAGGTTATAAAAGTAAAGGGTTTTATTTTTATATAATGTTGAGGAAAATAACTTGGGGAATCCCATTATATAAATAGAATGATCAAATAGAATAAGACATATGAGGCTTTCATTTATGAACATGTTAGTTAGAGGTTATTTGGATATGCTAACTTACTATATATTTTTATGCATTCTAGGTCAATGGCATGCAAAATGCTAAAAAAAAACCCCCAATGATGCTAATCAAGGCAAGGAGAAATTCCCAACTAATGAACATGATGTCCAAGGAAAGGAAAAATACCTCAAATGATGTTGATGATGGCAAAGGAAAGGAAAAGACTCAAATGATGTTGATGATGGCAAAGGAAAGGAAAAGACCTCAAATGAAAAGGATGATGGCAAAAGGAAAGGAAATTGTACTTTATACCGAGGTCGATTGGAAAAACAAAAAAGGTCAAGATCACGCATGCATGCAACAGAGGAGAGCTGATAGGAGAAGGGATTATTGTTCTAGCGAGATCCTATCAATGCGATGAATGATGAAAAGATTAGGGGAGGGCGAGGTTAGGTGTGGCAATCTCAAAATTATATGACAATTGGAAGGAAAAGGGTTCGGGCAAACAAGAATGCCTAGCTTGTGTGGAAGCAGCTAGAGGTTCCAACTATTGTTGGC
>JAJEKV010000407.1:0-187500 GCA_021234155.1 Isoetes taiwanensis
TGTGCTTTTAGCTTTCCTCATGCTCAATAAGTAATGCCATGGTTTCAGACCCAGCGATTCCTCGGGCAGCCTCTTCTTGCTACTCAGGCTGTAATGCACCACTGTTCCTTTTTGCCCCATTTGTGGGCCTTAATGTTTAAATTGTTAAATGTTCTTTCGGCATGCCAGTTAGCTAGTATTTGTTGATTTCAGTGTGGTTTACGTGTTGCTTTTGGCGGCGTGATAAATGGCGCTGTTAAGTGTTATTTGCTCAGTTGGTAGGAGCAGTGCCAGCGTTGCTGGATTGTGTATGGGCGTGGAATGTTGTAAATTACGTAAATGGATTGATCTCAGTTTTGAAAAGCCCCTACTGTGGTTTCCATATATATAAGACAATAAAATCGGTGTTATTTACTCGGCGTGGGATTGCCCACTGCGTAACGATCCAGATGCTTCGACGGTCCTTTTCTTTTCACTCTTGATCCCATCAACAAGCTGCCTTTCAATTCTCTTAATCTGTAATTCTTCGACCGATTGTGTTTTCTGCCCGTGCCTATTTCCTGTGTTTTGCTACGCCCAATCTCCTTCCTGAATATAAGAACCGTGGATTTCTAGGGAGGAAACAAAAGCAATTAAATGTATAATAAAAGTATTTAATTTTAATGAGTTTTGGCTTTGGGGAGAGGGTGAGTGTGTTCTTTTGTGCTCTATATTTTGGTGCATATTTTTCTCATTTTTTTTATAGAAGCAAAATTTCACGAGTTTTGGCTCTGTGATGTATGCGTGCATCTCCGCTTTTCTGCCAGCAGGTGGATTTGAAATGAAGAAAAATAATGAGCTATTACCTTCCTAATCATGATTCTTCTCCCCGCAGCCTCTATCACATCTTCTAACCTCTGTTTCATCTTCTAACGGCTCCTCCAGAAACGTCCCAGCCTTTAGCTGCCCATGTGCCAGCCTACTGACTCCCTCTAGATCTTCCTGCTTACGCATGCGTGCTCAGCGCTGCTACGCCGCGGTAAATGGTGGAATGGATTGATTCGGCCGGAAAAGCTCTACCGCGGGCTCCGCGGCGGCGGCGTATATCAACAAACTGAAAAGAGGTGGCGTATTCATGTAGTTTGCCCTGCTGGCAGATCCACGCCATTGATCCGGCGGATGCTTGACCACTTTTCTTCAATGCTACGCACATTACTTGATTTTGGTAGAGATTCAAGAAGATGTGCTTCTGCAATTTGTGCTGTGCCTGCCTTGTCCAACGCTAAAGAGGCAAGATTTTATAGTGGAAATGAGTGATGAGGGGTGGTGGTGGGAAGATCGTGAGGTGCCTCAAATTCTCGAGACCCAGCCTATTCAGCCTAAATGCTAAACGGTTATGTAAATGGTGCTGTGAAGAGGAGGATGTGGAAGGAATGGAAGGGGGTGTAGGCAAAATGAGTAAAAAGTAAGTATGGCTGAGATATTGAACTCCATTGAAATCCACTGTATTTTGCAGAGTCTAAGTAGAGTAGATTTATAATCCAAAAATAGCTGCAAGGTTCCTAACTAATAAGTGGTTGTATGTATATCGTATGGGCAAAATGAAGATGAAGCTTGAAGGCAAGAAAGATCGCTTTGAGTTTTACCTACCGTCATGTAATTTTAATGGTGTCATGGTATTTTGTATTTGTCCATGCACAGCTGGCGGAAAGGGAGTGAGAGGATGCATGGCTCTGCCATGTACAATCCAAAGAACATATGCGATCAATCTTCAAAGTAACCTACCCAAGAGAATGTCTCAAGTGAATAGTAAGGAAGATATTATGTTAAAAATAAGTACGTGGAGGTTTTCAGATGGCTACTAAAGTGAGGCCTTTTGTGGAGGAGAGACACAGCATGTAGACTTTGGACTTAAATGAAACATTGGGAGGTTTTGTGAGAAAGGGTATTTGCATTGTTTGTTGTTTGCCTGACAAAAAACCCTTTGTCCCTTTCCAGATTGAGGGATGTGTGATTTTTTTGTAAAATATGGTTACCGTACTCTCCCGCTATGCTCGAAAATTTGTAAAGTGCAAAATGAAAGAAAAGAAAATGAATGCTAAGAACCAAGGTAAATTAAGACCAAGGAAAGATATCGCGGGTGGACGCATTTCGCTGCGGCGCGCTCGTATTCCCGCAGTAAGGCTGCACTTGCTTTGTTTTTAGTTATTTATACTTATTTATATTTAATTGAGGCTCTAATTTGTCACACTGCTTTACGAGACTCGCTTTGTCTACAAGGCTGTATCTTGTGGTTTATTGGATTTTTGTTTTGTTCTCTCTTTCTCGCTTTATATTTAACTTCAATTCAAGCATACTGCAATTTGACTGTTGTGGGCCTTTGAGCCGGAAATTACAAAGCGCAGGCCAATGTAGTACTTCCGCGGCGTAAAGGCCCCTGATTTAGTCGCCCATCGCGATCCGTTCGCCTTGCTTTCTACATTATTCTTGCATTTACTTCTTTCTATATTTCGCGAAGGCTCCTAGCCTCTGGCACAGGTGGGAAATTTCTATTTGGCTTCATTATGTTGTGATCAAAATTAGAGTATATAGAGAGCGGCCCAAATCGATTTGCCTTTACTTCAGATATAATGATGCCCGCACTGTGATACAAAATGAGTTCATCCCTCTACACTCAAATGCACATTGATACGTGTGTTCTATATATTTGGCATCGGACGCTTTAAAGTCCCTGGGTAAAGAGAATGGTGGCCATTTTATCTGTTTCCTCGTGGTTTACCAGGCCGCGCAGGTGTGTAAGCGAAACATACATTTCTGGCGATATACACGCATACACCGTTCTCGGTGTAAAAGTGATCAACATCTGTGATAGACAAAGATTTCAGCATAATACAGTGGATCCTACCAAGGTTTCGCTGGGGATACGGTGAAAGGGACCGACAGTTTGGTCTCTGTGAGTTCGCTATGCATTTTAATAGTTTACATACCGGGAATGGCCGGGGTATAAGAAATGGCAATGGCTGTCCACCCATCTCCCTTCCCACACTTCTAAGAGTAGGGTTAAGTGTTGGGACTTAACAAATCTCACTGGTGCACAGCCAGTTGGGGCAGCCATCTCTGCTGTGATCTCCCCAAAGCCCATGGGGTGTGTAGGAGATCACTCCCACCCTCGAGGTCTACATGCTTCCACGGCAGGACTGAGGGCCACCGCTCTTGCCCGGCTCTTAACCCACCTGGAAGGCAAACCCCACCCCACGGTGGCTGCTCTCCGGGCAGCTGCCTTGCTCCACACCCAGCGTGTGCCACACCCAACACTGATCCCCTGCAGTCGCATAGATTCCAGTCGGCCTTAACTCCTGCTCTGCTGGGCCTGTCCTTCAATTCCACAACCGTGTGAGGTGGCTCTTAGGCTAATAAAGATAATGCACTAAGAGGGACTAACTAGGGTACCAGCCAAGCTGGCTCAGCCCCTACCTCAACATAATGAGTTCATGTGAACCAGAACTGGGCCTTACTATCTCAACATAATAAATACAAAAGAACTAATCTATCTCATGAGTTCTTAGTTAGCCCCACCCGGGATCTACGGGCCGCCAGGCGGACCTGCTTCAGGCTAAACTCTCACTGCATTCAAAGGCTGGGCCGGAGGTTTATGTTAGCCTGACCACCAAATAATTGATTCACCATCTTTGGTCCGAAGGCGCCCACAAAGCCCTCGCTTCGCCGGATGCGGAGGAATATTCATCACGCTGGCGGTTGAATTGACTTCGTGCGTAGCTCGAAGCACAAATGTTAGGGGTTTGGCATGCAGCTATCGGGCCAGGGTTTGTGGTTTCCATGGACTCGGGCTCAGCCTTTTAGTGGGTTGTGTTGTCTGCTGTGATTATTAAGTGTACCCATTGTGTGCTTGCCTCTTTAGGGCTGCCTCTTGTATGTGGCGTGGCATAACGTCACTAGATTTTGGGCGCGGACATTTTAGGTGTATTGTGGAGGGATGTGTTTTTGGAGGATTGTATTGTGGATTGAATGTGTACCACATATAAATGCTCATTTTGTGCTTCAATACCAAAAAGAAAGTGATTTTCGTGATGAGAATTTATCCACAAGAACTAAGAAAAGTTAGTAGAGGTCTAAGACGCATAAATCAAGACACATAAGAGTGGATTACCTAACTAATAATGGAGTCAAAGATATCGCTAAAGATTCAAGGGCCGAAAATAGACAAGCTAAGAAAAGATTTTGATGTTTTGTAAAAGAAAAATGTGGCTTTATCGCTGAAGGTGAGAACAATTAGGGATTCCTCAGGGAATCCATGAATCGTATGGATGTGAAAAGTTTTGTAGAGACATTGTTGAGGCCCATACACTTAGGAAAATTTGAAGGTAAGACAAATTTATGGAACTTCCTTACGATAAGCTGCCCAAAACATAATTAGGGCCGTGTTATAAGAGAAGATACAAGAAGACCACAAAAAGACCTTATTTGAGACAATCAAAATTTGGGGCGGACAAAGAATGCATAACTTTTATCCATTAACTTTCAGGCCCTAGTTTGTCTACCACCACGCGACGACGAGGAAGAATTTTGCTTTACAAATGTGGCATAAGGGAAGAAACGCTTGCCTTTCTAGGAGGTGTGTATTCCAGCCATATGACAATGAATTGGTTTGCCACTTGATCAGTACCATCCATTGTATGCAGGATGAGACCGCTATAAAGAGAGCAAAGATAAATGGATTGCAAGAGATGACACCTTGATTCGATTTTGTGGTTTGAAAGAAGGGCATACTTGTGAAATGAATTTTGTAGTTCATGTTGGTAGTGGAGAGGTTGGATACACAACCATAATGGATGCATTTGAGTTAAACACCATTGCACACTTTGCACGAAGTTCTAATTGTGAATCCTTTGCATCCACGCCGCATAGATTTGTCTTGTCTATCCAACTTACATGCAATAAGTTCAACCATGACGAGGTAAGAATCCAATGGAAAAAGGTTCAAGCCCTTTGGAATTCACACTTGAGGCATGTATTGGGACCATTAATCGGTCATAGCTCGATGGAGATGCACGCCGAGGGCATGTATGCTTTGAAGACTACACGCCCTGAAGCAAGTGAATGGAAGATATGCCATACCTTGGGAGGGTTGGGTAAGCCACCGCAGCCATAAGAGATGATGGAAGCATTTGTGGACTTCATGATCAAGATTTCATCCATAATGGCAAGAAACTAATTAATCCGATGGACAATGCTTCAAGAAGATTGTATCTAGGAAATGAGTATGTGACATTGAATGATGTATGGCATGTCTTCAACATGTTTCAAGGGGAACATGGACTCCAATTGGGAGATGTCGTAAAGGAAAGATAGGCAAAATTGGAGGGCTGCTCAAAGGATAGCTTCAAGAAAGGTTCGTGGATGTTTGCAAAGATTAAGAGATCCAAGTACTTCTAAACCTATGAGAACTTTAGGGACTGAAATATACTTGCATGTTGTTTCCCACTACATTGACATATTTCTATCACCACATTTGGATCTTCGCACGGTGAAAGCGGGCTTCAACTGGTCTCTTTTTTCTTTAGGTATGTTTGAACTGCAAATGAACTTATGCTTAATAGTCTTTCCTTCTCATATTCTAATTGTAGGTTATGGAGACTATGGATAATCAATCATGAGACACATTCTTTTGACCAAGAACTTCATATCCCGCTTAGACCTTTCTTTTTGATATTTAGCTCTCATGCCACTTTGTAGTTTTGTTAGTAAGGTACTTCAATGAAACATGCATGTGTATGGCTGTCCCATTGCATTGTACTGTGGTCGATAGAATTTTTTCTCCAAAGTGGGCTTGCATGGTTAGGAATGAAAGATCCTATATGTGGGCTGATCTGCTAGAAACATGTAATGCTTTGAATAGGGTGGGTCAATTCCAAGCTTATGGTGACTTGTTATTCCCCTGCTGCACATATAAAACAAGAGAACATTTGGCAAAGGGCCGGAAAGAAAGGTAGATAATGCAGAAATGAAATCGGGCTGATCTATGTGATCTAAGTGAAGTAAGTACCAATGACAAGATTGTGGATGCCTTAAAGGACGGTTTCAAGTATGCTCAAGCATTATGTGCTCAAGTAGGCATTACATGTGATAAAGAAGGCGCAGAAACATGGTGGGAAACACCATGGAAACATGAAGATTATTTTCATCGTGACTAACTTCAAGCAGTTAGACACTACACAAATTGAAGATGAATCCGATGTTGTTGAGATTGAAGAAGATAGTACAAGTACAAGAGACAATAATGCAAGTGAATCCCATGACATTGTGGCTGAGATGGAGCTTAGGCACACGTTTGAAGCCATGCTTGATGAGACTGAAAACTCGCATTCCCAAGTAGATAGAACCGTGAAGGTAGACGGTAAACTAGTATGCAAGGCCACTTTAGTGAGCCAGCTTAATGGCAATCCTTGGTTGTCAAAAGATAGATTGACAAAAGTTAAGCATCATGCTTTTCTTGATGCAAATTCGAAGGTAGTAAATGCAGCAACTTCACTTGGAATAGGTTCCGATTGTGCAGTTTATTTTGAGAATGATGAGGAGTTAAGCAAAAATTGGAAGAGCTTGGAAGGAAAGTAGAGAAAACATTGACCTCATTGATAGGCCCTCATACTTGGTGGAGTTGAATTTGGCATGGTACAATGAACACAAGACGGGAAGGAGGACATGTTTTACCTATGACAACTTCGATAATCAAGTAATATCGCTTGATTCCGTCATCTCATTGGCTTGTTTGACATATAAGCCTGAAAATGGTAGATACTTTCTTGATGAGAATGATAGAAGACAATTTAATGGCTTTCTGAATGATCAAATGAAAGGTGTCTAGCATCTAATTAATATGTTTGTATATTTCATTGTGTTTGGATATTGTAGTCTAATAATTTGTGTTTCTTTCTTGCATTTCAGTGGAACAAAGGGAAGCAGTAGGTGTGATTGCCTCAAGGATTGCCTAAGCATCCGTTAGCTGATCATAAAGCTGAACGTGAGCATTTGATCATAAAACAAGAGCATTTTGTTGTCACCTTAAGGATTCTCGGCCCAAGACTACGATTATTTTCATGCTTAAGGCATTTTGTTAGGATTAATAGTTCAGGTTTCAGCTCGGATCTAAATCTCTAAGCATCAGGCTTGGCTTTTTTAACACAGGGGTTTATGTTACTGGCTCTTAAATCTTTTTATCTTTTGTTTATCTGTACATTATAAGCTGGAATACACGTTTCTAAGTGGGGCTGATGGAGTTGTCTTTAAACCGTCTCAAGAATGGAAAGAGCAGAAAAAGATACTACTTTTAGTTGCCGAATACACGCTTCTAAGTGGGGCCTTTTGTCTCGCTTTCTAAGTGGCCTTTTTTGTCTCTTTTGTTTATCTCTTTCTCACACATGCATGTCTGTTTACTTCTTTACTTATAAATTTTTCATATGCATGTTTTGGTATGCATGTTTTGAATTGTTCTTTTAGGTTGTTGCAACTGGAATTGTATTGAATTGTTCTTTTAGGTTGTTGCAACTGGAATTGTAATAACAAGATTGTAAAAACAGTATTGTAAAAACTACTCAACTTGTTCTAAAAACCATTTTATATTCAAATATTTAAACCTCGCTTTTACAAAAACAAAGAAGTGCGACTTGCCAACCGGTTACAAAACACAGCACATCAAAAAAAGTTTACAAGTTCTTTACAGAAACTATGTTTACATAACTGCAATAAGCATTGCATGTTTAAAACTCCAGCAGGGAACCAAAAACTTGAAGATTTACAGCAGGGACCAGCATGTTTGAAGATTTACAGCAGGGAAAAAAAACTTGAAGATCTGATACAGCCGAGAACAAAAAACAAGCAGATTTTGAAGAAAAAACTTCAGATTTCATACTGGAGTTGAGATCTTTGCACTCAGACTTGTGGCACTTGTGGTAAAACTGGGTGGCCGGGAGGGGGCATCTTGAAATCAAAATGAAGGAGAATCCCATCCGCTTCAATATTAAACCGCAAAACACGCCTTCCGTTGGATCTACCCGGTCAATCCATCGCCGCACCTTTTCGTAAACACGGGCTCCCCTGCTCCACCAAGCTGCACCTCCAAGCACGGTAGAACTTGGCCACCAAATCATCCGTGATGCCCGGATGGTTAGAGGAGATCGATTCCACCATGCGCTTCTTGGCAGTACATTTAGTTCTAGCCATTTTTCCTTTGAACGAAAGCAAATCGGAAGAGAAGAGCAAATTGGAAGAGAAGAGGAATGAAGAGAAGAGATGGCGCCAAACCTGCGCCAAAGTGAGAGAGAATGAAGGAGTCGGAAGGAGAATGTCCATTCTCGTCCAATCGACATCATTAAAGCCTCCATTAAAGGCTATTATTTGCATGGCTCGATTTTCGAGCCATGCAATAGGAAAATCGAACCATATTTCCAATTTGCAATACCATATAATACCAATATAATACAATTTGCAATACCATATAATACCAATTTGCAATAACCATATACAAACCATATAATACCAATTTGCAATACCATATAATACCATATAATACCTACAATTTGCAATACCAAATAGTACCAATAGGAAAACCAAGTCCAATGGTGTAATGGGAAAAATCAAGTCCAATGGTGTAATAGGAAAACCAAGTCCAATGGTGTAATGGGAAACATATTTTCGATTATTCACCTCCTCTCGCTGCATAGATCCCGCGGATCAATCTCGCCATGTTTACCCCCCGAACGTGACCAACTCAACGTGACCAAGGTCCATGGTGGTCCGCGGTAAGCATATGGTCCATGCAAGCATATGGTACAAAGTCGCAAAAGTCAAAAAAGGGATTATATAATTTGGCACAATCAATCGTAAATCTACGGATAGGGTCTATATTGTATGTTAGTTCGAAAAACCGTATGGTATGGGTTTTTCTACTCCAAAAAGTCGTATACAGGGGTTTTTCTATGACCCCTCGAACGCAGATGCCATCTGTCCATATATAGAGGTGCACCCAGAAAGGAAGCATTTGAAAGACCTTGTATACTTCTTCTATACTAAGAGAAAATGCCGAGTACTCACAGGGAATCTGACAGGCACAGAGTTTGATAAAGTCAGCCAAAGAAAATAATGACATAACCAAGAAGATCATCCTTGAGGATGTCTATTTCAAACAGGTTCAACATCTTCATCATCAATAGGAGCTGTAAGGTAAGCCGAAGAAAGGAAAGCGTGGCCAATCCACAGGAAGCACTTGTTCAGTAAGTTTGGCTCTAATTTTGCATGAAGCAGGTCACAGAGAGTCCTCCTTGTCCTATAAATTGGGCCCTGCCAAAGTGCTATTAGTTGTCTGGCATCCTCGAAAAGCTCCAAATTGGGTGAGCACCCAATTTCGAGCCCCTTTGCGTGTGCATTTGCGCATGTACAGACCTCCATGTCCTCCAAATTGAGCGGGCAATTAATTTGGCGCCCTTTCCATGTATAGTTAGTCATTTTGGCATCCCCATATTCCACCAAGTTGGACGGGCGCCCAATTTGCAGCCCCTTCCCATGTGCATTTGCATATGTATAGACCTCCACGTCCTCCAAATTGGACGAGCGCCCAATTTAGAATGCTTTCCATGTGTAGTTAGTCACTTGGCATCCCCATATTCCACCTAAATTGGAGAGGGGCCCACGGGAGGGGGGAGGGGGTGATGCACAATTTGGAGCCCCATCTTGTGTGCATTTGTGCATGTATAGACCTCCATGTCCTCCAAATTGGGTGGGCACCCAATTTTGGACCCTTTTCCGTGGTGTGCTAGTCGCTTGGCCACCAAGTTGGATCGTGTCCCCCTGCCTTTGTGCAGCTATTCATTTGACATCATAGTTTCCAAGTGCATTTTCTCATGGTTGCTTCCTTTTGTGGGAATGGGTGGCTATAGCTATGCAAACGTTGAAGAAGGCCAGTCTTCGAGACTATGATTATTTTATTGGAAAAAACTACAAAATACCCCTAACTTTATGCGTAAATTCACAGCTTTTTATTCCCTAACTTTTAAAAATTCACGAAATGCCTTTATGCACCGTGATTTGTCCAAAAGGGTATACCCCTCCCCGATTTTGTCCAAACCGTAAATGTAACCTAAATTGGTGGGACTAAATTGGCGTGGAGTTCACGGAGTGGAGTCCGATTATACCGAGTGGTGTTCTGATTGTGCATGCAATAGAGTTCATTTGCCATTGTTCACTCCTACCGGTATGTTCTTGCTTGATATGATGGAATGGTATGTTCTTTGTGAATTTAGAGTCCCGTAGAAATTGCTAGGCAAAAATTCGCCCCAGTAGAAATTTAGAGTTAGGCGTAAATTGCTAGAAATTTTGCCTCAATTTCGATCATGTTGAGAAGATCTCTCATGTTTGGTGTGAAAGAAGATCTCTCCTGTTTGGTGTGAAATCTCATTTCCCTTTTCAAAAAATATTTGCCTTTGCTTCATTACAGTTGAAACAGATCCTACATTAACATGGCATTGCAAACTGGATCAACCTGGGCATCTTTGGATGAGTTGAAATTGGCTGTGAAGGATCATGCAATCGCTCATACTGTTGAATGAAGATTCTTAAGAGTGATCGGAAAAGGTATGCCTTTCAAACATATAATGTCTGTTTGTTATCTTCCTTCTCCAATTTGAGTTACTTTGATCCTCCTGTAAATATAGGTACACAGTAAAATGCAGTGTTGATAGTTACAGTTGGTGTCTCCATGCTTCTATTGTTGAAGGAGGCCCAGATGTGCTATCAAATGCATAGATGGTGAACATACATGCGCTGGGGGTTCACAACTTGGCAACAAAGAAGCCAATACTAAGTGGCTTGCACATGAAACAGTAGAGACGTTTAGGGACCAGTCGGAAGCGAAAGAGGCAGCACATGCACATATTCATGGGGACCATACTGAAGTGTACAGGAAGTTGCATGGTTACTGCAATGAAATTTTACAGACTAGCATTCATGCAGAAGACAGATGATGGCCGATTTTTCCGCATTTTCATTGCCTACAATGCTAGTTTGAGGGGCTTTTCATTTTGTAGGACAGTTGTTGCATTGGACGGTACTCATGTGAAAGGAAGGTATCTAGGAATCTTACTCTCAGCAACAGCAATTGATGGGAACGATTGCTTGTATCCTTTAGCCGTTGTTGTGGTTGCGGCAGAGAATGATGACAATTGGGTTTGGTTTCTTCAGAACTTAAAAAATTGCTTGCAACATTCAGAGTGTATCACTTTTATCTCGCATGCATGTAAAGGACTAGTTGAGGGTTCTCATGTCGCTTGTGCCATACCGCACAGAAAGAACTGTGAAGAAGCTATGTCCATTTCGCGTTCTTCATGACTTCATACTTTGAGACATACAGAGAAGTACTTCATCCTGTTGTGGTTTCCCTAACGTTGGATGACACTTTACCACCAGCTACTAGAAGGAAGGAAGGAAGGAAGGAAGGAAGGAAGGAAGGAAGGAAGGAAGGTGTATTTTTACGTCGTAGCACTAGCCAACATCCCTTAGGACATATGACGGCACATGGCATGTTCTTGCAATCCCCCTTCAAGGAGCACCGCCCCCTACAAGGATACCAGGGGCCAAAGGTCCTAAGATGCCAAGATCCTAGTGAGGTTCGAACACGAGACCTCAATGTGCTAGAAGACCTCTTGGACGTCCACGAAGTAAGAGAATTCGTACCGAAGGTGAATTGAAGGAGGTCCATCATTGTGCTAGATGCAAGGGAACATGGCATAATACACGTATATGCATGGCTGCAATCTGAAAAACATCTACCTTAAATCGATTGCAAGTCTTAAATTGTTTTTGAAAACTTGATCCTATTGGAAATTGGGATTCTGTTGAAAACCTGTTGAAAACCTTATTTTATGTTCTTTCTCATTCGTCTCTGTTTCAAGTCTTGGGGGCATTTTGTGAATTTTATGAAAAGTTAGGGGTATTCCATCAATTTCTTCTATTGTTCAGAATTGTCATACGTTGAACAAGGGCTTTTAGTCAAATATTACAAAAGTTAGGGGCATTCTTTGAATTTCATTAAAAGTTAGCGGTATTTTATGAAATAAAACAAAAGTTAAGGGCATTTTATGAAAACATAAGAAATACAAATACATGTATTTAGGGGCATTTTATGAATTTTTAAAAAGTTAGGGGTAAACTGTGAATTTTGCATAAAGTTAGGGGTATTTTGTAGTTTTTCCCTATTTTATTTATCTGGAGGAGGGGAATTATGGTGAAGTTAAAGATGAGAAGGGAAACAAAATTGAAGTCAAAGACTATCTACGGCTACTCACGAATTATTCATATCGACCTTTGAACTCGATGCATCTTATGGACTTGCAGAGATTGTTAAAGGAGATCATGGAATGCACAATGTTTATTAAGGCGACAAGAGATTATACTGGCAGTTGTGTCATGAAAACAAGAGCCATGGAGTTGAAGATCAGCACTGTTGAGCGTGCACTTTCCAAATATCTGAAGGATGCGAAGAAACTCAAATTTGAGAATATGTCTGAAGTGAGACAAGTTTATCCCATATTCACAGAAAACTTGATACTCATGTTCGCAAACAATGTCAGTAATTGGGCAGAGAGCTGCAAAGAAGCAGAGAAGGAAAACCTTCCAGATTCCCTCGTTGCTAAGACTAACGAGTATTTGCATGGATGGTGGAGGAGGGTTCTAAGGCAATCAAGTGCTACCATGTCAGTTCTCTCAGTATGTGTGTTGTGGTTGTCAATACATCTGCATGTGTTGTGGGATATGATTTCGGGCACCAAAAAAAGTGGACCATGGAGGAATATCAGAAGTTCTTGGATCATATTAGTATACTAACAGACCAATAACTCTACTGGATCACATCATGAGTTGGGTTTGGATTGTTTAAGTGAATGCTTAGCTGCCATGAAAATGATAGGCATTGGTAGTCAAGTTTGGATCGGTGTATATCAGGACCATAATACAAAGAATGCTTCACATCTAGAGTCCAAGAACTTCAACTTGTGCTGGTGATGTATGTGGCTAGAGACCAAGCGGCTTCTGTGCCCTAGATGAACTAAATCTATGCTTCATGAACGTAAACGATCCTCAAGAACATTCAAAAATTTCCCAACAATTAAGAGAACCAGAGGGTATCGAAAAAAACTTGCCAGACTTGGAATGCACTGTAGGTAACAACTTTTGAAATCAGACATATGCCCAATTTAATTAAATATCATTCTTGTAACACGTTTACTTCCCTTCCAACATATTGGTTATATCATCCCCGGCGCGGAAAAGGGCTGGGGGAAGGTTATGTGCTCTCTTGTTGAATCAATTGAAATCTAGGACATAAAACTAGGATTGTACAGGAAGATCATGAACCCGGAAGGGAGCTTAGGGCAGATGGTATATACAGAGACAATCAAACCAATACGACCCGAATAACACTCTGCAAATTTAGAATAGGGAACTACAAGCTGGTGATAGAGACAGAGAGATGCGAAAGGCCCATGATACCAAGGGAAAGTATGCAAGCTCTGTGACATGGCAGAAATTGAGGGGCGTCTATGGAATAAGTGTCCCACTTATACAGAAATAAGACTAAAATTGGATCGTCATTATTCCTTCTTTGCAAAAACAATAGATGAGATGCAGTCCGTGCTCCGGGTAAGCAAAAGCTCAGTGACATCCCAATTAAAGAAAGCCGCCAGTATTGGATCGAAGGACCTCCAATTTTTTCAAAAAGAAGAAAGAAAGCATTGATGATTTGGCAACGATAATTTAGTTTCTACCCTGTATGTGATCCAAGGCAGTTCGAAGTTTCAAAATGTAACGGGCCCATGGTAGACCACTCGAGTATTCGAACCTTGAATGTGCCTGTGGGGCGTTCCCGAGACATCGGCATAAATGGGTAGAAGTGACTACTCATAAACGTTTAGACGGTTTTGCCCAGTTGGTTAAGGGCATGTCGGTTAGGAAAGTTACAGTTGGTATCGAGAAAGGTGTCTCGAAGTTCGAAGTCTCTATGGATGCCTATATGCATGGGTAATTTGCAAAAACTTGGTAATTATTGTGACATGGTATAGCCTTGGATGCTCGAGGACGAGCATAGTTCTAGTGGGAGAGACTGTAACGGGCCCATGAACGGTTTTGCCCAGTTGGTTAAGGGCATGTCGGTTAGGAACGTTACACAAAAGCCACTTCAAATGGACCAAAATTTGCAAAGCATAAAGGGAACTCAAAATATGAAAACGTGGAACCTAAACAAGATAGAAAGGCAGAGATTGAGAAGACGCCTCCATACGAGGTAAAGATGGAGGAAAATACAGAGTTGGGCTCCCAATATTTCATGGACACGCAACAAGGTGCACCACGGACAGAAGAACATCAAGAAGCTCAGTCTGTTGAAGTTCGGTCTGACCCTTGAGATTTCTTTGTTATTTATGGAAGTGTTGAAGTTCGGTCTGACCCTTAAGATTTCTTTGTTATCTATAGAAGTATTTAGTGAAAGAATTTGCCTGAAATTGGGCGCCTGTCCAATTTCCTTGTTGTATTATATGTTATAATATTTATGCCACTTCTGTGTGTGAACTTTTTCCAATCATACGATTATTGTATCCCATTTGGTTATTCTAAATACACTCTATTCTAGGCACTAGCTAGCATTTGGATACATAGGGACTCACAGCAAGTTCTTTTATAATGAAATTGTGCTTTTTCTCTAAGCATACTTATACAAGAGATTTATTGTGGTGGCCAACCCGCGACAACATTTCTCTCTAATGATTCATTCGATTGAACTCACTAATGTCAAATATTTAATAATGCAATTTTTAACACACCAAATAAATTATGCCTTTGTTGCAGGCTTATATATTATGTCCAAGAACCGTGATCCATTCCTTCATTAGCACATAAATCTCATGCATTCCTTTTAGCCTTTTAAGCTCACCCTTCAACTATTTTGGGTTCTCGCCCTTGTCCAACTTGAAACATATAGGGCTCCATCCAAGAGGCGACCAAGTATATAAGTTCCCATGTCATACCCCTTGGTCCGCCCGATCAAGTGGGTTGTGCATCCGCATGCATCCGAATAATGTACTCTATAGTAGTAAGAATATGCCCGCTTGTTTCCAACCGATGTCACAATTACAAGATGCTACTTTGTTTCCTCCATCGACACTATCTTCCTCGCGCGGTCCGGCCTCGCACTATCCAAAATTTGAGTTTTGACTTTTGTTCTTCGCCGTCAGGAAGCCCGCTTCCCCCATATCCAACCTTCTACTTCCATTTCGACCTTAGACTCTAGTACATATGCCTCCTTCGCTGCCTTTGTTAAGATTTGCATGCCTGTTGTTTGGTTCGATCCCTGTGTGATGGAACCTCGCATTCTCTTCTGGTTCTCTCTATGGTTTACACGATCATCTATATTTCGCTTTTATAGAGAAATTGTTTTCGTTCTAACCTTTATATTGCTACTCCTTCGGATGTATTAAATTATGATTAGACACACAATTTTTCTACTAAAACATTATTTTATTTTTCCATCAAAATTGCCCTGACAGCGACGTACCACCCAATAATCTTTTGAGCTCCTTTGTATTGTAACAGTCCTTAAGTGGCCAGTACCATTATAATCCAAAGGAGTCTACTCAAAAGATTATTGGATGGTACGTCGCTGTCAGGGGATTCAATTTTGATGGAAAAATAGAATAATGTTTTAGTAGAAAAATTGTGTGTTTAATCATAATTTAATACATTTGAAGGAGTAGCAATATAAAGGTTCGGGATGGAATAATTTCTTTATAAAAGCTAAATACGGATGATCGTGTAAATCGTAGAGAGAAGCGGAAGAGAATGGGAGGTTCCATCACACAGGGATCAAACCAGGCAACATTCGTACAAATCTTAACAAAGGCATATATGCATTTATTTTATATATATGTGCATGCTTGGCATGCATATAGAATGGACAGCTTATAAGCAAAGTTTTTACCTTTATAGAAGAGGATTTTGCCAGAGAGGGATTGCACTTGAAGGATTGTGGGATCAAGTGAGGATGCTAGAGATCAAACGTCTTTTTCAGGTGAAGTTCAGTTTCGATTGATTGGATTCTATGATATTGCATATGTTGATAAAAATTTAGATTCTTTATCTCTTCGCCAAGGGCATTGATCTTTGTAGTATTATGGCTTGAGATTTGATTAAATTGATTAGAGATTTATATGGCTATCTAAAGTAGTTATTCTAGAAAGTTATTTTGATTTCATCTGAGGCAAATTCTGCATTAAATTGTGAAGACCAACACAAATTCTGAATTGCAAGTGGGCATGGACAAATCAATCTGGAACTGCCAGAAAATGGTCGGATTTACATGGGCAAGTGCCACTTTGGCTGAATCAAATGTGGATATGATTCAACTTTGGGAATAATCAAGGAGCTCTATCAAAAACTCCAACTTGGAAAGAAAGCAAGAAAACATGTCAAAATTGCCATAGAAGAAGCCGATTTGATGATTAAATGCAAGCTGGGACTGTTTGGTGCCTCTGGAAAGTGTTTTGCTCATCGAAAATCTGCTGGAAAATATGAGAAACAATGGATTATCTTTGATTTGCAAGGAAAAGTGCCGAATTGACAAAAGATATGAATAGCGGAAGCATATATTGATCTGAGTGACTGGAATAGCCCCAGCCTTGGCTTGCACATTTATAGAATGAATTATGAAGAGGTGTGTCTGATCATGGAGATGTGTCTCTTAGAGAGATGACCATTCAGCCCAAAGGGCATGCCACATCAACGATCCATACCAAGAGGTGCAAGATCATCCTCAACACACTCCCATGATCTAGCATCTCTATAATATAGCATATCTAATATATCACCTAAGGTTCAATGACCAGATAAGATTGTTGATTCTTCCAATCAACTTGTCTTCTAGTTCGGCGATTGTCTGCTTGGAGTCCCAATCACCCTTTAGTGACGTCTTCTTATCTGCATTCACAGACCTTAGTTCTAGAAACCTAAGTCTTCGTCATCTTCAATTATAGCGAAGCTCTTGAGTTCAGGTTCTTTAGATTTTGATTCATCAATTTTCTTCTTATGACAATCTCGTGCCCAATGGCCAGCTTTTCCACAATAGCGGCATTTTCTTGTTTTTGGGTTGCCCCTAGGGGGGCAAACCCTTGTTTATGTGGGCTTTTGGCATATCCTAAGTATATGCTAGAATATCCCTAGGATATGCTGGTGACTGCTCCAAACTTATGATTGGCTGTAAACTCTCGGTCACTTCTGTTGGTGGGCAGCCGCTCTCGAAACCGGCTAACCGGAGAGGTCTCTTGCGCAGATGGCAAGTATTTTGAGTGTGTGGGCAGCTCTCATTACGATAAATTGGCGAACTCGAAACTAGGGTTCTTCGCCTTCAGTAAGGCATGATTTTTACAATGAGCACGTAGGATTTGATTCCAAGATTCCGATGTTTAATTTCTGCAAGTAGCAGTGCTTGTGTAGAATAATAGAAACTTATACCATGTTATGGTGCAGGTTAAAGGACGGGTAATGACCTGGTATAAGCTGGAAACGATGATGTTGGAGCGGATCAATTTCTCTGGTAATGATCCAATACGAAATAATCCAGGCATTTGCATAGTTGAATTGAACGGATCCTTAAAACACCTTCTCATTCTATACTATGTCGAAGGCATAAACTGCCGATATAGCATGTTCTTGTGTGTTTTTATTGTTATCAGACCCATAGGATTTGTCTCTCTCCAAGCTTGTGATGCCAGCAAGTCTCGAACATTACAGCATGGTGCTGACTATATTATATGTGGCCACCAAGTTTGTAGAATTGATTTAGTTGCTGATGGCTATACCTTCTATCTACAGTTTAATGTCAAATGACTGGTTATAGTATGGTTATCCTTTGGGCATTTAAGTGAAATTTTCTTAGAGATACTTGGTACCTTTTGCAGCTTTTGATAAATCATGTGGCATTTGCAGGTTTTGATGGCTACAAATAAGATATGATATTCTAGATCAAGTTTTATTGCAGCTACGGAGAATAGACCATAAAATAGAGTTTTCAAATCCTAGTGAAGAGGTTATTTATTACATTTGTGCAGAAGTCCATTTAAAGATGTACTAATGGCATGGAGGCTTGAATGACAGTCTCAGGATTCAAGAAAGATGAATCTCATGCGGGGCATTTATCTAAAGAAGATAGTTGAAAAGATGAATGGAGCACCAAGTGCCGAGTGAAGGTAATATTCACATCCTGCAATGTTCTGGAAATGATTGCTATGACGTACGCATCCCATTTCTATATTGATCAGGCTGTATGCAGAGACGCAGAAATGTTTGCATTGCGGGAACGACGTGTTCACGTTATGCAAGAAGATTTTGAAACGGCAGTAGCAATTATCGAGAAAGAAACAGAGAAAAATATGTCCTTGAAGAAGCTTTGGAGGTAAATGCACTTTTTGTTTGTTTGTGATGCCTTTGGTGTGCTGCAACCTGTGAACAAGTTGACATTACCACAGATCATGTTTCATTTCATCAGTGGTTACACTGCTCTGGTAAGTTGCATATGCTGCCTTGTGAGGTTACACCATTTTTCTCTTTTTGTGTCTGCATTGGTTGCTGGCACTGAAGATGGCATCAGGGAATCTACTGCCACGTTTTCTGCATGTTTTAATGCACTCTTTTGTTAATTTCAAAACACACCTCGGTAATATCCCAATCTTCTTTTCAGGTCAGGCAGCAGGGTTTTCAAAGTGGGATGGTAATGTGCCTGGGCTTGCATCTTATGCCTGGGCTTGCTAGGGTTTGCCTCATCTGAATTGTATGTGAGTAATGTCATGGAATGTGATTGAAATCCAAAGAACTTCTATTTAAATTGCTTCAGGATCTGGCAGGTATGGCAAAGAAGCACATAGAGGTTCATTCGGCAAAGAACCAGGTAAAGCTTCACCCCAAATATATTTGCAGCTGGCTTGGCGACAAATTCAACTTCTCTTTTATCTTTGGGTTTCTGGTTTGGTTCTTAAGATTTTCATTCTTTCTGCCACTGTTATGTCTGAATATGGATAGATTAGATTAGTAGGGGTGGTTTTATTGGTAGTTAAACTGCTATTGTTGCCTTGGGCATATTGCTTGTCCCGACTTGTCCTAGTTGTGCCCTACATTATGCTGCACAAAGTATTGTGGAAACGCCTTGTACGGGAGGGTTCAATTCCCTCTAGTTCTTCTTCTTATCTGAGGGTAGCAGTTCGTGGTAATATGGCATCATGGTAATATACATGTGTTGGTTTGAATGTAGCAGTAGTGATGCGTGGTCATTTCAATCTAAAGTGCCACATGACATTGACTTGCATATTGACTTCAATGTTGACTAGATACAATGGTTGCACAATCATATGGTGACGTGGATGATTTCAAGAATAGCCATACCCACAAGGACATGCAAGAGTATCCCATGCAGACATTTACGCAATCATTTGTATTTGAGAACACCCAGCAGCAGCAGAATAGGAAGCCTTAGCATAGCTGCAACCACGCTTTTTATTCACTGCAACAAAATCAACATTTCAGACTCTGAAACGAAAAGATCGAGTGCAACATAGATACGCGGACAAATTTTATGGAGAGTTCGTTACCACAGTTTAAATAGAATATCCCTGAAGCATGGTACTCTTAGTAAATGTTAACAAGGTTCTGCCATCGGAACAAAATATGGCAGGCTTTGCTGGAATAAAAGCTCGAATTGGTGATATTTTTAGCCATTGTTGCTCATACAAAATAGCTTAAACAATTCTTCTAGCCCTTATGACTTAGAAGAAACTGCAAAGGATCAATGTGGCAAACTTGGCTCACGTTCATCCCATTATATGGTTTTAAAATTCCAATCCTTTGTATTATTTTAAAGATAATCTTGGGTACTTTGCATCCAAAAGCAGGAATATTTGTAGCTCCATGCACCTTTATATAAGGACTTAAAAAATTCCTATAGGAATAAAATGCATTACAAACCTTAGTGTCAAGCGTCACCAGAACTACCCTGCAGAAAAGGGCCATTATGTGTGTCTTTTTAACATAACTGTAATTGTTATGCCCTGCAACTCTTGAAATGTCTATAGGTTGTTCCAACATGTGTGGGACCATGTATTAACTTTCCTCTTAGGTTCAAGAACCGACCAATTTACATGGCAATAAATAAGCTAATGGTTCACTTGATATGATTCACATCTAGAGTTACGATTGTCCCTTCTCCCCAAGTTAAATGTGGATTAAATCCTAAACTCAACTTGGTCAATCAAATAGTCAACTATATACAAAACCCCTATACAATTGATCAAGAGCACTTAATAAGGTCTGTCTAAATTTATGAAACTGATTATAGAAATATGGTGGCTTGTAGCGGCACCTTAAAGGTTTGTAGAATAAGGTCTGTCTAAATTTATGAAACTGATTATAGAAATATGGTAGGGGTATGGTTGAATTTAGATAATTATTGTACAAATATAGTAGGGGATTTGGAGGAATTTATAGAACTCAGTCTACATATATGGTAGGGAGTGTACCTAGAGTTTCTAAAATTTTCCTATTAAGGGGATATTTTCTAGTATTTTAACCATATAAGAACCTTATTCTTTAACCCTGTGCATGCACATACCCTATAGACTATACATTAGCTACATCCCCCAGGGCGAAGGCCTGATTCCTATTGCAACTCTTAGCAATTTTGGTGTCTCTTACAAGGATGTATGCATGTATGTAATGTTGCATAGAGAGATATGAGAGGGACATGAATTGTACGAATAATGCATGTAAGTTTTAAGCAAATTGCCATGCTATCACCTTAAGAAATGAAATGTAACAGGCCGTTGGAATGGTCAGATAAGGTATTGATCTTACATGAACACCAACAGCATCCTAAAAATTTTACTTTCTTCTGCATCTTGAAAAATGTACAAATCTAGGTGCCATACATCAAGATAGACGTGTCCATCAACAAATTAATGAGGTTGGGCTTCAATTTGACATTGTTGTGAGCCTTGCTTGAAGAGCTTCGAAAGAATTTGACATTGTTGTGGGCCTTGCTTAAAGGGCTTCGAAAGAATGGAGATAAAGAAATGAAAATGAAAATAAAATAAAATTAGCAATTTATGAAAGCATGTGCTTATTTAAAAGACATAGTGGTCCTCAAATGCTTTTGAAATGATCATTAGCATTCCCTTAAAAGTAGCATCTCCCTCATATTTGTTTGAAAACACCAACTACAAGCCTAACAACTATAAAAATGGGGTTAAGTATAATCAAATCATTGTAACATGTTTCGCATATAGATCATTTCTTATCCTTAGAGTGCCTTGTTTTCATGGGAAAAAAAAATGGGAGTCTCTAATCCATGACAATTCACTTACGTTAAGATTATTATAATTTCCCTATATTTAAATAATAAAACATGGTCCATTTGTTTTTAATAAGGAGGATGATATGGCCATGTGCATTATTACGTGAAGTTTAATTAATGTACAAGATATTGCATACACGAGATGGGGCATGATAGGTAAATGTACAATCTAAAAACAAAAGAAATCAAAATGGAGCAAAATAAACCCCCTTTTAAATCATTAATAAGCCTCAACATAAAACAAACAACAAAAAACATGAAAACACACTCTCGTGCCCCCGGAGGGCAACCCTCCGTGCACGAATGCTTTGTATTGCAGTTTGAAACATTGTTATAGGAAAACCCTCCAGCAACTACAAGGCAAGCTTGGAAACTAAGATTTGCAACACCCACAGTTTTCTTTCAAGAAAAATTTGTAAATACTTCCTCCACACAATGACCAACCCTGACAACACTGCTATTATAATTACTAGTAACCTAGCAACAATATGTTTTTACACTGAAACCATAGAGTCTATGTGTCCAGCTGGATCCTAGTCCAAGAGAAGCTCAACATCTAAGGAGGAGTTAGTAATGCAAATGGCTAACATCACCTACGCAAAATGTCAATGTCTTAAAATAGCAACTTTAATTGATTGTAAAAACATGACTTTCATGTACGATTTAAGCCATTTCACCCTCCGGCTATGGAGGGCAACCGTCCGTGCGCGGCACCTTGTTCTTTCTGCCATATTGTTAGTGCCATTATTTTGTTCTTCACTCCTTGTTTATCCTTTCCTTTACCAAACATTGCCACAGAGAAAGATCTTGCTTTTGCAATATGAGCTCTTCTTCCAATAAAGAGGCAATAATCTGCTCAAAAGTAAGATGTTCTACAATTTGGAGAGTGGTTACAGCATTACCGAAATTGCTTTCGCGTCATCTTCCTCTACTCTTGCATTGATCTGGGCTAATTGATTCATGATGGATCTTAACTCGTTTAGATGTTCAACAAGGCTTTCTCCTTCATCCATTCGAATTTCAAATAGTTTTCTCTTTAGAAGCCCTTTGAATGCTTGATTTGCGCTCCAAAGATTTGGTCGAGAGTATTCTAGATATCTCTTGCAGATTTGGAGAAATCCACGTGGTGAATTTGCGAGTCTCCTAATCCCAATCCAGTCATGGCCATAGCTTTCTTGTTCTTTAATTCCCACTTAACAAGCTCAGCAGCATCACTTGGTTTATTCTCAGAACTATCGACGACTCCAAATAAATCTTTCTTGATTAACAAGTGTGGAAATTTTCGCCGTTGAATTTTTCGATCACATAATATTTACCCTTGGATAGAGCATCCATGATTCTTTTTCAATAATACTTTTAATGGTTTAATATGCCAATTATTTTAGTAACAATAATATCATAGCGTTACCAAAAATAAATCAACCGTTTTAGCATACGACCAAAAAATTGTTGAGAAAAGAGGAACTGTACCATTTTTGGAACTGCCGCATTGCACTTCTCTTTCTACAATGATTGGCAGCGATTCTTCAAGCAAATCGCAGCCCTCCCAGGTTTAGAAAATCCCGCATTAGTACATTTCTTCTTTGATTGCAAAATCTCCTTCGTGTATGCCCAAGACTTCAAGGCTGAGATATGAATAGCGGAAGCATATATTGATCTGAGTGACTGGAATTGCCCCAGCCTTGGCTTGTACATTTATAGAATAATGATGTCATCATTACTGACCTTGTATTTGTCCAGCAACACATCCTCCGATAGCCTTTGTAATGATTATGAAGAGGTGTGTCTGATCATGGAGATGTGCTTGGAGAGATGACCATTCAGCCCAAAGGGCATGCCACATCATCGATCCATACCAAGAGGTGCAAGATCATCCTCAACATGAATTGAGGATGAAAGGTGCTGATTTGCCTTGGAGAGGCTTAAAGAATCGATGGTCCAAGTCAGATTTGGACGTTTCTGCTTCTATTATTAGAATAGAATAGAATAGAATAGAATACATTAATGTCCCTTGTGCCGTAAGGCCCCTGGACTTGTGTAGCATGGGCGAGCTCCCTAAAAGGGTGCTACTAGCACATCACGCTGTTATAATGTAGCCTTTTCTGAAGGCTGACTTTTTTCTTTTAATACCAGCATCCCGCTTTACCTCGGCTTCTTGGCCGTGCAGTGATGCGTCGTTATCAATCAGCTTTTAGCTGAGCAATTTGTGTGAGGCTATATGACCCGTTTTGTACAGATCATATTACAAGCCCTCTTTCACTGTGTACTTCTCTGTGTCTGGTCGTCATTCTTTGGATCGCGTTCTGCCAGATCCCGTAATGATTCTGTCATCTTCATCAGCCTGTGAACTGGTTCCCCCCACCTTATATTCCTATATCTGTCTCTGATGTCCCCGTAGATCGGGCAGTCATTAATCATATGGTTCTCATCCTCTATTCTCCCCCCGTCACAGATTCTGCATATCCTGTCCTCCTTGTCTACCCCTCTCCACCTGTCTTTTTCGATTCTTAGATCATGACTTCCCATCCTGAATCTGGCCAGTATGTCCCTTCTGTTTTTCCCCAATATGTTATCCCGGTATATCTGGTGTCCTATTTGCTGATCTGGATTAAAGACTTGTATGAGCCAGTCTGTCTTGGGTCCTGTATGTCTTTGCAGCCATGCTCTTGTCGCTATGTCTGCCCACTCCTCATTCCACTGCCCCTCTTCTATTAGGTCACTCAGGTTTAATCCCATCTGTCTGGTCTATGTTGCCACCTCTCTGAACCATCCAATGCTTTCGAGGATGTGTGATTTTGCTGATTCGGTGATTGCAATGCTGGACAGTTTCCCTTGTATGTCTCTCGTGTTGTCTCTGAGCAGGTACCTTATGGTTCTCTCCCATGCTCTCACTTCCATCGGTTTTTGCCCTGTCTGTGCCATTGCCTAAGAATTCCTTCCTGCTTTTCCCAGTTTCTTTCTGTTAAACCTGGCCCCCATGCTTCTGCTCCGTACAACTGAGTGGTGGCTATCGCTGCACTGAATAGATAACATTTGATGTCCCAATCAGTTATTCTACTTCTGTTACAGAAGTTTTTCATGTTAAAGTAGCTTCCTATAGCTGATTGGAATCTGGCGTTAGCTCCTTTGGCCCATTTCCCTGTGCCATGCGCATCATAACCTAGATATCTGTATTCTGTTGCTTCCTCTATCTCTTTGTCTTTATATCTGAAGGGTTTATGCATGTTCTTGTGTCCAAAGATGACTATCTTAGTTTTTGCTAGATTCACTGTCAGCCCTGTATCCTCACAGAATTGTTCTAGAATTTTGAGCAGTCTGTGCATTCCTTTGTTTTTTGTTGCCATCATACTGAGATCATCCGCATATAGCATTATCGGTACCTTCGTGTCTCCTAGTGTGGGGGCATACTCGTCCCCTTGCTGTTCTGCTATGTATCCCTGTAGTGCATCTATGTATATTCCAAACAGAGTTGGAGATAACGGGCAACCCTGCTTTACACCGGTGTCACAGATTATTGGCTGTCCTTCCTGTTCCATTTTAGCATACACCTTGTGGTACAGTCTTGCAATCGATCCTACCATATTTCTCGGGGCTTGCATGTCCATCAGTCTTTTTAGCAGCTTCTCTCTCGGGACTGTATCAAACGCTTTTCTGAAATCTACAAAGCAACAGATTATTTTCCTTCCCTGCACTGTGTTCTGCTCTATTAATATCCGAAGGGTCACGAGGTGATCTGTGGTTGAGTGCTCCGGTCTGAACCCTGCTTGCCCTTGTGCTCTCATATTTCCTTCTTCTGCCCATTTCTTTAGTTTGTTATCCAATACCTTTCCAAACCATTTTGCGAAAATTGAGCTTACCATTATCGTCCTATAGTTCCCTGGATCTTTTCTATTTCCTGCCTTATGTAGAGGTATGACTCTGTTGTATGTCCATCTGTCTGGGAGCCCTGTATGTATGATGCCATTAAAAATGTCTGTAACCTGTCTGCCAATTTCTGTCTCAGCACATTTCAGCAGTTCCACGGTCAGGCCGTATAGATCCGGTGCTTTATGGTTAGCCATCCTGTTTAGGGCTAGCATTACTTCTAGCATGTGAAGCATGGTTTGTCCGGGTCATGCTGTATTGGTATTGGCACCGGAGGTGCCCCCGTCTTGTATAATTTGTCCAGGTAACTCTCCCATCCCTCGGTTCCAATGCCATCTTGTTCGTTCCTTGCTTTAATATTGCTCTTCCCTCCTTTGTTTTTGAATCCTCTCCAAAATCTTCGGGGCTGTTTTTCAGCAATTTTCCCATGTACCATTGGTGCTGTAGCAGGTTATTGTATCTTTTCCCATTGTACCATTGGTGCTGTAGCAGGTTTTGTGGTTGCTTTGCTGTCTTATTTGCTATCTATGTTGTTAACAACTTGTTATTCAAACCATAAATAAATATATAAGAACTCCGAAAAGGAACACAAAGGTATAAGGTGCTGGGATCTAACACAGATGGTCCCTGAGTAAGTCGAACTAAGGGGCAAGTGATTTGGTAAAGAAGGGGGGAGGGGGGACGAAAATATGTAAGAATTTGTATTGCTTTGGAATAATACGTAATTGAGAAAAATATGTAACTACTAACAGTTGCCCGGCATTGCCAGGGATAAATACGATTATATTATAGGTGGGCCACGACAGCCTATTAAATTTTGAAAGAATACGAAATGGGAGAAGTGAGATTATTTTAGCTTACATCATTTAAAGATTAGTGTATTCTATGGTTGACAAATGTTCATGAGAGGATGAGTGCAAGTTTGAGTTTGTGCAATCAAGCCACATCTTGAGAATGGGTCACTGAAAATCAATTTCCATCATCAACATACATTTGTTGTGTAAGATTAATGATTTTGTTCATGGGCAGTTCGTTGGAATATCTGAGGATTCAATTTTTCACATTTGATCGTATGTCAAAATTGAATAAAAGGTCATTGATGGTTTTTTTGTGGCGTCATTTTTGTAGGATGAGTTAGTAAGGTTGCAAGCTCGATTTCCATAATTCAAACTTATTGATAAGCTTGGATGAGAGCTATACATCAAATATAAAAAGCTAGATGACCATTTCCATGGAAGCTTGAAAAAGGAGATCGTACTGCAGCTTGGAAAACCCAAGCACAATCTTAAACAATTTGTTACTCATATCCAACAAAATGGTCAAAGCATTAGAATTTGTTGTAAGTGTTGCGAGCATATTTACAAAATCACGAACTGCTCATTTCTGTCTAGTTGCAAGAACTGAACTTGATTCCTTTCATTTGTAAATAATGCATTTTAATAAATAGTTGGATTTGCAATTATTTCTTCTTCTAGGTCTGCTATAGGAGTGGTAAGGAAATATATAGATAATGTGACCTTCACTCATGCCCATCCAAGAAGCCAGCACCTTTTGCTCACCTTTCCAAACCACTCAGTCTATGTGCCTATATTATCAGTGAGATTCCTCGACATGTAAAAATAAAGAGTTTGAGTTATAATTCTAGAATGGGACTCGCAAGAAACCAACAAACCGCCCGATAGGCTTCTCATTTATCTCAGCAGATTTTCTACAATGGTGGACAGTGGGTAGCCGCACACATGCGAACTACCCACGAAAAACAAAGGGAAAATCCAATTATATCACTTGGACCCCAAAAAATACAATGCTAATAGATGAGTGGCTGATGTACCTGCCGAAAGCTTATCACCGGGATTAAAAAACCCCGCCCTTTCGGGTTTTCGAGGAAAAACCCTAGTGATAAGCCTTCGGCAAGGGGCTTAGACAAACGTAAGGCATAGACATCGCTCCCAAAAACCCCCGCATGGAGAAGTCGAAACAGATGCCGCTCGCCAACTTGTACCTGCACATCACCAACACAACAAACGAGACAACACAAACATACCAGAGAATAGCATCACCCAGCGGGTGGAAAAAAACATCACCCAGCGGGTGGACAAACATGATAAACAAAAAATTGTGCACAATACAATAAACAAAGAAGGGGGGGAGGGAGGGTTCAAAGAGAATAAGGTACTGCTGAGAGAAGAGGAAGCGCCGATGAGATGTGGATGCAGAAACGCGCCTGAAATAGCGAACTTCCAACCCAAAACGGGCATGCGCCGCCCGCATGCATGCAAGACATGCATGCTCGTCCCATTCTAGAATGGCGATCCGATGTCTCGGATCGATGCGATTCTAGAATGGGACTCGCAAGAAACCAACAAACCGCCCGACTACCAGAGAACTTCCTTACAAACTAGGATCGAGGACGAAGGTCACAGGACGAAGGCCGAAGGCCGGAAAAGGATAGCATGAAAGAAACGCCAAATTGGCTAAACCAGGCAGGAAGAAGCCCCTCCCCTGCCTGGAAACAATTCAAAGAGAATAAGGTACTGCTGAGAGAAGAGGAAGCGCCGATGAGATGTGGATGCAGAAACGCGCCTGAAATAGCGAACTCCCAACCCAAAACGGGCATGCGCCGCCCGCATGCATGCAAGACATGCATGCTCGTCCCATTCTAGAATGGCGATCCAATGTCTCGGATCGATGCGATTACATGCCAAATGGTGTCTATGTCATGATTGTCCATCTTCCGTTTAGTCCTTCAACAAATTCCTAGATGATCAACAGAATTAACATCATTTTGCAAGTGCAACTTGTTTGAATTATTAACTAAATACATATACTCCTTTGTCACATATGCACGACTTAATTGTGTCCATAGAAAAAGAAGATAATGTTGTCATGCATATCATAATGTCACTAATCCAATTTTCTTGTGTTAAGACTTATAGATTCTTTAATGTGGGGAATGTGGAATACTAAGAATGCGAGTGATAAGATAATAAGCAAAATATTTGATACATGGGACATGAACATTACTGGCCCTAATGCTAAGTGATAAATAGGGACGTGGATATGTAATGCTAAGTCATTAGATTTTTTATGAACCAATACATCCATCCTTGCAAGATTGACAACACATGAATGCATGACACATCCGGTTGCAAACCAAAGCTTTAGGCCTACAGAGGTTACATAGGAAGTTAGACTAAAAAGGTTTGTGAATAAAGTCTATAATAGATGGGAGATAACCTAACATGCAAATACAACATGCATGATTGCAACATCATGCATCAATGTAACATGAAGGCTCACTTATTGCAACAAAATATACCCTTCTATGGGTTTGTAAATCCACAAAAAATATCCCACATGGGTCCCAACAATCGACTGCATAATAAGCTTCACTATATGTTCTTCTACGACATATCATTACAGAAACTAATCTTTTGAGTTTTTTTTTATTGAATTGCTTCTTAGATGTAAGAGTTACCTTCATTTGCATGGGTACAGGGTTAAGGAGCATACTCACAAAAAACTTCAGGTTTATTGGATATATTGCCTGTAAACGAAATTAATAAGTTTGCAAATAAAAATGTATGCAGAAACTCAAATACATGTTTTTCCAAGAAATTTTGCTGATAATATGAAAGGAAAAAATGGAAGTTGACATTTACAATGTTGACCTTAACATATAACATGATCTTAACGAAACTAAAGACTGGTGCTGTAAAAAATGGAAGAATCATGAACAATAAGACAAATGCTCCTGACAACATTTCAGGCTTCAGTCAGCATGCACCACCTGCAAAAATGCAATACATGAATATCCAACATGGTATCGTGTTTCTTTAGTGGCCATTTTTCAAAAAAGGTCTTGCTCCATATATGAATCATTAACATTTGAGCTATATTTTACAGCCAGCAAAAGCGACATTACACCATTGTTCCCAACACGGTGTAATACCTTTTGTAAGTGCTTCTGAAACTTTTTTGTTCTGTTTTTGCTCTACTCAAAATGATGCAAGGTTACCTCCTTTTCTTGCATCAGGAAGGACATGCTTAAGCTGGTAGACCAATGCCTATAGTTGCGCACAAATACATAATGGATAACATAAAATATTCATTCACTATACAATTGTAGCAACAAAATAAAACTCATCGTGACTGCGCCTTTTTCCTGCTCTGGAACGTATCTAGCAGTGAAATATCAGGAGACCCAACATCTATTCCTGTTTTCTTTTATGCCAGCCATGATGAATTTGCTTATATAGCCGTCATTTGTAGAGGAGCCTGCACATGCCTCAATAACAATTTCTTGCAAATTTTAGACATGTAGTATAGACATTTAACATGTATCCGAATAAAGCGTCTATTTAAGAAAAGTAGCTTTATCATTTAGAAATCGGTCTTTGTGTTTGAATCTATAAGTTTTGCATAAACAACCGTGAATAGCAAAATATGTGGTATATACCTGTTATCTCATGTGTCGATCATGTAAGGAACTGTGATGGAGTTTAACGTGTTGCAGGAAGTATGGATTTGAAATGGAATGATGACATGGAAGTAGGTAAACCAATTCCATGACCCCAAATACTAATCACTACATATAAGTCATACATTCTAGCCTAAAAATTGATGATAGCATATACAATTAAGTCCTAGTCATTAATATTTAAGAATATATTAACTCGAAGATAACATGTAGATGGTAGTAAAAGTATCTATTGTACAGATTTTGTGCCCTAAATGATTCTTGAATGGGAAAAGGATAATCCTTTGAGACATTGCTTGAAATACTTTCCAAACATCTGCCACAACTTTTCACATCCCATGCAAGTTAATCGTTGACTTCGAAAGGGTCATAACCTTCAAGCAACATTTGTAGTTGAAGATTTCTCCAAAATATGGTCATATAGAATAACGGAATGCCCAGTCTTGATCACTAAACAAAATTGGCTAAGAACATCATGGCAAACTTCTTTTGCTAAATCGCCTTGTAGTGAACATGAAAACTGCTATATGTTTACCAGGATCACGAATAAGATGATTTTTTTTTTTTTTTTTACATTCAAATTGACAACATCACAAAATTTACTAAACGTCTGCAATGGATCTAAAGCAAAATTACAAACGGTAAAGTATTTCCATAATCATGTTTGTTCTCTTGTAACGACTATAAAATGTCCTGTCACCTCAACTCAAAGTAAATGTTTACCTTGATGCAGAGTCTTCCTTAGCAAATGCTTATGTGGTTGCGATACCTGCAAGTAGAGATCCATACAATTGTCTTTTTTGATTGAAGGCTTCTATACATTAAATTATAATATGTATGTATAGATAACAAAAGATAGTGTTTTTTTCTTAAAGGGAAGCATTAACCCTTAAAACCAAAATAGTGCTTATCAACAACACGAGTAAATCAAAATAAGATGAAGATTAGAAAATAGATAGTGTAGTGGTATGTCATCAGGTTGAAATTCCTCTTTCATCCTCTTCCTTTCACAGCCAGGCTAAGTGTACAGAAGGAGGATGAAGCTTTAGCAATGTTGAACCTCCCCTTGGCGTCCTTAGCCTTGCATATATAGTCCCTTCTTAGCAGGAGAATATCACAGATACATTCATAGTTGCATGGTTCATCATGCCTATTTGGGGGCCCAAAAAAATCCATCCGCCTTTGATTGATGCTCAGGTCCATTCTCTTCCATTTGAAATGCCTAACTAGTACCATGAGAAGCCCTACACCAGAAAAAGAACCATAAGTATCATCTCTGAACCTCATTGATCCAATGCATATCATATTGGAATTGCTTAATGACCCCTTCTGGATTGGTAATTTCATGGTTAAAAACTAAAGTTATTTCTGCCCTTCAGTCTGTCAGGTTGTCAGGGAGAAAAGAATCGATGTCAGCTATATTAACCAGATCATAAGCAAAGATCGAGGAAGCAATTTCCAGAATCCATTCTGCTCATAGGCAAGTTCTAAAGTGATGAGATTCATCCTCGGCCGCTTTGAGACATCTGATATAGATGTCAGATTCTGCCATATTGAGTCTAAATCTTTTCTTGTTTGTAGCTAAAGCTTTATGCCACAACTGTCAAGATGAAAGATTTGATTTTTGACTGAATCGGGCACTTCCACATGAACATAAGATTCTTCATGCATCTGTCTTGGCTGATATTTCATTTGTTGTGAATGGTAATCTAAAGCTCTCTTGAGAGATACATGTAACTTTTTTTTCACTGTGAAGTCAGTTTTATCATTGCAGTGCCAAGACAAATCATTATCTGTCCAATCCCCAACCATGAGCGGTAACAATATTATTGTAAAGAATCTCAGAATCCATACCCTCATTCGCCAGAACAGAATTATTGAAAGGGATCAGTCTGCCATCATAATAAAAAAAGTTCCTAATGAACTTGATACCTTGGATGCCCCACTTTTTTACCTGATCTGGGAAATGACATGCCAGGCATAGCTCCGGATTGTTAGTTAGCAGAGCCGGGTTCCAGAAAATTGGTTGATCCATAGAGATTCCTCCTTTCCAAATATACACCCACTTAACTTTCTACCATGCCTTGATCCACTTCTTCAATATACATGGAATAGAATTGGGGATAGAGAAAGGGAAATAAATGGAATGGGGGAGATCCATGTGTAAGTGCCTCCATCCATAAAGATGGCATTTGGGAAGGTAGTGGTTGAACAGAATAGAGACAGGATGCTTAATTAGTCCATGGGCAGCCTTATAGAAATATTTGGCTGCAAGGGCAGTCCCCTGCTTCTTGATGTCAATAACACTCAGACCACTATATTTCTTCTTCTTGCAGCATTCCATCATCGAAACTGGGGTCCAACATCTCCTATTTTGGCCACATAAGATAAATCTGCCAATGATACTCTGGAGCTTGGACGAGACGTTCTTGGGAGCAAGAATGAATGACCGAAGGCTGATAAACATGGGAGGAAGAAATCATTAACTTTGCAATAATTGCCCTTCCATTTTTTGAAAGATGCTTAGAATTGAGGAGATCAACTCTTTTATAAAACTTCTCAATGATTTCTTCCCATAAATCCGAAGGGCTAATCCTGAGGGCAAAAGGGATACCTAAAATTTTTGGCTTAGAGGTAGGAAGGTAATGCTTACATCCCAGGAGATGCAAATCTCTCCCCACTTACCTGATTCCTAGCCAGTACCTTGGACTTACTTCGACTAATTTTGCATCCCGAGACCCTGCCAAAGTTTTCCAAAATGTCCCCAGTGTTAAGAATGGATTGATCATCTGTAGAAACCATCAAAAAAGTGTCATCAGGAAAATGACCATTTAACAGGTGATCCACTCAAGGATTATGTGGAAGATTGAGGCCATGAATAATATTAGAATTTTTAGCAAATTCAAGCTTAGCATAAAGAGCTTCCTTAACAATGAGGAACAGAAAGGGAGCCAAGGGGCAACCTTGTTTCACCCTCTTTCTAATATAAAAAAAAGGGCTAGTTTCCCCATTAATCAAAACAACAGATCTGGAGTTATTAAGAATAACCCCCAGGAGGGAGATTACCTCTTCAGAGAAACCAAGAGCTCTGCAACACTTGAAAAGGAAAAGCCACCTTACCATGTCGAAGGCTTTTGTAATATCTAACTTAAGGAGAGCAAAATCTTGTTTAGAATCTTTGGCCCAATTGAATCCCAAGAATTGTTGTAGCCATATTATCTAGAATAAACCTGTCTTTTAGATATGCAGATTGAGAGAAGCTAATAATATTGTTTAGAACAACCTTAAATCTAGCAGCTATAGCTTCAGAGATGATCTTATAAATTACATTAGAAAGAGAAATAGGAGGATAATCAGAGAAAGTGCTCGACATATCTATTTTCGGAATTAAAGCAATGAAACTAGTATTAATCCTAGTATCTAAATACTTGTACTCCCTGTATTCATTAGCCTGGTTGGTGATGAAGCCTCCAATCAAGGGCCAAGCCTTTTTAAAGAACTCAGCGGGCAACCCATCAGGTCCAGGAGTTTTTCCATTTTCCATGTTTTTAACTACCTGCAAAAGCTCAAGGTTTGTGAACAGTTTGGCCATGTCAATATTATGAAGGTCAGTAACTTTAACATTTAAATTAATAAAGTCATCTATAATGATATGACTGGTATCCTGATTTGTCCCCATAATACTCGTGAAATGTTGAGAAGCAGCTCTCTTCATCTCTACATCATCTGAAATATAAAGCATCACCAACCTTGATTTCAAATATATGATTTCTCTTGGCTTTACTCCTGGCCTTTATAAAGAAGTATTTGGAGTTACAATTCCCATCACACTTAATTTCTTGAATCTTAGATTTGATTCTCCATCCACTTGCAATCTTGATCTTCTCCTTCTCAATCTCTTTTCTAATATTGTCTTGATCCCATCCGAGGCTTGAATCATATGGCTCCTGAATTAATTAAGATGCTCCATATTCTACTTATTTACAGCCTTACCCCAAACCTTCAACCAATTTTTAATTCTTTTAGCAGTACAAATCCACCAATCCATCCATTCATAATTATTACAGTGTTTATCGGAATCTTCTAGAATACTTTCCAACCCATTCATAAAATCCTCATGATTCAACAGACTGGTATTCATCTTGAAATAAGGCTTCCTTTTCCCGATTACTTCATCAGGAGAGATATTAAGCTGCTGGGGAATATGATCAGAAACCGTGTAACCTTCCAGATTGATAACCCTCTTGCTATTATTCTAGAGATTCTCACTTAGATAGAATCTAGAATAATCTAGGGAAAAACTACAAAATACCCCTAACTTTATGCGAAATTCACAGTTTACCCCTAACTTTTTAAAAATTCACGAAATGCCCTTATGCACCGTATTTGTCCAAAAGGGTATACCCCTCCTGTATTTTGTCCAAACTGTAACAGAACCTAAATTGGCGGGACTAAATTGGCGGTGGAGCTCCGCTGGAGTGGAGTCCGATTGCGCTGGAGTGGTGTTCCGATTGTGCATGCAATAGAGTTCATTTGCCATTGTTCACCAGCTCCTACCGGTATGTTCTTGCTTGATATGATGGAATGGTATATTCTTTGTGAATTTAGAGTCCGGTAGAAATTCGTTAGGCAAAAATTCGTCTGGTAGAAATTTAGAGTTAGGCAGAAATTCGTTAGAAATTCTTGCCTCAATTTCGTATCATGTTGAGAAGATCTCTCATGTTTGGTATGAAAGAAGATCTCTCCTGTTTGGTGTGAAATCTCATTTCCCTTTTCAAAAAATGTTTGCCTTTGCTTCATTACAGTTGATAAACAGATCCTACATTAACATGGCATTGCAAACTGGATCAACCTGGGCATCTTTGGATGAGTTGAAATTGGCTGTGAAGGATCATGCAATCGCTCATACTGTTGAATTGAAGATTCTTAAGAGCGATCGGAAAAGGTATGCCTTTCAAACATATAATGTCTGTTTGTTATCTTCCTTCTCCAATTTGAGTTACTTTGATCCTCCTGTAAATATAGGTACACAGTAAAATGCAGTGTTGATAGTTACAGTTGGCGTCTCCATGCTTCTATTGTTGAAGGAGGCCCAGATGTGCTATCAAATGCATAGATGGTGAACATACATGCGCTGGGAGTTCACAACTTGGCAACAAAGAAGCCAATACTAAGTGGCTTGCACATGAAACAGTAGAGAGGTTAGGGACCAGCCGGAAGCGAAAGAGGCAGCACATGCACATATTCATGGGGACCATACTGAAGCGTACAGGAAGTTGCATGGTTACTGCAATGAAATTTTACAGACTAGCATTCATGCAGAAGACAGACGATGGCCGATTTTTCCGCATTTTCATTGCCTACAATGCTACTTTGAGGGGCTTTTCATTTTGTAAGCCAGTGACGGTACTCATCTGAAAGGAAGGTATCTAGGAATCTTACTCTCAGCAACAGCAATTGATGGGAACGTTTGCTTGTATCCTTTAGCCGTTGTTGTGGTTGCGGCAGAGAATGATGACAATTGGGTTTGGTTTCTTCAGAACTTAAAAAATTGCTTGCAACATTCGGAGTGTATCACTTTTATCTCAGACGGACAGAAAGGACTAGTTGAGGGTTCTCATGCTGCTTGTGCCATACTGTACAGGAAAGAATCCGTAAGAAGCTATGCCCATTTCGCGTTCTTCATGACTTCATACTTTGAGACATACAGAGAAGTACTTCATCTTGTTGTGGTTTTCCTAACATTGGATGACATTTTACCACCAGCTACTAGAAGGAAGGAAGGAAGGAAGGAAGGTGTATTTTTACGTCGTAGCACTAGCCAGCATCCCTTAGGACATACGATGGCACATGGCATGTTCTTGCAATCCCCCTTCAAGGAGCACCGCCCCCTACAAGGATACCAGGGGCCAAAGGTCCTAAGATGCCAAGATCCTAGTGAGGTTCGAACACGAGACCTCAATGTGCTAGAAGACCTCCTGGACGTCCACGAAGTAAGAGAATGCGTACCGAAGGTGAATTGAAGGAGGTCCATCATTGTGCTAGATGCAAGGGAACAGGGCATAATACACGTATATGCAGGGCTGCAATCTGAAAAACATCTCCCTTAAATCGATTGCAAGTCTTAAATTGTTTTTGAAAACTTGATCCTATTGGAAATTGGGATTCTGTTGAAAACCTGTTGAAAACCTTATTTTATGTTCTTTCTCATTCGTCTCTGTTTCAAGTCTTGAGGGCATTTTGTGAATTTTATGAAAAGTTAGGGGTATTCCATCAATTTCTTCTATTGTTCAGAATTGTCATATGTTGAGCAAGGGCTTTTAGTCAAATATTACAAAAGTTAGGGGCATTTCTTGAATTTCATTAAAAGTTAGGGGTATTTTATGAAATAAAACAAAAGTTAAGGGCATTTTATGAAAACATAAGAAATACAAATACATGTAAGTTTTTTAGGGGCATTTTATAGAATTTTTAGAAAGTTAGGGGTAAACTGTGAATTTCGCATAAAGTTAGGGGTATTTTGTAGTTTTTCCCTAGAATCTATCATGCAAGCAAAGGATGGGGGAGTTCCTATGGTCAGACCAACTGAAGGAATTAGAAGATTATTCCAAGCAACATATTCATATGGGACCAGAGGCTTGAAGTTCCTATTCCTCATGAAGTTATCAGAAACCATATCGAAATCTCCTCCTACAATGCGAATCCAATCTGTCTAAGTTGTCTTTAATCCTTTTCCACAGGTTACTTCTATCTGTAGAGTTGTGGTAAGAATAAATATTAACCACCACTAACTTCGTGCTGCCTATATTCCCACACATTATATGACATCTATCCTCTCTGTCATTGACCTTATAAATATTCTGCCAGTCAGTTCTGCAAGCAATAGCTATTCCTGCAGAAGAAGCATTATCAGAGATTGATCAAATATCATACCCTCTGGGGAGGATATTTTTTATATTATTTTCATGACTATGATCATGAATTTTATGTTCCTGAATTAAAAGAATATCTGGACCAAGGAAGGAGGAACAAACCTTAAGACGCTCCCTTTTGTTGAAACAATTAATACCTTGGAGATTTCAAGTTATTTTTTTGATGCAATCCATAAATCAGATTTTATACATACCTTTGGTCTTACCAGAGTTGATAGCCAATTCCCTTGGACTAACTCTAGTAGGCCCTGGATATAATTTCTTTCTTCCTCTGCCCTTCTTTTTATATGTCACTGTCTGCCAGTTATCATCCCTTTCCATATCATTTTCAACGTCCTCCTCAATGGGATGGAGACCTCAATTGGATAAGGCAAAGGAAATGGCTCCAGTATCAATAGACACTGACAAATCCACATTCTTAATGGTGAGAACCATTCTATTATCCAGATGGATTCAAGGGCCATTGATAGTACATATCTAAGGGTTATGAGGTGGTGTAGATAATCTGCTCTTTTCACTTATACCATTGCTTTTAACTTCCTGTACTTTCTTTGCCATCCAGACCTGCTTTTTTGGCTTTGGTTCTTCAGAATGGATTTTAGTCTTACTCTTATCTGTTGTAAAATATCTGATGGTCATTTTGGAGTAATTGACTTGAAGGTCAAAATTCAAAGTTTCAGTGAATTTGACTTTGATAGGCTTCTTCCAATCCAAACAAACGGCCTTAGATTTACAAATCAAGAAAAAGTTAGTTTGAGGAATATTAATATAGATGATATTACCAAGCCTTTCAGAGATGGCCTTGAGGGGAGAGGAGGTCCATAAAGTTGGAGGTAGATTCAGGAAATTAACCCAAGTAATAGTAGAGATAAGATCAAAATTTCCAGGGTTGTAAAATGGATCCCACTTCATAAAATAGACTGGGTTATTGAATATTGAATCAATTTTCTTTTTGAGGATCATTTCCACGGCCTTTTCATCTCTGCACACAATCTGAAAGGTGTTAGAATTGATTTTTAAAATAGAAGATAGAATAGAATAGATTTTTTAGCGTCCACGGAGACCGATTGGCCTATGGGACCCAAACAAAAAGAGAGCAGTAAGCGTATTACTGACAGGATTAAAAAACCCGCGCCCCGAAGGGTTTTCGAGGGGAAAACCTTAGCAGTAATAAGTATGCTGGCACACTGTACAATTGTATAGGACAGTTCAATACTGTCTCGGGGAACACAACTGAGTCCGTGCATCCATAACCTCCTGGAGGTATGACCCCAACAAATCCATTGATGCCGTATTCAATAACTCATGCAACGGTTGGCCAGACACTAGTAATCGAACATACTGCTCTCGAATATGGGCAAATGCTGGGCAGATCTGGAGGGCATGACATTCATCCTCAATGGCGCCCTGGTGGCAACAGCCTTTGCTCTTGTGCTTCTCGAGCCCAACGTCCTGTCTCAATGCGGAGAAGATGTGCACCCGTGTGAATGGAAGCTATAAGTCTACGCTTCTTCATGGGCAATTGGATGTACAAGTACTGGTGTGGGCCTCTCGTGAGCCTAGGATTGACTTGCTGCTGATAGTGTGCCAGCTTAACGTGCGTCAGAGCATCTGTAACCCAGAGCTTGTGAAGGGAAGTAGCATCTAGGTACAGCTTAAGTGCCTTGTGATCTTTCTTTGTCCTTACATGTACGCATCTGTTTGCCTGCACATCCCAGCGTGAGAACCACTGAGCTTGCTTGTCCTTCCAGCAGGCTTTCAGGCGTTGGGGACCCATCGCCATGGCCAAAGCAAGGTGCCAGAAAGGCTTTCTGCACCTGCTCGAGGTCATTCCAGGTGTTGAGGGATATCACCGGACCCCACACTTCTGCCCCATACAAAAGGACCGGCTCGACCAAGGCTCGAAACAAGTGTGACTGGTGGCCCCAGGCATACAACTCTGCCTTGTGGCTGTTGTTCTGCATGGCATATAGTGCTTTCAAACCCGCCGTGACCCGCAACCTGATGGAGAGAATCAGAATGTTTTGTCTTCATTTCACCCAAAGAATTGCATTTGTTCGGGAAATGAATATACAAAGCTTTGTTAATGAAATTGTCAATTGCATAGGAATCCCTTATAGAGGTATACATTTGGGATCTTTAAAACTCTGACAAGTTCTATTTTCAGAGGTCAAATTTGAGTTATTTTTAAGCAGAATGTCTCTATAGGAGGTAAGATTGGAAACTTTTGTCGCCGTTACTGAAACTTGATTCTTGATTTTAAGATCTCCAACTTTCGTTTTGGATTTATTGAGCATACTGGATCTTGATTTCCTCACAGTTGGGGCAATCATAAGCGGCGGCTTCCAGAGGGTTAAAAAAACCCATTGCTATCTCTGATTTTACATTCGGTGGTTCCCTTCTTCAGCCTGACTTGAAATACTTTATAAGATGTTTTGACATCCTCTAAAGTGCTCAAAGCATTCATCGACAGTCTGTTCTTGAACATCTTCCTATGTCTTTCAATAACATGATCTTCCGCTTCTTTCCATCACCTGATTAATTTTATAGAACCCTTTGATTTCCATTTCAGACCTTCCAATATCACCAGAAGATTTTTTTCCTTTCCTAACATCTTCTCCATCATATTCTGAAATATATTAGTCCTTAAACTGCATCAATCTTCCTCTATATGTAAAGGATCATCAAACATGTTTCATACCCAGTCCCTATCGTTGGTTTTTTTTTTCAGTATAGTCCTTGTCCAGTTTTCTGATTTTATCCAAGCATGTTCTGACCATTCCATCATTCTTGACCTCCATGCAGAAAGCGGCCGCTATCTGTTGTTCTTTTATGATTTCAAAGGCCACATACAGTTCTTTCAGGGTATTCCAAGTGGGATCCTTCTAGTCATCTAATAGAAAGATCAATGTCCATTCTTCTTCGTCCATTCTTTTTTGCTCCCCTTCAAGAAGTCTAGATGGCCCTGCTGAAGCCGCCTTCTTTCCTTTTTCTGCCATGCTTGCAGCACAAATGCTAATTTGCACTTGCAAATTGCCACACCAAAATGTCCAGGTCCGGCTTGTGTTGAGATTCTCAAAGATCCAACTCTATCGAAGCACAACACACACAAAAAGTGACTTCCTACTGACGATCTGCTGAAACCTACTCTAGAATTGCAATTATAAGCTAAGCTAGTTAAATCATTCATGATTGCCACTGTCACATCATTCTCCTCTGGGATTTGGGAAAATCCAAGGCTCTGGAGAACATCCTCTAGAAGGGACTCATCCATCGAGCTTCAGGTTGCGCACGTCTCCGAAGGTAGGGAAAGCGCTCAACCTAGCGCCAACGTTCACCATTCTTCCCCTTTAGACCTGCATACAATTGTCAATGCCAACAAACAACCGAACCACATCAAGTATTTCTATAGCCCACCTAGTAACTCCTTTGAGTTTAGAATAAAAACCAAGCCATCGCTAGCCACCGATGATGCACATATATTTTGAAAAGGCAGGATTTCGAATTTGTTCAATAAGCGCGAGCTGAGGTGTATCCTTAAAGACCTGTGCCATCAATCATGTCAGCATTTGCATCATCACAATAAAGTATCTCGATGAAAAGAGCAAAGAAATACCTGGATCGAACAATTTTTATGAACCTTCCGGGGAAGGACAAGCTAGAAGCAAGAAAAAATATTATGTATATCTCCAAACTCCAAACGCTGGAATGTCAAAACCACCAGAGCTGCTACGCTTTGATGCTAATGCACATGCACCTGCCAAACTATATGCCCCATGTAAGCAAAATAAGACCTAAATCATCTGGGCGACGTCAATACATGTAAATAACCCATCTGATTCTGACCAATTTAGCGCAAACAAAAACCATTTCCATGTCCGAATTTGTAGCCCCATCTTCCATACTAGTTGCGGACAGGTGCAGCTTGCCACCGTCTTTATTGATCTCCGACAAGTGAAGAAGCTCTATCAATCTCAGCGATCTGATCCAAAAAAAGAAATTTCCATCGAACTCTTATTTTTTGTATTCTCATTTTTAGTTGATCGAAAAGCTTTTTCGGCCACAAAAAGACCCCAAATCATAGACAAACCAATCTAGGAAAAAATCCAAAAAGTTTTTGGCACACCAAAGAACTAAATTTAAAAAATAGATTTAAGACTAAAAAGTCTAGAACTCTTGAAAAGCCTTTCAGAGATTGCCTTGAGGGGAGAGGGGGTCCATAAAGTTGGAGGTAGATTCAGGAAATTAACCCAAGTAATAGTAGAGATAAGATCAAAATTTCCGGGGTTGTAAAATGGATCCCACTTCATAAAATAGACTGGGTTATTGAATATTAAGTCAATTTTCTTTTTGAGGATCATTTCCACGGCCTTTTCATCTCTGCAAACAATCTGAAAGGTGTTAGAATTGATTTTTAAAATAGAAGATAGAATAGAATAGATTTTTTAGCGTCCACGGAGACTGATTGGCCTATGGGACCCAAATAAAAAGAGAGCATCAAGCGTATTACTGACAGGATTAAAAAACCCGCGCCCCGAAGGGTTTTCGAGGGGAAAACCTTAGCAGTAATAAGTATGCCGGCACACTGTACAATTGTATAGGACAGTTCAATACCGTCTCGGAGGACACAACTGAGTCCGTGCATCCATCTGGAGGTATGACCCCAACAAATCCACTGACGCTGTATTCAATAACTCATGCAACGGTTGGCCAGACACTAGTAATCGAACATACTGCTCTCGAATATGGGCAAACGCTGGGCAGATCTGGAGGGCATGACATTCATCCTCAATGGCTCCCTGGTGGCAACAGCCTTTGCTCTTGTGCTTCTCGAGCCCAACGTCCTGTCTCAATGCGGAGAAGATGTGCACCCGTGCGAATGGAAGCTATATAAGTCTACGCTTCTTCATGGGCAATTGGGTGTACAAGTACTGGTGTGGGCCTCTCGTGAGCCTAGGATTGACTTGCTGCTGATAGTGTGCTAGCTTAACGTGCGTCAGAGCATCTGTAACCCAGAGCTTGTGAAGGAAAGTAGCATCTAGGTACAGCTTAAGTGCCTTGTGATCTTTCTTTGTCCTTACATGTACGCATCTGTTTGCCTATACATCCCAGCTTCTGAACCACTGAGCTTGCTTGTCCTTCCAGCAGGCTTTCAGCGGTTGGGGACCCATCGCCATGGCCAAAGTAAGGTTGGGCAAACGTGTATCACCCATAACGACCACCTTCTGGAAGTAAATGATATGGCGTTCCAATGCAGCCTGTTGAAGGGGTAGAAAACCTGTCTCCTGGAGTAGGATCTGGTATGGAACTGTGGACTTTACCCCAAGGGCTCGTGCCAGAAAGACTTTCTGCACCTGCTCGAGGTCATTCCAGGTGTTGAGGGATATCACCGGACCCCACACTTCTGCCCCATACAAAAGGACCGGCTCGACCAAGGCTCGAAACAAGTGTGACTGGTGGCCCCAGGCATACAACTCTGCCTTGTGGCTGTTGTTCTGCATGGCATATAGTGCTTTCCAACCCGCCGTGACCCGCAACCTGATGGAGAGAATCAGAATGTTTTGTCTTCATTTCACCCAAAGAATTGCATTTGTTCGGGAAATGAATATACAAAGCTTTGTTAATGAAATTGTCAATTGCATAGGAATCCGTTATAGAGGTATATATTTGGGATCTTTAAAACTCTGACAAGTTCTATTTTCAGAGGTCAAATTTGAGTTATTTTTAAGCAGAATGTCTCTATAGGAGGTAAGATTGGAAACTTTTGTCGCCGTTACTGTAACTTGATTCTTGATTTTAAGATCTCCAACTTTCGTTTTGGATTTATTGAGCATAGTGGATCTTGATTTCTTCACAGTTGGGGCAATCATAAGCGACGGCTTCCACAGGGTTAAAAAAATCCATTGCTATCTCTGATTTTACATTCGGTGGTTCCCTTCTTCAGCCTGACTTGAAATACTTTATGAGATGTTTTGACATCCTCTAAAGTGCTCAAAGCATTCATCGACAGTCTGTTCTTGAACATCTTCCTATGCCTTTCAATAACATGATCTTCCGCTTCTTTCCATCACCTGATTAATTTTATAGAACCCTTTGATTTCCATTTCAGACCTTCCAATATCACCAGAAGATTTTTTTCCTTTCCTAACATCTCCTCCATCATATTCCGAAATATATTATTCCTTAAACTGCATCAATCTTCCTCTGTATGTCCTTATTTAACTGATATGAGTTTGTACAGGATCTTGTCCATCTCTTGGATATACTCAAACATGTTTCATACCCAGTCCCTATCGTTGGGTTTTTTTTTTCAGTATAGTCCTTGTCCAGTTTTCTGATTTTATCCAAGCATGTTCTGACCATTCCATCATTCTTGACCTCCATGCAGAAAGCGGCCGCTATCTGTTGTTCTTTTATGATTTCAAAGGCCACATACAGTTCTTTCAGGGTATTCCAAGTGGGATCCTTCTAGTCATCTAATAGAAAGATCAATGACCATTCTTCTTCGTCCATTCTTTTTTGCTCCCCTTCAAGAAGTCTAGATGGCCCTGCTGAAGCCGCCTTCTTTCCTTTTTCTGCCATGCTTGCAGCACAAATGCTAATTTGCACTTGCAAATTGCCACACCAGAATGTCCAGGTCCGAATTGTGTTGAGATTCTCAAAGATCCAACTCTATCGAAGCACAACACACACAAAAAGTGACTTCCTACTGACGATCTGCTGAAACCTACTCTAGAATTGCAATTATAAGCTAAGCTAGTTAAATCATTCATGACTGCCACTGTCACATCATTCTCCTCTGGGATTTGGGGAAATCCAAGGCTCTGGAGAACATCCTCTAGAAGGGACTCATCCATCGAGCTTCAGGTTGCGCACGTCTCCGAAGGTAGGGAAAGCGCTCAACCTAGCGCCAACGTTCACCATTCTTCCCCTTTAGACCTGCATACAATTGTCAATGCCAACCAACAACCGAACCTATAGCCCACCTAGTAACTCCTTTGAGTTTAGAATAAAAACCAAGCCATCGCTAGCCACCGATGATGCACATATATTTCGAAAAGGCAGGATTTCGAATTTGTTCAATAAGCGCGAGCTGAGGTGTGTCCTTAAAGACCTGTGCCATCAATCATGTCAGCATCTGCATCATCACAATAAAGTATCTCGATGAAAAGAGCAAAGAAATACCTGGATTGAACAATTTTTATGAACCTTCCGGAGAAGGGCAAGCTAGAAGCAAGAAAAAATATTATGTATATCTCCAAACTCCAAACGCTGGAATGTCAAAACCACCAGAGCTGCTGCGCTTTGATGCTAATGCACATGCACCGGCCAAACTATATGCCCCATGTAAGCAAAATAAGACCTAAAGCATCTGGGCGACGTCAATACATGTAAATAACCCATCTGATTCTGACCAATTTAGCGCAAACAAAAACCATTTCCATGTCCGAATTTGTAGCCCCATCTTCCACACTAGTTGCGGACGTCTTTATTGATCTCCGCTAAGTGAAGAAGCTCTATCCATCTCAACGATCTGATCCAAAAAAAGAAATGTCCTTCAAAATCATACCCCCATCGAACTCTTATTTTTTGTATTCTCATTTTTAGTTGATCGAAAAGCTTTTCGGCCACAAAAAGACCCCAAATCATAGGCAAACTAATCTAGGAAAAAATCCAAAAAGTTTTCGGCACACCAAAGAACTAAATTTAAAAAATAGATTTAAGACTAAAAAGTCTAGAACTCTTGAAAATTGGTATTTCTTGGCTCCTGGGGATGGGGCCTAGTCTAGAGATCCGTTGGTTGATGTTTTACGATCATGGAGTGATGGGAATCATAAAGGGAGAAGATGTAATTTCAATGAAGCCAAATAATAGTGTCATTTAAATTGCAGCTAAGCATTGTGGGTCTCAAAATTGAAATATTAAAAGCTTAGCTAAGTACTTTTAAAGATATATAAAATGGTAGAAGCTTGGAGAGCAAAGGAAGTTGTGCCAAGAGAGTCATAGGAAGCTTATGTGGGGATTCCAGGACATGGCTATGGCTTGTGACACTGTTTCGCTACTAAGGGACCTAAGTAGAAGTTAATAGATTTACTAAGAAAAACTAATTGATATAGCTAGTGGATTCTCACAAGAGATAGTGCACTTCTTATGGAAGGAAATGCTTCGAAGATAAGCTTTGTAGATGGGAGAATGTTAGTGTTGCGATTGCTCAATGAAGTGCATAAATATGGAATCTACATCAGTATGACACAAGGCCTGTGACTTCTTTGACATGTTTGAATTATTAGCATCGCTTCATCAATAAGTCTTTCACACGAGTAGATTGTATGGGCAACCTCAGCAAGGTTAAAATCTAGGCACCTGTGAATAGTAAATATCTAATGAAGTTCACATATCTTGGTCTTTGCATTATCCCACTGTTGTCTTGGTATTTGATGTCTATTGGATCCTTTGTTGTCGGACTTCCAGCTTCGGTGGCCTAGATTGTTCTGACATTATTCATGTCACTTGTGTTTCTTTGATATGTTCTTCTGCTTTGTGACGCTAGGCGTGGCATCCGAGGGAAGAGGATGCACGTCAACTCTTGTGAACCCATGGCAAGAGGTACTTCGGCACCAGATGTGGGCTATGAAGAACATGCACATACGAGATTCACCCCACCACTCCCATTACAGGGTTTGGAATGTAAGCTAACTAGGCATTTTTCTGCTAATGGGGCCGGCTTAATAACATACATATCCACCTCGAAGGGTGGCTCACCATAACATAACATATGTAACAACAACATCAGTAACATCAACATAAGGGAATCCTACCCAAGGCTCAGACTCCTAGGGGATTGACTGATGGCTTGGGTCTCCAGACAATGCAGACAGAATTCATGGCAAATGGATTGGGCTGGTATAAGAACATGGCCGTTGGGTAGTCCACTCCATCCGCCCCTCCTGTGCATATTTTGCAAAATAGGCTGATAAGTCTTGGGACTCGACCATAGCCTGCCGGATGCATAGCCAAGGGGGCTACTCCTGAGTTGCATCTCCCCAGTCCCGATGGAGTAGGAGGAGATCACTCCCTCCAGGGGCATGCATGCCCATCACAGGCGGCTAGAGGACCACTGCCCGTCTACGACTTGAACCCCGTGGAAGGTGACCCATCACCCCAGAGGTGTCGAGCCCATGCCTTGCCCACACGCAGTGGCAAACCATCAGGCCTAGCCTGCTAAGATCCCTGGTAGGCTTTACACACCAGAGGGATCAATCTGCAATGGGACAAGTCCCCTTATCTGTCGGTCTAGTCCTGCCACTCACAGCCAGACGGACTCTTATGCACAGGCCATGAGGCTATCTAGGTACATCGACTACTGAGGCTTTCAGGGTCTCTACCCCCCTTCCCAATACACAGGAGAGCATAGAATGGAACATCATCATCATCATCAAAGAACTGAAATACTGAATAAGATCTAATCTATCTTACCTAAACATACATGATTAGGTTCCTTTGTTACTAAGACTGATCTAACATACTATCCTAGCTCATTGCCGGGCTAAGAGTCGGCTTTGCACAACAGAATCGCAGGTTACCTGATCCTTGGCTTGCTCCAGCTCCCCGAATCGCGTCCATGCCTTCGTTCTTGCTAAAGACAGCTGCTCCTGATGAATCTAATGTGCAAAAGCGGCTCAGCGGTGCCTGGCAATGCGGAATGGCAGCTTGCCTTGGCCAAAATGGCTCAGGGAAGCCAAAATGCGAAAAGGTTTAGGGTTTCCCCTTTCGTTCTTTATACATGAACTTTTAGGGTTAGGTTAGAAGGGACCAAATGGGGTATTGCCACTTGGCAAGGGGTTTAATTGCATATGTTTAATATACATGTGCAACATACGAGGTTGCCCCTAGGTGCAACTCTTTACGGCTCTCAAGTACTTGTCATAGTGACATGTACGTGTGACATGGCAGTATAATATACGTATTCGGACCGTATGTTATTGGAACGTCACAATCTCCCCACCTTGAATTGATGCTGTCCTCAGCATCACGCGTCTCCCCACCTTGGAAACTTGCATACCCTGCAATACATTTGATGCATATAATTTTACAACACAATTACCCCAAGGTAATATTTAAGTTTAATTTTTATAATCACATCACTTGTTCCATAAAATACAATAGTAAGGTGATCTCTCAACCCTTACATTATCATTTAATATTCGTAAAATTTTATGGTTTGCACACTTATTATTACCACAGTTTCAAAATTCTATAATTTAAAGTCCATTTGGTCTCCGTGCAACACACTATAACAAACAAATATGTGTTGCAAGTCTTCGCAGTGCGACCCTCCTGTCCCTTAGATCATTCTATTGGCCTGCCGGTCCAACACTACGTTAATACACATTTATTTATTACAAGAATTTAGCGCGCTGGCGAAGCCAGCGCCCATTGGCCTTGAGGCCCTTTTTTTTTTTATGGGCTCTCGTTTGAAGTGTTTATTGCAACTCTGGGAATTGAACCCAAATGTGGCCATTGTTCCGTTGTCCATAGTGTAGGAGGAGCATCGATGGCATAAGTCATTAATAAGGAGGGTTTGACAGGCAGATACAGTTGGATTTGGAGGCAAAGAGGGCGGGATCTGAAACAAAATAGGTCTTGCAGCACAGGACTATTCCTAAGAACGGAAGCAAATGGCTTAGAAACGTTGGAAAATATAATCTTTAGTCCATTCTTGATCCAAATTGAAGACATATATTCTCTACTTTGGAAAAGCACAAAAATACCATTTTGAACTAGAATTTTGAGGATTAGATACTTGTTTGGTCAAAGTAAACAAATGTCTATTTCTCATGGAGCATGGGGCATTGCATATTGTGCAAGGCCACAAAAAACTGTCGTGAGCATAGGCTTACATGACCTTTTGAAAAGCTTGAGTATATCATGTCATAGGTCTGCACATGACCTTTACAAAAACTTGATGGTGTTTGTCTCATTTGTGATTTTTATGGTACGAAAATCAACAATAGTGGTATATTCTCTTGGATGAAAGGAAAGCGGTTCAAGGTCAACTGTTAATTGGTCTTATCCAACTATGCACTTACAGAAATCGATTTAGGGTATTCCAGTATGATCTTTTTTTGAACAATAAGCTATGATGCAACATTAACAATGCACTAAAAAACAGGAGAAAGTTGAATATGCCTACCCGGGCTATTGTCGAGAACATTGAGAATGTTGTGTTTCAATCTAGCAGGGGTTTTTACCACACCATAAATATCTAGTGAAGGATTTCACAAATAGAATTTATAGGCGAAACAGTGGGGATACTTAGCCTCAAGATCAAACCTTTATAATGCAAAAATCTATCTACAAAATCAAAGCTTTGTAATAGTTTTTTGATGAAGAATGGGTCATATCCTTAAGAATGGAAGCAAACGGCTATAACGTTAGATCCATTCTTGATATTTGAAGTTCTATTCTCCAATTCTTGCTTACAAATGTTTGGAGACATAATCTTTGGTGCATTCTTGATCCAAATTGAAGACATATTCTGTGCTTTGGAAAAGCACAAAAATACCATTCTGAACTAGAATTTTGAGGATTGAGTATTTGTTTGGTTCAAGTAAACAAATGCCGGTTGACTATGGAGCATCGGGGATTGCATATTGTGCAAGGCCACAAAAAATATCATGAGCATAGGTTTACCAAATAGTGTATCATACGGCTACGCAATATTATTGTGCGGAATATTTCTATAGTAAAGATTGTGGTAAATGCTCTGTCTAATTTGTGGCACCAATATGCATGAACTGGTAGCTTCCCGCTTTTCTGAGGCAGATATCCGATGTGATAAATCGATGCCAAAAGTGGATATGCCGGTCTGTGCCATACAGGGTCTTGTTGAAAAAAGCAAGGCTTTTAACTGGAAAATTGGATAACGGATCCCTAAGGCAGATCTTAGCCACACAGTTATATTACAAATATGGTAGAGCATATTGGCTATAATGGAGCATGTTGGCAGCATATATGGTGGCAAAATACGCCTACAATCTATAAATACATCGATTCACACGGTCGAAGATCTTTGTTGTCCATTCTATATCTTGGTTTTAATCCATGTTTTTCAAAATCAAATTATAAGAAATGATAGTTCTACCATAAGCTGGTGATGTCGGCCTACTTTGACAGATTCCTTATTCATACTCAACTACGGAGGTGCATTGATGCCATAATATTTACCTAGTCATGGCTCACTCTTTCAAGCAGAGTTGCAGAATCCCTTTTTGCATTTTGGGCTCGTTGGTCCCAATATTGGGTGATTCCCCTTTGAAAACCGATGCTTCCAGATCCTCTAGAAGAAAATAGATCCACTTTAATGGGAAGCGAAGGGTATAATTCCCCTTTTCGATGGCACGGATTGCCTTGTGAATCACGGAATTGAGGCACCGTGCATGTTAGCCCCTGTCACTTCTTATCCGCTATGCACGTTAGTTGATATGCATTTGCAAACCCATGTATTTGCAAAGCGGTCGATTAAGTTATGTGACGAGTATGGGTTCCGGTGTTTATTTTTGTTCTTACGCCAACACTGGCGCATCTCGGATGAAGTTTTGGGTTAATCCATTCACGTGTCCGACTTTTTTCGAGCGAACAAAGAACACGTATCTTTCCAATGTCAACTCTGTGGCAAGTTTTCCCACATTTCCACATAATCGGACACGGAAATCACAGGAATGTTGCGGCGACAGAAAAACCGAGAACTAGATTTGCATAACTCAAGAACCCACTTTTGCCAATCCCATAGTAAGAAGCGGGGGTATGTTTTGGTCTGCAGGTCCATAAGTCCGGGCAAAAAAACCCTCATGCCCTTTAAAACATAGGCTTTGGCGATGGAGTACCGACCCGCGGCTATAAATTACAGTAGCTTTAAATTAAACTCAAGATAAGTCTTACCTTTACGCGAGTTCATCGCCGCAACATGCCCACCGTATTATTTGGGTAATCTGGCTGACTTGCACTATGGCATCTTAATAAGCTTAGCAAAAGCTTTGCTTGCTCAATGTTACGATAAGCGGATATGCTCGCCACATTTGTTGAGCCAGCTCAATCATGCCCAACATCGTATTCAAAGAAGCAGGGGATTTTATCCCCAAACCCGACTCTGCAGCAGAGCCCCAAACCCGACTTGCAGCAGAGTGTCCGAGATTCACATGGGCTTGAGTTACCAAAAACAAAAGGGCAAAAACAAACAACAAATCCCACGCCCTTACCTGCCGCTCCTTCTCCCCTTGAATCCATCGGCTCTAAACCACCTTCTCCAAACCCATCTTTCTTTTGCTCAGCTCGACCCACCCTGCCGGAAAACACACCCGGAAAAACCCTTCCAAAAAACATCACTAATTCCAATTTTTTTTTCTAGTAATCTTATATTTAGTTAGATTAGTTAGATAAGGATGGTTATTAGGGAACCACCCATTTAATTACAATTAATTTAATTACATGGATGCAAGACTAATCTCCTAGCGTAGGAAGAAGATGCTTCTTCCATCGTGGCCGTGGAGACAGTGCCCTATAATGCCTAGGATGATGTCTAATGCCTACACCTCTCGTCGCCCTTGGCGTGGAGGATGGCTTCCTCCCCGTAGTGGGCATAGACTAGAGGTGTTTTCCTATCAATGCAAGATCCTATATGACCTCTTATCTCTCAATTTGTCTACTTCCGTGGCGTCAGAAGTAGACTTTATTCTACCTTCCACTCACCTATCGGTTCGGTGTCGACTACTTTGGTGACGAGCCGACCCTTGCATTGCTCCATGAGTTGTGGGTACTGCTTCTCAAGATCTATTTGTAGTGCCCACGTAGCGTCTTCCACTGGTAAGTGTCCCTTTCATTAGGTATTGGAGAATTGAGATCTTCTTGTCTTCTTATAGGATCTGACAAGAAGAACCTCTGGAACTTACTTTAGGAGACTTACTTGGAAAACACTATGGATCTTCAAGTGTGCTGGCAGGTCCAACTTATAGGATTGGTTACCTACTCTTTTGGTTATCCTGAATGGTCCAGCCCACCTTGGAGCAAGCTTCTTGCAATTGTCGATGCAATGCTTCAGTTGATGCAGAGCTTCAACTAACATTGTCCCCTAATTGCCGATGCAGAGCTTCAGCTATGCTCTTCTGCCGGCTTCTTGCTGCTAGAAGATATCCTTGTACTTCCTCCACCAACTGTTGCATGTCGGCTAGCATCTGCTGGGATACTTCTACCCTGGACACAAGTTTAGTTAACGTCTTAAATAAGCATTATCTTGGACCCCTGCATGATCGCTGCTGGATTTCCCTTAATGTATGCAATTATATTAATTACCTTACGGTAATATTTTTTTTATATTAACATTATAGTAATGTTGGAGTATTATATTTAACTAGCTGTTATATGATAACTTTACGGCCTTTAAGATATGTCATCATACTATTATCGAGGCAATACTTATTTTGAAAAGTATTTTAATTATTTATTATATGGCGAGGGTTTATTCATCGGATCCAAGTGTTGAGCGTGTGACTCTCGCTCGCTACTTGGTTGGTGATGTATCAACCTTACATGTATATACTTTATAGTTGCTATACTTATGAAAAGATAGACAAATTCTTATTATATTTGTTAGGACCTATGAAGGTTACTTAAATGCCTTTGGAAAAACTATTCTATTGTATTCTATTCTTGCGAAGGTTTAACTAAGATTTTATGTAGTTATTATCTTACTTTATCTCGATACTAAGATATCTACACAAGACAAAACTATCTATGCAGTTATTATGAACATATAATTTATCAACCAGACATTAAAGCTTATGATACATGCCCTCATGGAGTGCTATCAATCTGCATAATAGTATACTTAAGATTATATAATTTATGTAGTTATACGGGGTTCACAACCCTGAATAGTTTAATTAAGAGCTAGGCTACTAGCTCATTCCTAGATGCGAATGCTTTCCCCATGATGCGTTCTATCTATACTTAGATGCAAAGCCTCTCCCCACCTTAGTTGTCGCACCCGCTAAGGCTAGGATACATCTCCCCATTGAGCCGACGTCGACTAATTTGGAGACGACTTGACCGTTGTATTGCCTCCATTAATTCGCTCCCCCGCTTTGGTGCAATTGGCTATCGCGTCAGTCTTGCATGCTGAAGGACACATAGACATTAAGCATCTATCCATCTTACGCTCCATGTGCTTTGGCTACTTGCGGAAGGAACTCTATTCTAAGGGTTGACTAATTTGATGGCGATTCAATGCCTAAGATGTAGATAGGTTCAGTCCTAAGATTGAGCCCCCACTTTCTTCATAAGAAAATGGTCCTATACCTCTCCAATGATGCTATCTAATGCATTCTATCCCCTCAATTGATGTTGTCATAACATCTCAGCTATTCTGTCTACCTTAAGAGGTTATATGCTTCTTATGTAACACATTAATTTATTAGCCTTAGCTACATATTTAACCGTCTATGATGGATGCAGCCATCATGTTTAACATATCTATCCCTAAGTGATGAGTTACTGAATTATTTAGAACAATCTTAAACTACAAGGTTTTATCATCATGACAATTCCTTTTGTCTCAAAAAAGACTATGTGATTAATATACTTCTTATTTTTAGATATACGTTCCATGTATTATTTACTTATTTAAAAAGTTTTTTTCCGGTTCGCTAACGTCGGCGCTAACGCTAATTCCGGCGGATGTAACGCCGATTTTTTTATTTTTCGGGCACTATTTTTTTTATGGCATGCGTGGAAGCGTTTCTCGATGGCAGAAGAGAAGATCATGGGCGGCAATCTCCTCCGCCATCCATGATTAAGGGTTTAAGATTTAAATCCATCCATGCTTCCTCCAGATTCTGCCACAACAGTCCCTCATTTCTTTTTTCTCCTCTTGGTGGAGTATTCTGCTACGAAAAAAAACGTCCAGGTAAAGCTTAACTGGTTCAGATATCTACTTATAACGGCTTCGATTCTTGCTCTCCATTTAGGCTGCAAAGAAATTTTTTTTGGGATTCTCTGTTTCCGCCACAAGCATCTCTGCTTTTTTTTCCTCCTCTGCCTCCATGGGTAGAGCCTGAAGCTTCAAATCATTTTTTCAGCCACTAAAAATGTCCAGATAAAGCATACAAATCAGTTTCAAGGAATGCCATGGCATTTTTCGTATGGTTTACGTTCATCATATTATCCTCCGATGGTGTTAAACAGGATAAGGAATTATTTGAGAAGAAGAGCACCATTTCTGTAGCCAGAATCCTATCTGCATGCAGTTCTTAAGCTTGGATCATGAAGCCATAAGGTAAATCTTAAGGTTTTCAACAAGATTCTATTTTCCTTATTGTTTATTTCCCTTACTGTTTATCTGCTTCTGGGCAGAAAAATACAGCAATTTGGAAAATTTCTGGAGCGATTTTTGGCCGGGCTTATCTTCAGAGGTACGGTGCAGGTTAATTCGCCTCTACCCTGATATTTGTCTTGAGTACTATAATATAAAATGTTTTGAGTACTGTAACTCAAGACAACGTACTTCTGCAGGTTTAAGGCTTCTGGAGCTTTGGTTTCACTTACCAGTTCGGCTCCCCTGCTCCTATTTATTTCAATCAAGGATTGTCTTTTCCAAGATTTGAAGGCAAAACAAAGATGCCCAAGTCCGTTTTCTTTAAACCGTCTTCCCTTTTTTTTGTTTGTTCTGTCTGCTCTGCAAATCCTAGAGGGCTTGGATCCTGGAACAATTCTTTTGCGGATTTCCTTCTATCATCTCTTTCGTCTCTTTGTCTTGGATGTTGTTTTTTTCATAAGACTGTTCTTTCATGTTCATAAGGCTGTTTTATTTCATCTTTGTTCTCAGATTTATTTCATCTTTGTTTTCAGAACATAAGGCTGGTTGTTTTTTGGTTGAATGTTAATCACATTTTTAACTCCATTTGTTCTTCCCATTTTGATGCCCGGCATCTCATTTTGAAGTTCATTTGTTCTTTCCCTTTTCTAGTATTAATAAGTAGATTGATGGCTAACATTATTTTAATTGCTTTTAAATTCCAGCAGTTGCCTTTGACAGCTAAAGAGTTAATGATATGCTTTAAAATATTCCAGATGCTTTTAAATATTCCAGTTACTTTAACACAATTAAACAGTTAACAATATGCTTTTGTTGCTTGTTATTATTGCTTGCTAACAATACGAGTCGTTGTTGCTTGCTAACATGTTTTCTTTCATTGGCTGTGACAACAAACATCAGGGGATCTTTTCAACTGTTAGTATTTGAGCAAAATATATTCTCAATTTAAATGTCTAGCAAGATTAATCATTTACAACTTGTCTTAACAGCAATAAGGGAGCCAAAATATGGTCACTAATCCCTTATGCCATATCAAACATATTACCAACAAATACTAGCATAAAGTAAACCAGCCCAAATCAAAAGTCCTGCTTGTTGATGATCATCCTCAATCATAAGCAATCATATATATCTATAGATCTGGCGGTTCAGGGAATGGATAAGCTTTTCAATCCAGGCCTCTTCTATGATTTCAAATATCCCACAGGCGTATCAAAAAACCTCTGAACCATTGAACCCTAACTAGGTTTCCACGCGTATATTTTTCCACGCGTATTTCATACGGCGGAAAAGTATATGGGCGCTGAGTGCGAAATACAGCTTTAAAATTGGATTCTAAGCGCCTCAAATGCAGGCAGCGCCCCTTTTCAATTTATGTGCTTTTTACTTGCATTCACTGCCACTGCTTCTCATGAATGCTCATATGTCTCATAACCTACTGCGACTGCTTCTCATAGGCTAGAGCTTGCAGAATTATTAGATGAATTTCCATCACTCCTCCTTCAGCTCATAAGTCTGCAAGTCTGGTACTTCTGCTATCTTTAACTTGGCCTTTAATTCCCAGAATTTGTTTGCAGGAAGAGCCTTTGTAAAAATATCTGCAATTTGTTTGTTAGTATCCATATACATCATTTGAATTAATTTTCTTTCAGCTAATTCCCTTATAAAATGGATACTTAGCTCTATGTGCTTGGTCCTGTCATGCTGCACAGGGTTCTTCACTATGGCTATACAACTTTGGCTATCTGTCCATATTGTTGTAGGGCTTACTTGTTCACAATTTAGCTCAAGCAACAACCTTCTAAGCCAAACTATTTCATTAGCAACAAGTGATGATGCAGCATTTCTGCTTCTGCAGAGCTCATTGCTACTGTTGCTTGTTTCTTGCACCTCCATGTAATCACACCACCACCAAGAAAAATAGCATAACCTGAGGTGGATCTTCTAGAAGATAGGTCCGGGCTACTCCTGGGTTGCATCTCCCCAGTTCCGATGAGGCAGGAGGAGATCACTCCCTCCAGAGGCATGCATGCCCATCACAGGCGGCTAGAGGCCCACTGCCCGTCTACGACTTGAACCTCCATGGAAGGTGACGCATCACCCCAGAGGTGTCGAGCCCATGCCTTGCCCACATGCAGTGGCAAACCATCAGGCCTAGCCCGCTAAGATCCCTGGTAGGCTTTACACACCAGAGGGATCAATCTGCAATGGGACAAGTCCCCCTTATCTGCCGGTCTAGTCCTGCCACTCACAGCCAGGCGGGCTCTTATGCACAGGCCGCATTAATTGGGAATTAATGAGGCTATCTAGGTACATCGACTACTGAGGCTTTCAGGGTCTCTACCCCCCTTCCCAATACACAAGAGAGCATAGAATGGAACATCATCATCGTCATCAAAGAACTGAAATACGGAATAAGATCTAATCTATCTTACCTAAACATACATGATTAGGTTCCTTCGTTACGGCTGGTGATCTTAGGACCTACAAGGCTGCTAAGCCTGATCTAACATACTATCCTAGCTCATTGCCGGGCTAAGAGTCGGCTTTGCACAACAGAATCGCAGGTTACCTGATCCTTGGCTTGCTCCAGCTCCCCGAATCGCGTCCATGCTTTCGTTCTTGCTGAAGACAGCTGCTCCTGATGAATCTAATGTGCAAAGGCGGTTCAGCAGTGCCTGGCAATGCGGAATGGCAGCTTGCCTTGGACGGAATGGCTCAGGGAAGTCAAAATGCGAAAAGGTTTAGGGTTTCCTCTTTCATTCTTTATACATGAACTTTTAGGGTTAGGTTAGAAGGGACCAAATGGGGTATTGCCACTTGGCAAGAGGTTTAATTACATATGTTTAATATACATGTGCAACATACGAGGTTGCCCCCTAGATGCAACTCTTTACGGCTCTCAAGTACTTGTCATGGTGACATGTACGTGTGACGTGGTAGTATAATATACGTATTCAGACCATATATTATGCTGGAACGTCACCGAAAGTATATTCATTTAATGTTTAATTTAATGCAAGTAGACATGCCTTTTATTATGTAATGTCAATGCTCTTATTCTCATATAGACGTCCACGTAGGATATTTGACGAGCATCCTTTTAACTTAAGAGGATATGACTGTATATCTATTTGTGTGTTTTGATGCATACTTTAGACAAATTATATCTTTTGTGTTCTCTTTATTGGACTCACCCTTTCTGCACTTGTTGCGAGGAATCCGACCCTGGAGCATCTGGAGCCTAGAATTCTTATGAATTTGGTGTACCCTAAACCTATGATTCTTCAATTCTACCTTTTTGTTGTAACTTTTCATGCAGTCATCTATTTGGCACCTCCATCTGCGGGATAAATGATTATAACAGTAGTCTGGGAGCTCATGTTGTGGGTACTCCATGTTTTCCTCTGGAGCAGAACACTTGGAAGTCTCCTGAGCAACCTCGCCATCCTCTTGAGCCCCCCTGAACATCATCCTGCTGCCAATGAGCTTGAACCAAAATAGGATTTTCAACTAGAGGGGACTCCACCACTTTTTTGGGGGGACTCCACGACTTTTTTTGGGTCAGCCCTTTCCTTCTGAATGGTAGGAGATTGCACCTCTGCCTCCTCTGATTCAAACCCGGCTACTTTCTGGAGATATTCTGGTAACTTAAAGGAGTTTGCAACCTGATCGACCCCCAGTTCTCATTTATGGACGTGTTCACGCTAACCTCCAGTTTAATAGATTCCTCCATCTGCCAAGCCTGGCAGGCAACAGGGAAATAATTGGAAAACGTTAAAAAAATAGAGCAAAGGTTAAAAAACAATAAACCGAGATCTATTCAAATGGATTTTTTACCTTAAACATGACAAAATTACCCTGGTGCCTTCGGATCGAGACAGCGGCTACAACGCCACCGGAATTGGGCCCTTCCCTCTCAAAAAATGGATAGCCAAGGACAGATAAGATAGCTTCGGGTGCTGAATAATTCGAAAATTACACTCCGACGAAGAGGGAATTTCCTCTGGAATCCCTTATTTGCATAGCAGCATGCCATTCGCCAGCTAGGGGCGTACGTGACAGTAATAACTCATCAGTCAGCCTTAAATTTGAAAGGCTCGCATTGATGCTGCCACACGGTAGAGAGTTATGAGGAGGTGATTTCGGTGGGTAGGATAACTGTGGAGATAACCAACAGGTGAGATTTGTCGAGCCATAGATCCAACAGTTCGAGGATCCTGGAGGGTGGGATTAGCATCAGCCAGGTCAGTAGGGAGGTAAAATCCCGGAGGGTGGGATCACACAGGAACACCATGGCCGATGGCGTGGCGTGTGGTCCATATCAGCTACAAACCCGGGATCTTGATGGGCGAGATCACATAGGAACACCATGGATGATGGCATCACATGTCTTCCAGATCAGCTATGAACGCGGGATCTCGAAGTGGGGGATTACACAGGAACACCGTGGGCGATGGCGTAGCATATCATCCAAGCAGGATCCTTCTGGTCATCCAGTAGAAAGACCAATGACCATTCTTCTTCGTCTATTCTTTTTCGTTCCCCTTCAGGAAGTTTAGATGGCCCTGCTGAAGCCAACTTCTTTCCTTTTTCTACATGCTTCCAGCACAAATGCTAATTTGCACTTGCAAATCGCCACGCCAAAATGTCCAGGTTCGAGAGGGTTTCCTGAGGTGCAAATCAACGAAAAGTGCCCACCGAAATTGTGGTTCAACCCCAAAATCTTAAGAAACACGCAAATAGATTTCTGAAGAACCAGTTTCCCAACGCCAAAAATCCTTCATTGTGGGTCGAGATTCTCAAAGATCCAACTCTATCGAAGCACAACACCAGAAAGTGACTTCCTATTGACGATCTGTTGAAGCCTACCCTAGAATTGCAATTATAAGCTAAGCTAGTTAAAGCATTCATGACTGCCACTGTCACATCATTCTCTGGGATTCGGGAAAATTTAAGGCTCTGGATAACATCCTCTAGAAGGGACTCATCCATCGAGCCTCAGGTTGCACATGTCTTCCAACGTAGGGGAAGCGCTCAACCCAGTGCCAACATTCACCATTCTTCCCCCTTACTGCATACAATTGTCAATGCCAACAAACAATTGAATCATAGCACGTATTTCTATAGCCCACCTGGTAAATCCTTTGAGTTTAGAATAAAAACCAAGCCATCGCTAGCCACCGATGATGCACATATATTTTGAAAAGGCAGGATTTCGTATTTGTTCAATAAGCACGAGTTAAGGTGTGTCCTTAAAGACATGTGTCATCAATCATATCAGCATCTATCGTAATCGCCATAAAGTATCTCAATGAAAAGAGCAAAGAAATACCTTGATTGAACAATTTTTATGAACCTTCTGGGGAAGAACAAACATTATACATATCTCCAAACTCCAAATGCTAGAATGTCAAAACCACTAGATTTGATGCTAATGCACATGCACCTATCAAACTATATGCCCCAGGTAAAAAAAATAAGACCTAAAGCATCTGGGCGGCGTCAATACATGTAAACAACCCATCTAATTCCGATCAATTTAGCAGAAACAAAAACCATTTCCATGTCCGAATTTGTAGCCCCATCTTCCATACCAGTTGCAGGCAGGTGCAGCTTGCCACCATCTCTATCGATCTCCCGACAAGTGAAGAAGATCTATCCATCTCAGCGATCTGATCGAAAAAAAGAAATGTCCTTCAAAATCATACCCCCATCGAACCCCTATCTTTTGTTTTTTCATTTTTGGTTGATCGAAAAACTTTTTCGGCCATAAAACCCCAAACCATAGGCAAACCAATCTAGAAAAAAGCCAAAAAGTTTTCGGCATATCAAAGAAACCAAATTTAAAAAATAGATTTAAGACTAAAAAGTCTAGAACCTCTTGAAAATTGGCATTTCTTAGCTCCTGGGGATTGGGCCTAGCCTAGGGACCAGTTGGTTGATGTTTTACGATCATGGAGTAATGGAAATCATAAACAGGAAGACGTGATTTCAATGAAGCCAAATAATAGTGTCATTTAAATTGCAGCTAAGCAATGTGGGTTTCTAAATTGAAATATTAAAAGCTTAGCTAAATATTGGTTAAGATATATAAAATGGTAGAAGCTTGGATATCAAAGAGTAGAATAGAATAGATTTTTTAGCGTCCACGGAGACCGATTGGCCTATGGGACCCCAAACAAAAAGAGAGCAGCAAGGGGCCAAGAGAGCCATAGGAAGCTTATAGGGGCTTCCAGGACATGCTATGGTTTGTGACACTGTTTGGGTACTAAGGGACCTAAGTAGAAGTTAATGGATTTACTAAGAAAAATTAATTGATATAGGTAGTGGATTCTCACAAGAGATAGTGCACTTCTTATGGAAGGAAATGCTTCGAAGGTAAGCTTTCTAGATGGGAGAATGTTAGCGTTGTGATTGCTCAATGAAGTGCATAAATATGGAATCTACATCAGTATGACACAAAGCATGTGACTTCTTTGACATGTTGAATTGTTAGCATGGTCTTCATCTGTAAGTCTTTCACACGAGTAGGTTGTATGGGCAACCTCAGCAAGGTTTAAATCTAGGCACCTATGAATAGTAAATATCTAATGAACTTCACATGTCTTGGTCTTTGCATTGTCCCACTGTTGTCTTGATATTTGATTTCTATTGGATCCTCCGTGATCGGACTTCGGGTTCGGTGGCCTGGGTTGTTCTGACATTATTCATCTCATCTGTGTTTCTTTGATATGTTCTTCTGCTTTGTGACACTGGGCGTGGCATCCGAGGGAAGAGGATGCACATCAACTCTTGTGAACCCATGGCAGGAGATCCTTCGGCGCCAGACGTGGGCTGTGGAAGGGTATGTGCATACGAGGTTCACCCCACCACTTCCATTACAGGGCTTGGAATGTAAGCTAACTGGGCATTTTTTTGCTAACGGGGCCATCATATAGGTTGGCTGAGCTTCCCATTGTCCTGGAGTTATGTGTCATGACGGTTTGGTATTTGGCTATGTTCTCTGCTTCGGATGCTCACATGTTAGATTTCTTTTGATTATATTGCATTGTCTAGTATTTTACTCACATAAGATCTTCTGTATTTGCTTGTGCTTATATTCTTGTTATCCAAGGTTCCAGCGTGTTTCCATGCATGCAGTGGCGGCCAGGGACCCCCACTTAGTCACGAGGTCTAACCCTAGTGAGTGCATGTGCAGTGAATAAGCAAGGCGATGACAGCAGTACAACTGAGGATCGTGGTTGAACGAAGTTTTTGGGTTGAGTTGTTCACATTTAGATGTTATATCTGTTAAGAATAGTAAACTTTTTGGATGTTAATTTTACATGATTACATTGAATCCATAAGTATTTCCCATTGAGTTTGGAGTATGTAATTTAAACTGTGCAAAAGGAAGATAAGTTTTGACAAATTCCAAGTTGCCAGGACGGTGAACTCGATAGGCTTGTCACATGGATATCCTTATCCTCGATCTTGACACGTATACGTTCTACGTTCTTAGGGTTAGCTGCCAATCTTCTTTTCTTTATTAATATTCTCACTCAATATTTCTGGTAGTGATTTCCTGAGGTCAACTTAATTTTGTACCTTGCCACAAAATAAGACAATGTTGATTGTTGCCAAACTTGTAAGATTTGGAAAGTATATTCATTTAATGTTTGATTTAATGCAAGTAGCCATCAATGTAAAAGAGAAGGCTATCTCTTCAAATCTCTGCAAGTGGACTTGCCCTTCTATTATATAATGTCAATGCTCTTATTGCTCATATAGACGTCCACGTAGGATATTTGATGAGCATCCTTTTAACTTAAGGATATGACTATATATCTATTTCCGTGTTTTGATGTATACTTCAGACAAATTATACCTTTTGTGTTCTCTTTATTGGACTCATCCTTGCTGCCCTTATTGCGAGGAATTCAACTCCTTGGAGCATCTGGGAGCCTAGAATTCTTATAAATTTGGTGTACCATGAACCTATGATTCTTCAATTCTACATTTTTGTTGTAACTTTTCATGCAATCGTCTACTTGGCACCTCCATCTGCGGGCTAAATGATCATAACAGTACTCTGGGAGCTCATACTATGGGTACTTCATGTTTTCCTCTGGAGCAGAATACTTGGGAGTCTCCTGAGCAACCTCGCCATCCACTTGAGCCCCTTGAACATCGTCGTGCTGCCAATGAGCTTGAACCAAAATAGGATTTTCAACTGGAGGAGCCCTTTTCTTCTGAATGGTAGGAGATTGCTTCTCTTCCTCCTCTGATTCAAACCCGGCTACTTTCTGGAGATATTCTGGTAACTTGAAGGAGTTTGCAGTCTGGTCGACCCCCAGTTCTCATTTATGGACGTGTTCAAGATAACCTCCAGTTTAGTAGATTCCTCCATCTACCAAGCCCGGCGGGCAACAGGGCAATAGTTAGAAAACGTTAAAAAATAGAACAAAGGTTAAAAAATAATAAACCGAGACCTATTCAAATGGATTTTTTCCTTTAAACATGACAAAGTTACCCTGGTACCTTCGCATAAGGCACAGCGGCTACAGCGCCACCGGAATTGGGCCTTTCCCTCTCAGAAAATGGACAGTCAAGGGCAGAAGATAGCTTCGGGTGCTGCATAATTTGAAGGTTACACTCCGACAAAGAGGGAATTTCCTCCGAATTCCTTGTTTGCATGGTAGCATGCCATTTGCCAGCCTACGGGCATATGGGACAATAATAACTCATCCGTCAGCCTTAAATTTGAAAGGCCCACTTTGATGCTGCTACACAGTAGAGAGTTATGAGGAGGTGATTTCGGAGGCGGGATAACCGTAGAGATAACCGACGGGTGAGATTTGCCCAGCCACAGATCCAACAGTTGGAGGATCCTGGAGGGCGGGATTAGCATCAGCCAGGTCAGCTAGGGAGATGGAATCTCGGAGGGGGGGATCACAAAGGAACACTGTAGCCGATGGCGTGGCATGTGGTGCAGGTCAGTTATAGACACTGGATCTTGGAGTGTGGGATCATGCAGGAACACCATGGATGATGGCATCGCGTATCTTCCAGGTCAGTTACGGACGGGGGATCCCGAAGGGCGGGATCACGCAGGAACACTGGAGCTGATGGCATGGCATGTCGGTCAGGTTAGGTCAGTACACCGTGGCTGATGGCGTGGCATGTCGGCCAGGTCAGCTACGGATGTGGGATCCTAGAGGACGGGATCATGCAGTAACTGATGCCATGACATATTGACCAGGTCATCACAGAGGCGGAATCTTGAAGGACGGGATCATGCAATCCCGCTGATGGGGATCGCGGAGACAGAGATCACAGTGGCGGATAACAGAGTCATCCGGGGTGGGATCACGGAGGAGGTAATCACAACCATTCCGTTAACCGAGATTCTAGAGATGGGAATCACTAGCCTCGATGGCGGATAACGGCGTTGTCACGGGGAGGGATCCCAGAGGCAGGGATCACAATCGTGCCGCGGACGTGATCCTGGAGGTGGGGATCACCAGAACAGCTAGGCTCCAGGGAGGAGGGGATAACCAACTCTGATCCCAGGGGATGGGATCTCTCACAGACGGCTGAGATTTCATGAAGGGTTGGACCGCCAAGATCAGCCTGATGGTAGTTGCCGGTGTCAGTACCCAAAACGGGGGTCGGCGAATGGATCCCGTTCAAGAATGGCTCGGGATTGCAGAGGACGGAATTTCCACCTTCGGGATCCCCAAAACCAGGGTAAATATATCTTCACCCTAGATGTGTTCGCAAGGTGCCTCGCCTTACACAACAAAATATTAACATTTTTTTCTCTTTTTGGTTGCTCCAAAGGGCATACCCTACTGATAGAATATGCTATAGAATATGTGACTTGGACACTAGAGATGGAGGTTGAGGATTTAGTATATACTACAAAATATGTGGCTTAGGCTAGAATCACACTAGCGGCTATCCAAGGCACGATTTTTTTCGTCTTCGACAGGGGATGGAGATGCCCGACTGCCCAAGAAATTTGAATCGCAGCCAGATCATAAATTCATAGCAATCTAGCAAAGCAATGGCAGATTAGGGTTCTTCAAATCTCAAGAATGACTACCAGATTCGAGATGGATTGCATCTGAGTGTCGCTTCACGTAAAAAACTGCGAATTTGATTTTGTCTAGGGCTTGTTTGGAGCAAGAAAAATCCGATTCATTCATCAAATTTAGTGAAAGATGAAACTATTAGATAAGGGAGATGCTCACCGCAGTAGATTCGGTGAAAAGCTGCATTAATCGACCACGAACAGCCATGATTCAATGAAGATCAATCAAATACATGCTTTTTGAACTCTAATCTCGAATTCTTCGATGGCTTCTTCGACGAGGCATGACCCTATACTGTGCCTAAGGATTTTGAACCTTTGGTCAAGAGTTATATCTCGGCCAAAAATTTGAAGTCGGTTCCTGGAATTTTCTGCAGGGCACCCTTGATGTGATAATGTGTAGATAATGCCCTGGATAGAGGGCGTTATCGAGAAAAACTTTGAGGGCCATGACCAATGGCGAATGTGTGCACAACACACCCCAGCCATTTTGACCATGGCCCGAAAATTTTCTTACCCCCAAGGGTCAGGCGCACGTCCAACCCATTTTGGCCATGGTCCCCCCCCCCCCTTCCCCACCCACCCTTTTTTCTGAGGTAACGCCTAAGGGCTTGGGCGTTATCGCCCTGGTTCGAGGATTTATACTAATCAATCCAGCAGCAGAAGGCTCCTAATAAGATGGCCATATATATGGCGATTCCATCAATCCAACCTTCACTATTTTGCCCCCTTTGGCCTTTGCTCTGCAGGGCCTGTATTTCTGTGTAGGAGTGTGACAGGACTGCGAAGATGGCAAATGGAATAGATATGCCTTTTCCAGCAATTATGCTAGGGTGTTATGCCATTTGCCATGATTATCCTAGGGTATTGCAGAAGCTCTTCATAAATTTGGAAGGATTCAAAAATCCTAATATCATGTTGACCAAAAGTTTTTTTGCAGCAAAGGGCAAACACACATCTATACCCATCGAGCAAGAATTCAAGGCCTCCTAGTGCAAGTGGTGAGAGAAACGAAACACGTTAGAGCTAAGGAGACGTGTTAAAGAGAGTTAATAAGTTTGCAAGTAATAACGGACCCATCTAAGAAGGAAAGTTGCACAATCACAGAGGTGCATGGAAACTGGCAGAACAATGGACCAGGTTGTTGTCCGCAAGGAGCCGACTTCGAGACTGTGACTGCAATTTTGGACAAAAATGAGTTTGAGAGGGACTGGCCTAATAGGAGAAGTAAGCTTAGAGCCAGTAAATGCAAGGTTGCTGCAGTGCAAGCAAAAACACTGGAGCTATATGTTCAAATGCTGGAACAATAGCTTCACAACAGTGAGTTGAGCAAGATGTTTATGCAACAGATGTATTATGAGCTTGCAAAAGGTGAGCCCGTGAACTATATCAGCAGAGAATTGGAGGCAAGAAAGTGGCAGTTGTAGTAGCAAGAGGGTTAAGCATATAGAAGATAGCATATGTCGAGCTCAATTAGAGAATGAGAGAAGTCAAAATCTCACTCTTTCGGAGGAAAACTTGTGCCTAGCAACGGTCTTGAGGGAAAACAATGAGCATTTGCACAAGTGATCGTCTTAAGTGATCTGGAGGTCCAGACCTTGTTGGCATCCATTGCCAAGTCTTTAGTGTACTAAGGTTGGAGATTTCGCCAGGAATCTCCCTCTCCTTGAATCTTGAATTTATGGCTCCTAGAAAGAATCTTGTGTGACTAACTTTTTGTGGTTCAAGGATTTCAACATAACTTCAAAATCCTTACTTGAAACTCATCTTTTTTGCTCATAGTAGGAGCAACTGAACCTAGAAACATGGGTTATATAATTTGAACATGGACTATGGGGTGTTGGGACAAATTGTCCTTACATTTATGCATTTCTAGGTTTCTTTCCATAAACACGATATTCTTTTTGCATGTGACCTAGTAATATGGCAATACAATATTGCTAATACTTTTGTACATTGTAGGGTGTGGGCATGACTGATTGGATGTTGCATAGGTCGATTGGTCTCCATGGCCAATAGAAACCATCAAATTCAATTCAATTCTAATATACAGGTTCTTTCCCAACCTTAGCATATAGCTGATCACCTTATGAACTTGATAAGTACAGAAAAATGATACATATTTTGCCAATTTGTTGCTAATGCATAAGGATCCGGATCTTCTAACCAAATGTTGTTGAGCTTAAGCATCAACGATGCTATTAATTTCTACAGTGCTATTTAACATGTGGACTTGGAAAATATAACCTTGCTCCCATGTCAGGCGGTTAAGGGAATTCCTTGATTCAATCAAAGACCCACTTTTTGCAGCCAATATGCATGGAACTAAAAGCTGCATTTTGCAATGTTCTATGTCTTAGCTAAAGAGAAACATGTCTACTTGGCATCATGGTATCTTTAGTTTAAAATGTCTCAATAAAATGAAGATGCCAATGTAATATCGAGATCATAATATTTTAAAGCATATGGAGTTCCATTAGTCTAAGTGATATGCATGCAAAGCCTCATTATACGATCGTAGCCCCATTACACACTCTCATTTTTATGGTCGAAGTGCTATGCACATAGAGCCTCATGTTATTTTTTGATATATTGTTTTACATACTCAAGGTGTTATGCGCACATAGCCTCATGATATTTTTCATATATTGGTTTTTATTGTTGAGGTGCTATACATGCATAGCCTCATGATATAATTCGCATACCCTTTTTTGTAGTCGAAGTGTTGTATGTCCATATCACAATGAGGTTTATGAGTCTTTTTGTCTTCTTTCGTTATGAGCTTCATTTCCACTACTTGCGATGTAGTATTTACTATAACTTTTGTAGTCTTTCTGTTTTCATATGTTTTCTTAGGTTTGTAGAATAAAATAAAAATAACTTAAGGTATTACACTGAGGACTGGGGGAGATGAAACCCTGGAGTAGCCTTAGAGTTACGTCTCTGGCAGGCTACATCGAGACCCGAAACTTTTGAATCTTTCTGCAAAGTATGCACGGGGTGCGGATGGAGCGGACTCCTCTTGTCATTATTCTATGCAAGTCAACTTTATTGTTATGACTTCTGTCTGATATCTTGAGGCGCAAACTGTCAATTATACAACATCGAGTCAAAGCTTGGGTTAGGATCTCTATTGTTTATGTCGATGATATGTCTATGCGATCATGTAGTGAGGATGACGCCTCACCCTTCGTGGTGAGTATCTATATGATGATATGTGTGTCTTGCTTGTGCTTATATTTACGCTTTCGCAGCTTCATAGGAAGATGGAGCAACGACACATCCTTGCTTCCACGTTCACTTTGGCACCAGCCAGGAGCCGGCGTCATATGATGGTCTCCAGTCGACTAGTGGAGTCGGCTCAAGGGAATCTCCTGATTCTACACGATGAATGCATCGTATGAATTAAGGGGATGTCATACTATAGGCCACAAACAAAGAACACATCAGATTTGTTATTGTCTAGGATTAAAAAACATTGCCTCAAAGGGTTTTCGGGGGAAAAGACTTAGCAGCAATAAGCTTGCTGATAAATTGCACATTTATACATGCTAACATATGAAGGTCACAACTGTTCCGTGTGTATCTCAAGGTGTGATTGTGCTAAACTTGTGAAAATTTTATTTTGCTATTGAACATGGTGGTATAACTTCGAGTTAATCTTACAATTCAGGTGTTCATATTTAAAACCTCATAAGTATCATAGAGAATTAGTCCCTAATATAGAGAAGGGATTGAGGGACCCATACAGGTTGATGAACCCAAACAGGTCCCTGAGATAACTCTAATGATAATATAAAGCAAATTAATTCCATCTAAAAAAAAGTAAACGTGATTCATTATATAAAATGCTAGGTTCTGATTAGTGCCCTAAATCGCTAACTATTGTGGATGTTGTTGATTCGATTGTTGAATGTCTAAGAGAACTAGCTTGAGCTCACCTCGGCACTAGGCCAATCATGCCTTCTATTGAGACTTAGTAGATAGACACTATATTGCAGAAATATGGTCGTAAAAGTAAAATATGGCTGTAAAATCCCAACAAAAACCAAACACCATGCCAGTTACTTTATAAATTGCCATTTAGGAAATGCTCATTTCCCTTCTCCTTTTTTTTTTCTTCGTCCCATCTCAACTATAGATAGGCACTATAATTTGTCTACAAGTTTATCATAAAACCTATCTCAAGTATAGACAGGCACTATAATTTGTTTAGAAGTCTATGGTTGCCACATAAAACCTTATGCTCGGCAACGTCAGGCACAGTCTATGGTTGCCACATAAAAACTTATGCTCGGCAACGTCAGGCACCTGTTACTAGTTATACCTAAACCAATCTAAGCTTTTTGTTGTTGGGGGATACATATGAAGGGTATTTACATTGTTCAATAAGTATACTTAGAAGGTACTTTCATAAGTAACAATATATAAGGTTAAGAATTACAGGTCCGAGTAAAAATGGTTCATAAAAGAAATTCCCCCTTTCAAGCCTTATCCACTCAACCAAACACCAAGATCCTCTAGTGGTCCAATAGCCCCTAAAAGCTATAATCTTGCATGATAGGAGTAGTTTGAATATTTGCCTACACGAAACAACAATCTGGTCAAGAAAAAGAGCAAAATGTCCATGTTAAAGGGACCACCTAGTCCTAAGTTTATACTAAATTGTGGGACACAAATTGAGAGCATTTTCTTAAAGAGTGGGTCCAGAAATTTGCCTTGATTTTCCATAGCTTGCTCATCACGAAACAAGGTTTCAAACACTTGACGATGGGCCAGATCATTGTAACAGAACCACGAAAGATGTCCCTCATTCTGCAGCTCATGCAGCTGCACAATTTCTGGCACCTTACTTTTGATCCATTGGTGGAGTCCCAATGGAACTAAAGCATCCTGGTCTCCCTGCCATATGTGGATCCGCCTCCCTCTGAACTCCCTGGCTATGTCTTCTAACTCAAATCCCCAATCCGAATTAAATAGCTTCAAATCTTTCACCATGCCATGGCCTTTGTTCAGCTTCAAGGATTCTATGTTATCTCTGCACTTTGGACAAGTCAATAAATCAGTAAGTATTGACAATGCTTACCGAATGCCACATACCTATTTCTGGTCAGTTTTATAAGGTGTATTGAAGCAACTTATACATTTCTCATCAAGTCAGTTTCCAACAGGATCCAGGATCTCGTTTATAGTTAAAACTGGTCAGTTAGCAGATAGTCCAAATTTCTCTTCTTGTGAAATACAATATGATTTGACTGCATCAAGTTGGTAAAGGACTTGGAACTTGAGTTCATAGGTTCGCAATCAATAATGGGCATTTCATGATGAAAACCATGTCTTAAACCTAGTCTAGATAACATCACTATTGCCTATTTTAGAAAATTGAAGAACTAGAGCATGGTAGTGCAGAAGTTTGGCTATGTTAGTTCCAATTTTACAATGAAGATGATGCAAAAAGTAGGAAGTTAGAACTTGAGAACAGACATAACCTGAGCATGCCACTCCTTGCGCTTTCTTGCTCCAGATGCTCTCTGTCAGGAGTTAGAAGAGTGGATCGGCAGTGCTCTACCCATTTAGTTCCCATTCTGCGCACCAGAATCATCCGGATAAAAAAATGAAGCACATAACCGGGCACTCTTCTTGCAAGTGGAAACATCTTCCTGTTTTGATCTGTCAAGGATGAAAACATGGTTCGCCTCTGATCTTCAGAAATACCCTGCCCAACAACACGTTGATCATATTCAACAAAACACACTTTTTTATCAGTAATATAATAAATTCAACATCTTCCTTCAACATCGAATATATTTTTTGAATAGGTTAGTCCAGAAAGCCATGTTTTCCTTACCTTCCACCAATAATTTCCTACAGGAGCCCATAAAGCAATACCGTGTAATCGTTGTGGTATATACCTCGCAGCAGCCCAGCAATAAGCACCTCCACCGGAGTAACCTAATAGCCATAAGTTTTTCAAATTAAGATCGTCAATAACATGCTCTAAATCCTTCGCCACAGACTCGAGAGTTTGTTTAGCATGGCAATCACTTCTGCCATAGCCAGGTCGATCTATAGATATAAGCCGGACCCCAAATTCAATGAGAAGATCGTGTGACACCCCTGCAATTTAAAGACTTACAAATCCGGCATTTGATACAGAAATATAAAGTGAAAATCAAACAGAAACAAGAGATTTGCAAAGAAAAATTTATGCGCATATGTAATGTACCTGGCATAGCAGCAAGGCGAGATGAGCCGACGCCATGAAGGACCAAAATGGCGCGTTTGCTGGTGCGAGGATCACATCCTAATTCTGTGTAAGCAATTTTTCTGGTGTCCGGAAGCCTGACGAATTTAACATCTTCTAAAGAATCCATTCTTGAAGCTGGGGTTCGCGCACCTTCTCCGGCAACAGCATAGCCAGTTTAAATGGTAAAATACAAGTCCTAACAATTGTGCAAAACGTAGGCTTTCTTGAAAAATAATTCTAGGCAAACATTTTATCCATGGAGGTTTTCCCATAAGCGCTAAGGTGGCAATTACACAACACATCACAAATGTTTTTTTCCTTATTTTAGCTCTTTCACAATGACGCCGTTATCTTATCTTTGAAACAATACACTTGCCTACAGATTGTGCAAATGGTATTATCATTTGGGGTATTCTAAAAAATATTTGGACCATTGGATTGAGGCATATTATACATGATATTCCATCTCATGGCCTCTGGACCCTTGAATGCAAGTTAAGATGGGGTCAAATCCATCCCATTTGACTCACCCCTTTAACACAAGAACCATCCCATGATTCGATATTCATGAGAACTGAATATTCTAGAAGCATAATTCCCTTTCTAATTTCGGCCACATAATTTCAGCAGCACTTATGACCATCAAATTACCATGAGCTTGGGGAGTCGAACCTCAGCATCATTCCCATGCTCATCCAAGCATAGCAACCATCCCACACAAGGGATGCCTGCTATGCCCAGGGGCCGAAACCCCGTAATACATCAACAAGTTAGTGCTACCATGAAACATCAACAAAAGGTCACCTCACAAATGATAAAGTAATTTCAGTCAGTGGCAATTATTAACACAACATTTCGCATAAGCAGCATCACCACAACCATGCATTACCTAAAAACTAACTGTACAATGTGTTGAAGGAGACTCAACCAAGCCAAGGAAGTTGAGCTCCCCAACACCAACATGCTCCTGCAAGCGCTACAATAAAAGTCCACATCAATATGGATCACAAGCTCACATACAAATAACAAAACATAAACAGCAAACTACATAAGAAAACTAGTTCATGGCCGAGCCAATGATTGCATCTGTCAATGCCCTATCACTTTGCTATTCCAAGCACAACTCTTTTCGTATTGTCATGTAATAGATGACATTTTGACCACTGCAGCTTTTGCATCTGGGGACAACACCACTGCGTTTCTGGGTTCCGTTACTGCAAGGCGCGGCATGTTAATCTTAATATTATCTTCTTTTTCTTCTGGAAAAAATTTGTAATCACTATGTCTATAGTAGCTATGTCTTTCCCTGAATCTTTGGTTATGTAGTTATTTTAATGTCATTTGACTATCAAGTGGTTGTATTGAATGTGAACTTCCTGTTATAATGCAGGTTGGACTGCTGGAGTGGCTAGAATGGGTACTGGTTACCGAACAAGAGACAAACTTTTTGTTGAGTTGTTTGCAAGAGCTTTTAACGTTATAACTTGTAGGCTAGTGAAGTCAACTTATGCAAGAAACTTCTGATTCATCTAGCATAACTTCTTTTGTCAGCAAGCTCCTATACTAGGTACACAGACTAATGAAAAACAATCCAATGTTAGATAACCAAGTTGCAGGCTTGATTTATACTGGTTGAAATATGTATATGGAATACACGGCTCCTCTATTCCCAAACGATACATAGAAAGGTGGCAACTGGGTAAAAAAAAAGATAGGGCCGACTTGCAAGATCGCAGTATAAGGTGAAGCTCCATAAGATGAGGGAAAACTAGATGTGAGATTTGGTAGCATAGATGAGGGAGCGCTAAAAACGAAAGTTGCAGTGATATAGGAAAAAATTTAAGTGTAAGATCAACCAGCTGATGCCTCTGCAAATGATTAGCCAGAAGGAGAGTGAAAAGATTATAAGCTACATGATATGAAGTGAACAATGATGATCGTCTTAACTTGATGCCACGTGACCACATGTGAAATAGTGATTCATATGAATTCTTTATCCAATGTATGGGTTTTTACATGCTCTTTTGAAGGTCTATCCTTCCTATCAGATTTATAAGATCTATCTATCCTATGAGATTTGTATTCATTTCATCGTTCTCCATATATTATTCTAGAATGTCCAATGACAAGCCACATGCCTAATTGTTAGTTTGATGGTAATTCATAAAATTTATAAAAGTTTACTTACTACGGGAGTAAACTATTAGGTCTCGACTTCCTAAAGCGGGATTGAATTCTAAATGTATTGCAAAGGTTTTGTCAATGAAAGTGGTCTGAGTTGGTATAAACCTAGCAACGTGCCTCAAGTTAAGTGCGCTTTGGCTAGAATGCAACTGAAAAAGAACGCTACCAAATTCATGCTCTTTCCTATGCTTGAATAACAAATTTAATTTAACCGTAAAAATAGACCAAGAATATAATATAATCATTCAAACCATATCGATGAAGCTGATCCACCAAATGAGGCATAACCAATTTAAATTTCCTTGAATTTCCCTGGCCATCAATGGAGTCAAATGATCGAAAGACTATCTAGCTGCAACATGGATGGCCTCTAATACCAATAAGTCGAGCGAAGGTTTAGAGATTAAGAACCAACAAGTCATTTTCAGAGCATTGCACATATTGGATTAAAACCAGAAGAATAAAACTGGTGTAATATATAATCACTCCACACGGGATCAATCCCCCACGTGTCACCAACTGATCTAGAAGTAGCAATTTGAATTGTTTGTCAAAACATGACTTTGAACTATGATTTAAGCCACTTCACCCTCCGGCCATAGAGGGCAACCCTCTGTGCGTAGCACCTTTTTTTTTTTTTTTTTTTTTTTTTAAGGACGAAAGCCAAAAAGTTTATTAATTAGATAAAAAGTACAAAATTTACATGTCTCATCTAATTGTGTAAGCACAAAAAGATGCCACAGGAGCACGAGCTTGGAGCACAATGTACTTACTCCAGAATAGGAGACTAACGATAAGAATCAATTTGAAGATACTGAATCCAAATGCATTCCATCATTTCTGATTCAAGGGAGGAACACTCGTAGGCTGTCAATAATTTTTTTTGGACCACTGTAATAACACCGTGTGCAGCTGAATAAATGCCCTGAAAGATATGGTGTCTGCGACGCTTCCATATCGAGCATAGGAGCCAACCGGAACCAAGATGGAATGCCCTCTGTTTAGTTGGAGGCCATGTGGGATAGGATGCCAAGAGGATGCATCGGCAGTCCAATGTGTTGTTAAATAAATCTTGTAGCCAGGACCACGCTAGTTGAACCTCTGGACACTCAAAGAGACAGTGCTCAAGAGTCTCAACATCTGAAAGGAAAAGCGGGCATACTGCAGATATGCGAGGATCATAGCGATGTCGGAAGGCATTAACACGCAGGCGCCTGTGGATAACCTGCCACCATATTACAGAGACTTTAGAGTGGAGCAACCTATCCCAAAGCCATCGCCATGTATGACACAAAATAGGTTGTGGAACCTGTAGGTGCCACCCATCTGGTAACTGGAGGGGCTGTGGTGCTAACAGAAGGCGATACACTGATTTGACAAAGTGCTTGCCTTTGTGAACATTTTCATGACAGTCCCATGGCACCCTTTCAGCAACACCAACTTGCACTATAAGAGGCAAATTTTCTGCGACCTTCTCCCATAGAGACACATCCCAACGAGAGAGCAGGAACTTTGCCTGAAATTCAGGCCAAGACAGTAGGCGACTTGCTTCATACCATGCTTGAATAGAGACAACACCTGCAAGAACCCAATTGTCTCTGTGTAAGGGGATGAACTGATGCTTCCAATGGAGGTGCTGAGGGGTCTGGAGGCAGTACCACCATGGAGTCTCCAAAGGGGCACGGCCAGAAAAGATGTTTGACTGCCTCCCATGCTATCAACAAGCTACGCAAAAATGGAGAGGCACTTGGAAAAGGCTGCAGAGTCTGAAATAATGCGGACTGGTTTGACAGCCTTCTTGCCTAGAGGGATACAGTGACCATCTCCAAATCCTTAATGATCTCCTCCCATACAGCTCCCATAGTAACGTGGATGCCAATTGGAATCTCCAACAACTTGATGGCATGTCCATGCACAAGTAATTTCCATAGATTGCCGGAGTCGGTGTATCCAATGCCCATAAAGTTGTACACGTCTGCCACTCCACAAAGACACCGGAAGTCAGTGAGAAAGTGTCTAAGAGCATTTTGGCTGCTGCAAGATTCTCAGCATTAGCGACTAGGAAGAGGAATGTGTCATCTGCATATTGATTGCAAATCTCTTGTGTGCCATCCTCCATCGCAAGACTATGGAGAAGTTCCTCTTGTGGTTGTAATGGAGAATAACTATGATAAAGCCTCTGCGACAATTGTGAAAAGCAGTGGTGTTAAAGGGCATCCCTGACGAATACCACGATCGAGGGAGAAGGCATCTGACGGCTCACTATGGAACATAACAATCGCCCGAGCAGAGACATGCAACTTCATAATATCTGATGTAAATTGTTCCTTAAATCCCAGTCTTAACATACATCAACGCATGAATTCCCAGCTAACACTGTCATAAGTCTTTGCAAAATCAAGCTTAAGGTATACAACTGGAAGGTTTGCTTACGTGCCCAATAAATTCCCTCGTAAGCTGCAGCAACATTGTTCAAGAAGAAAACCTGATTGGGTTGTTGAGATGGACTCTGCCAAGATGTCCTTCACCCACTCTGCAAAAGCCTTGGTGAATATCTTATATACAGATGATAATAAGGTGATGGGCCAACAGTCTGAAATAGTCTGAGGATCCTTGACCTTGGGGATGAGTGAGATAGTACCTGTGTTTAGAATTCTATCCAAAGCAGTGGACTGCCAAAAGTCACAGAAGGCATCATACATATATGGCTCCAGCCATTTCCAATACTCCTGAAAGAACTCAATTGGCAAATCATCCAAACCTGGGCGTTTGCCTCTTTTCAGTTCGAAGACTGCCGAACCTAAATCATCAGCTGTCATAGCCGCCTCTATTGACACGCGCTGCTCATCAGAGATGATGGGAAAAATCCTAGACAAAATAGCATTTCGCATTTCTGATTGAAAGAGAAGATGTTTCTCGCAAAAAAAAGTCTAAAAGTGGTTATGCAGGTGTTGCTTGAGTTCAGTTGGCTCTGTTAGCACCAAACCATTCGACAAAAGCAATGAAGATATGGTTGACGTCATGCGACGCCTCTTGGGCACACGGAAGAAGAAGCCTGTACCATCACGAAACCACTGCAGACCTGCCTTCGTCTTTGCCTGCTGGATTTCCTCCTCCTCTAATGCTTGGATCTGTGCCAAAATATCACGATCATGAACATCTGGAAGAAGTCCTTGTCGAGAATGGAACAGGTCCTGATACAAGGTGTCCAATAAAGCACGACCTGCTGCTGCAGACTCTCGGTCCCATTGTTTGGCAAAACCTTTGACTGCTGCAATTGCATCCACTATGCCAGTCATGCCTCGACGTCAGTTGAAGGCAGTTGCCCAAGTGTTTTTGCAGCCTTCTTGAAAGTCAGCATCCTTTAAGAATTTTACATTCAAGCGAAAACACGTCCGTCCAGGTCGTCGCTGCTGCAGAGGCTCATCAGGAATTGCGGATGGTGGTCTGAAACTGAGTTGTCTCCGAGACAGAACCAAAAGAGACTTGGAAGTGCCACAACTGCATCTGCATTCCAGTAAGCTCTATCCAACCAAGAGCTTGCGCGACCCCCACCAACTTGACCATTGCACCAAGTAAAGGCACTTTCACCATTAATCTCCGGGAGGTTGCAGTCATGGAGTAGACGGAGCCACTGCTGGTGCTCAAAACCAGACACCACTGTAGAGGTAGCCCCAAAACAATCGGACTCCATTTCTACCATATTAAGATCCCCAACAAGAAGCCATGAAATGTGGCATCCCAAGCTGAGCATCTTCCCTCGCAAGGAGGCCAACAATGAAGCTCTCTGCTGGGGTCTGTTGTGGGCGTAAACATTAATTAGGCTATATTTAACCCCTTGTTCCTGCCATACAATTAGGGCCCAACAACGATCAGTCTGAGTGAAAATGACTGGAAAGGATGGAAGCCATGCTATCGCCACTCCTACGCTGACAGAATCAGCTGCTGTAATAAGGACATTAAATCTTCGACCCCAATCATGTATGCAAGCTTTGACACATCACCCTTACAATGTGGCATGACGTAAAAATATTATCTATCTATCTATCTATCTATCTATCTATCTATCTATCTATCTATCTATCTATCTATCTATCTATCTATCTATCTATCTATCTATCTATCTATCTATCTATCTATCTATCTATCTATCTATCTATCTTACAACACGTGTGCTCTGCGCATGCCTTATGACTGCATCTAATTGACATATCTCCAGAACAAGCAACGCTCTTGCAAGGCTCATATGAGAGCACATTGTGTGCAACTCAGAAACTGGGACACCCAAGTGCTCCCACTCCACAGCAGATATAGCACTATCAATGGACATGTAGAATGCCCTGAGCTGGTGTCTGAGCACATGGAGTGATGCTGCAATCCTATGCCCAGATTTCTTCAAATGATTCAAGTAATGCCACCTCAATCAATTGTCCAGATTTCTTCAAATGATTCAAGTAATGCCACCTCAATATCGCTTTTAGCTAGCATGATCATCTGATCTAAATACAAGCTCAGAATGAAGATGTGATTCAAATAAGAAAGCAATACCATCCCAATATTACTTCTAGGACTTAAATTAAGTCACAATGAGTTGAACATAGCTAAGTATACCAGATGGCTTGTAGGGCAAAATTTATGTTTAGAATTTAATTCTAAGAGCCAAAAAAGAACTAGATCCACCATCCAGCAACAGAGGGCCATGGGGCAAAAACCCTAAAGAGAGAAAGGGCAAGCGAGCAGAGGCCTTAGACAAAAAGGGTACTAGAAGAACGAGCTTAAAGGAAGAGAGAGGAAAGGAAAGAAAATCTGCCACTCCCAGTGGCAAATTCGACATGCAAGACAAGCCAAATACAACCACTTCCTCTCTTTTCAAGTTTTATTAATAAGTCAACATGCTTGGCAATTTACCCAAGTACCTGAACGGAATTACAAAGCCAGGCTTTTCATCTTGCAGCAGGGTGGTTGCTTTGGACTATCTAGAAAAGACAAAGACTAGTAATCCTTAAAGGTTTGGATGTGGCAGATAACCATGTTCTCCAAGAAGCTCAAGATTACATCGCTAAATTGTACTATTGTTCTTCACTTGTCCCTGATCTCTGGGGAGTATTTGGATATGCGCTCTTATGCTTAGGCAAGTTGCTTCACTTGGTGGGTCTCTGTTTATCACTCTTTGAATATGTAGCATAATAACAGGGGGTTACTTTTAGATTTTTATACGCTTTTTCATATGGTTTTTCTATGATTTCGTTGTTGTATTCGTTGAGGTGTACTAAATAGTATTTCTAGAGTGCACCCTTTATGGGCCGTTGATTTTCGTTGGTTGGAAAAATCCGAGGGTTGTTGTCTTTCTCTGCATGTGTTTGTGCATAAACACTGTGCAAGTGTGTGCATGTGCATGTGCACATGCATGTGCATGTGTGTGCATGTGCACATGCATGTGCATGTGCATGTTCATATGCATGTGCATGTGTATTGTGCATGTGCAAGTGCAAGTGCATGTGCATGTGTGCATGTGTGTGCATGTGTACTTGCCCTCTTGGATTCTTATTGCCGGAGTGGATTTTACTACCACGAGATGGATTTTTTGCTCACACTTACAAAGGTATTTGTTTTTTAATGTTTCTTCAGTTAGCATAATGTTTTTTTACAAGGTATTGGTTTCCTGATTCTACAATGTAGTGCTGCAAAACCCCCTTTTGTTTCCTTCCGATGATTTTTGCTGATTCAAGTTTAGGCCCTCTGTTTGCTTTCAACTCTTGGATATTTCTGGCTTCCGGATTGTTCATAGCAGCCAGCCTTTAGCTTCAATCAACAAACGGATTCTTATGCACACAACAGGCGGATTATTCCACGCCCTTTTCCATGTCACGCAGATCAGTCAAACAGTGGCCACAAGAATACATTTATATTGTAGGTTTGGAACTTTAATCGAACCGTAAGGTGAATCATGCATTACCTTTTAAGCTAGAGATGGAGCATCCAAAATTATATGGATTGATAAACAATGGTGTCATTGTGAAAGAGAAATAGTTAGCGTAGTAACAATATGTAGCATAATAACAGAGGGTTTTCTTTGTGTTGTAAACTTTATGACTTTCAGAATAATGGGATCAATCTGCTCTATCTTTATGGTAACTTTTACTTATGTTCTATTTGTTTTATTGTGATCAAATTCAAAAGCTACAGGTGATGAAAGCCTCAAATGAATTCTAGTTTTTTTCTGGTTTGAATTCTAAAATTTTTGTCACACTAAGGTTCCCAAAGGCCAAAAAAAAAAAAAATTTTGCAACACAAACCATTAACATCCAACATATAAAAATTAAATCCCCAACACATAACAACCATTGACATTAACAACCAACACATAACTACCATTGACATTAATTAACATAACCATTGGGTCCAACACATTTAAATTAAAATCCCCTTAAACCCCTTTGGTTTGGGTGCATATTCACGAGGGGTGACGAGGGCAGCGAGAGCCCTCATAATTGTATTTTGCACGCATTGAAATCAACACCATATAGTATTAAAAGCTTGAAATCTTATAGTATTTTGCGAATCTTATTATACAGTATAGCAAATTTTGTACTTGCATACCCCACAAACGAGGAACTTTACGTACGGTATAGATTATGGAATAAGGGGTGAATATGCCTATCCAACAGCTCTCGTTGCCCGGAGTCACCCCCCGTGTGAATATGCACCCAAACCAAAGGGGGTTTAAGGGGGATTTTAATTTAAATGTGTTGGACCCAATGGTTATGTTAATTAATGTCAATGGTAGTTATGTGTTGGTTGTTAATGTCAATGGTTGTTAAATAAATATATCATATAGCTTAAAATTTGTAACAACCAAAAACCCTAAAATACAACTCTACAAAACTATACGCTCCAAACTGTTGAGGTCTGGGGCCACTTGGAATGACTTGGAGCAGGCGCATAAAGCTTTCTTGGCATAGACCCTAGGAATAAAGTCCACATTTCCATACCAGATACTATTGCAGGAGATAGTCTTCTTGCCTCTTCAGAGGGGGGCCTTGACAGACACATCATCTACTTCCAGAAGGTGGTCAATATGGATGATACTCACGTCCCTCGCTTACACAATGGCATTGGGGCCTCAGTGCCTAAAGACGTATTGGCGGAAAAAGAGAGCTCAGTGGTGGCTAGCCAGATGGAATGTGCAGGAGCACAGGTGCATCTGAGTGCAAACAGAGGTAGACCGACATAGCCTCAAACAATACCTTGATACATATTTCCTCAGCAAGCTATGGGATGCCAACACCCTTGAATAGGTCAAGATGGCACATTACCAATGCCACATAAATCCCATGCTGGAGTGGGGCCTGCAATCTACCCATTAAAAAGTACAGATCCATTGCCTCTATTCGCACAGGTGCACACCATCTCAGGATTGAGACGTGGAGATGGATTGGGGAGCCGCGCTAGAAGAGGATTTGTCAACTCTGCCAAGTTGGAGCTATGGAAGACAAATGCCACACCCTTCAGAGCTGTCTGACATATGATGACATTCCGACACGCTATGTTGAGCTGATCCGGTTTGGCCAGCCCCTACATGAGATATTGAGCAAGGCATCGGTGCAGATGCTGGGATCATACCTTCAAGAGGTCATGGATAGCGGGGATCAGCTCGGTCCTCGGGCACTCGCCTGATATATGTACATATTTCTTTCTTCTCATGATAAATGCCTGTCAGTTTGACAACACTCTTATTCCTGTGACAGTTTTTCCTCTGAAAACCCTTCGGGGCAATGGGTTTTTAACCAGGACAGTAATACGTTCGTTGCGCCTCCTTTTGGGGTCCCATAGACTGATTGGTCTCCGTGGACGATAAAAACTATTCTATTCTATTTTATTCTATTCTCACTTTGCAAGATAATAGTAACATGATGAACCATGAAAAGGCATGTTCACATTTATAATCACTATTATCTCTCCTTTATAATTAATATACCTAAATGTTTGAGATGTTGTAACCAAGTCTTTCTTATTTTTATATCTCATTGTCATCATATCTGGTAACCAATCCCTTGTTTTGAGGTATATATTTAAAACTCTTATAAATTTAAAAGTAGGTAATGAATGAATGAGCACTTATTAAATTACAAAATTAGCGTTGTATGTGAACTCATCTTTTGGGATGTTGTTTAATGTTGGTTTAGGGAAGGACACAAATGATATAACCACCAACATAAAAACACCTTCAACATACAGACAGTAACCAATGGAAAATATAAATCTTCCCACAAATTCTCCTGTTGTTTTGGTGCATATATATTCGTATGAAGGCGTCTACCAATAGACGAGGGCTTAAATACATTTGTATGTATGATAAGATTTTTCTCCAACCATTGCAAATCTCTATTGGGTACTTCCACGAGTTGTGCTTCAATGCTCTGGATTGCTTTAAATTCCCATAGTTCAATCCATTTGGTCGACACCTTCGCGCGAATATGCATCAAAATAACAAGGGAGTTTGAGGAAGTTTTTTTTACCTCCAATGGTTAGTTATTAATTGATGTTGATGTTGTTTGTATATTGGCTGTTATATCCAAAAAATAAAAAAATATTTAAGTCTCTCGAACCCTAAAAAATAATTAACATTAAATGGCGTCCTAAGACTAATTTGTAATATAACAAGTGCTCATTCATTCATTATCTATTTCGGGACGGGGATTCTTAATAGTAGTAAGTCTGTTGTCTCTTTGTTTGGGTCCCATAGGTCTTTTGGTTTTCGTGGACGATAAAAACCAATTCAATTCACTTCAATTCTATAATCATAAGGGACACGCAGATGGGAGCACGCTGCGTGAAAATATGATGTTATACTCTTCAAATTTTCAAATGTTTGCGACTATAGTCTTCAAATTTCCAAACGTTTGCGACTATTCGAGCACGATATATTAGTTTGATTACACCTAATCAACCACTAAATGTGGCAGTGCTCACATCTTATATCCTAAGGTTCTTGATCGATGAGCCCACCTGCAACACATTGATATGTACATATTCATTAGCAAGGTTATTACTCTCAAGGGAAATCGTTCAAGAGATGGGTTTTTGAATCATTTTTTTTCTTTGAAGGACGACAATTTATTATCAAGAAAAATCAAGATATATACAAGGGACCTGTGACATGGGACTCAAAACCTAGAGGACGAAATAGTCCACTAAGCAAAACCACCCATACACAGTATATACTCACACTCCTTGTGCCACCTTGAGGCGTTTAATGGCCTCATCACAATCAACATGGTCTACCACATCGAGATGATCATCAACAGACATCAAATTATCATGCCACTGAATAGAACGAGGCGGTATAGCCTCGTGAGATGACATAACAGACTTCTTCCTTGCTGCCTTCTTTCAATTGACCTGCTGCCATCTCTTTTGCGCACAGAAGATTAGGATCATCAGCCATAACAACCTCAGACACATGAGAGGAAGAAGCATTAACATGGAGAGAAGAATGAACTACAGGTACAGATGATGGCGCTAAAGACGACACTGTCGGAACTGGAATTAGAGCATCTTCCCTGGATGAGGATTGCAACACAACTGGTAAAGGTTGATCATGCATAGATGAAGAAGTAACAACAGGAGCTTGAGCCTGAGAAGAAGGTTGAACAAATGCCTGAGATGCACGAGTTCCTCGACGAAAGCTAGCAAAAGCCTCCTTGTCAGGAAACAGACGGGCTAATTCTGGACCATTCAGAAGCTTAAGATCCAACTTCTTATACCAAGGCCCACTTTTCACCACTATACAATCTGGTAAAGCCGAGTCCACTGGCATTGAGACACAAATCCTCGGACCGTTCATGATGGAATGTGAGATATGAACCCCAAGACCGTTGCAATTGCAACTAGAAATTGATGGGCCATTAGATCAGGAGGAAGATTAGGTATCGAGAACCAACAAGGCATCTTTAATGCGCGAACCATATCTGGTGTAAAACCAGGAGAGTAATACTGATACATCATATACTCCCCTCCAAGTGGATCAATCCCTCTTGATACCAAAGAGTCCACTGCATCACTACTTTCAAACATAATAAGAACAAAGTTTTTCGCCAACAACTTGATGGACTGAAAAGGAGGAAGCTGAAGGCGTCTCAAAAGCTGAGATAACCAAATACGGAACCGTGAAAAATTCAAATAGCCACCAGTAAAATAACCAAGGACTGCACATGAGGATAGGTTCTCAGCACACTTAATATGAGCTTGATGGTCCACCTCAACCACAGGAATACCAGAAGCTGCAACTACATCCTGACAGTCAGACTGGTAAAATATATCATCTGGAGGCAATTGTTGTTGAAGCTGAGTCTGTCGAGCTTTCAATGTGTCCAAGATTGCGGACAACTCATCCTTACTCCCTTCAGACAATACCTGTAAAGCAGCTGCTACCCTTGCTTTTCTAGATGCACTAGATATATCTTTACAAAGCCAATCACTAAATCTTTGATATGAAACTTTTGCAACAGAATCAGATGACTTCCAAGCACTTTCATTTGCCTGGGGGTGAGCACCTACATTAGGACTGGATTCTGTACCTGTTTGATGCAAATTCCCATTAACTTCCACCCCCTTACTCGCAGCGCCTTGCAAGGGAGGAAAATCCCTTTCTTCAAGAACCCCTGGAGCAATCACCAACGATGGCAAAGAACTTTCAACTGGATTATTTACCTCTTTTTGCACTGTATCTGGGGGATCACGTATCACCAAACTGGTGGTAGCTTCACGCCGTTTTGCCGCAGCCTTAGAAGCTGGAGCACTATCTGTCTTCCCCATCTCTACTAAAAGCGGCCGAAATCACACAGGCCCAAATCCGGCCACCAACCTGATAACAAACCCTAATAAAATTTATACTGATAGAAAGCTCTCGGAATAAGCTTTCCAACGATCATCGAAAACGGAGTCCTGATACTCAAGTCACAAGAACAGACGCTGGCAACCCTAAGCGCCATACTCACGAGCGCCCATCTCCCAATTGATTACCTATTCATTTCATGTATAGGTTTTTGAATCATGTATAGTAATGGGCTTCCTATGCACTTTTTTTGTATTGGGTCTATAGACCTCTCAGTTTATGTGGATATAAAAGTTAATTTTTAGGAGAAATTTATGAAGTATTCAACCAAATTAGTACAAATGTTGATGACAATGACAAAGGCCGTATCCTTGACAGTCTTCTTTGGAGGGCAAGGGATTTACCAATTGCTTCTATAAAGAAATCTAAGCAAGTTACTATGGCCGAGCAAATGGTGAAGAATTTGAAGGAAACAATGCAAGAACATAAGTATGAGAGGAATCATGACATGCTTCGCGGCAAGGAAGTCCACCTCGATAATGGCAAAGCAGGTACAAATGGTGTCAAGCCATTGAATCAAAGCGAAGTGGCGGATTGCTTTCAAAGATCCCGGAAAAACAATTTCAAATGCTTTTCAAAGAAGGGTGCAAGCTAACAAAGGGGAAGAACCTTGGTCAATGTTCAGGAGGAGGAAGCGGATGGATAGCATGTTAGATTACAATAGAGAAGCTGTTATCAAGTTCGGGCCGAGAAAATACAAGAGTTTCTCCATACAAGAAAGGCGTGAGGAGGTATGTATCGAGACGGGAATAAAGATGGAACATCCAATTCACCTTCTTGAAGTCAGCCAAGTAAGAATTCATCCTATATTGTAGGGTTCATTATATGTAGCATTTATTTGGCATTCACACGATTTCCCTAGGTTGCAATTCTACCTCAGGTTTAGAGAGGAGAATCCTCATATCAAAATTGCATTGTAGACTTTTGAGAGGTTGAAACCGAAGTTTTGTAAGGAGGATGCGTGAGAGGCATACATGCTTTGTTGCATCTACCACTTGAAATTTGAATACATCATGCAGGATTGAAAGCGTACCGAGAAAATCGGGTGGAGTTCATGACAATTGCAACCGCCATCGCGGAGATTTGTGGCCCCGCCCGTAATGTGCAGCCAAGGAGCATACAATCAAGTGCCCCTGATTTATGGAGACAAGTGGTCTCGCAAAGAAAGGTGATGATGAGGAGTGGTTTGATCATAACTGCTTGATGTTGGCGTGTAAAAAATGTGGGTTGGATAGAATTAGAAAATGTCCACAGGAAATGGATGACACGGGTTCAGTACTAGTTACTTGGAAGACATTTGAAAAGCAACCTGTGGACCAGGACAGAGAATTCAGGGATCCAAGAAAGGCTTTGAGGTACAAACCTGTCTTGAGATTAGTGCAGAAGGAGAGAAGTCCCAAAGAGTTTCAAGAGGATGTGAAGAAGGTAATATCAGATTTTGTTCCACACAATTACATAGCACATTGGCAGGCCAATCAGTTTAAACAGTGTGTGTCATCATTTCCAGAAGATACAATTGTATCTGTTATTGACTTTGCAGAAAATTACAGCATCAAGATCCAGAATGAGCCCCAGGGGTGGATTCATGGTATGGTGTCTCAATTTTGCTCATTTTTGCACCACAAAAATAGTCCAAAACATAGTTCAAGATTGTGGTTTGTACACACAAAAATTCAAATCATTTAGCATTTATGATAGTGCAAAAATAAAATTCCCTCTCTTTGGCATGATATCTTTCTCGAGAATAGGACTTTTTGAATTTGCCACACAAGCCAAATGCCACGGAGACCAAAATAACGTGGACCGCCAAAAAATAACCAAAAACACCAAAAAGACCTAAATAGAGACCGCCGAAGAATAGCCAGATCTTGTGGATCGTAGCTTGTGGATCATAGCCAAACAGATCTTGTGGATCATAGCCACCAAACACGAGATTACGGATCATAGCTTGCCAAATCATGGAAAAAGCTTTTGGGAAAAGCTTTGCTATATGCGAAGGCCGATTTTGTTTCCATTGATTTTTGACCTTGTGAAAAGACCTAAATAGAGATTGCGGAAGCACAGCCAGATCTTGTGGATCATAGCTTGTGGATCATAGCATAAAGATTGTCGGATCATAGCTAGAGCTTGTGGCAAAGCTTTTGTTGTATGTAGTGCCAATTTTGATTGATTTTTGACCTTGTGGAGTTGGTTCAATCCTTGGTCTCTTAAATTTCATGGTTGTAGAAATGGAAAAAAATGTCTTGAATGATAGTGGATTATCATACAGGGATTTGTTAAAACATGAGGAAAAGTTTGTGGATCCATTAGAGATGCACAAGTATTGGGGACCAAAGGTGGAGAATAAACAATCCTATAGATTGAGGGCTCTGAAAAAAGAAAAGAAAGAGGCTTTTCTGAGCATTTATAGGGCAATCTATGAGGAAATGAGTCATGTTCAAAATGGGCAGGTTAGTCAAGTTATGGCTGTAGCATGGTTTTTGCATGATGTTAAAGGTAAGGATATAGATTGGTTGAGTTTTTATAAGCATGCTTCAAAAAAGAGGTCTTCAATGCTAGAAGAAGATAATATACCCATCCAAGAAGATAATGGGACTAGAAAAGCACTGAAACCTATACAAGATTCAGGCATCACTGAACCACGATTGGCTTCATCATATTCTAAAACCGTGGAGTCTAAGAGACAGAAATATGGTAATACAAGTTGTAGTTTTTATTTTGTTTAATTTGCATTTTGTCAAATGAGCTTACGAACACAATGTGGGTGGTTTCAAAGCAAAGTTGGAGATGCAAAAGGAGATTTTACCTTTGGACATTCGATAGTAAGTACTTTTTGATAAACATTGTAGAGTCTTAATAATCATTGGTTTGTTCATAGCCTAACCTTTCAAGTTATTGTGGTCATAGTTTTTGTGATAGTTTTTGTCACAGGTTCTTAAATTGTAGTTCTTTAGTAGAATTGTGGTTTGGAGTTCTTAAATTGGAGTTGTGAATTTATATTATTTGTAGTATATAATTGTGATTTAGAGTTTGTGAATTTAGATTGTAGTTTATATATTTGGATTTGTTGTTTGTGGTTTATGATTTGTGGTTTGGGGTTAATGGATTTGGTTTATGAGTTGGGTGTCTTAGTTTGTGGATTGAGTGAATTTTATATTGTGTTCTGTAGTTTGTGGTTTGTGGTTGCATGTTTTGGTTTGTGGATTGGGGAATTTTATATTGTGTTTTGTGGTTTGTGGTTTTGCATTTGTCTTTGGTTTGTGGTTTTGCATTTGTGATGGTTAAATTGTGGTTAAGGATTTATACTTTGTGCTTTGTGGATTATATTTTATAGATTGGACCTGAATTATAGTGAGTGGAATATAGATTGTGGATTGAGCCTTTAATAAAGTTTCTTTAGATTGTGGAATATACTTGTATCCCTCAGTAACTAATTTCATGAATTGTTTCATTACTGATTCTTTACGGGTGATGACAAAATGGAAGGAGTCCACTGAATTGAAGGTGAAAGAGGTTGATTGTAGGCTACAAAACAGTCATATAACAAATGGAAAGAGTTGAAGAAAACCTTCAAATCATTGAGGGAGAAGAAGGAGCATTATATGCAAGAAATTGTAGACATCAAATGCTTGATGCAAGGAATGACAAAGGAAGTTTTGCGGTGTGCAAATGGTGGTAGATATGAAGGAAGCCAAGGTAGTTAAAGTTGTGGCATCATTGGTTGTTGTAGAGGAAGATCTTGATGCTATTGAGAAGAGGAGGCAAGGGGACAATGATGAGATTGCAAAACTCGAGGCGCGTGTCTTGAAAGGCTTATTGAAGGTGCAATGTCCTTGAGAACGGATTAAACTAGATCCTTATCTACCCAGTCTATAGAAACAAATTTCCTATCGACTCACCGAACGTGTATGTCCCTATTGTAGAAGATTCTTGGAATATGATGGGAAGCCAACGCCCTTTGTTACTACAGAGTGTAACCATCTTTACCATATTCAATGTTTGGCCTCATTATTAAGGTATGAGCAAAAGTAAATTTTGATCTTAACAATAGTTATATTTTGATCATTAAGCTCTTTTAAATTGATGTGTATAATTTCTTGTTTTCAGTTATAGGGATAAGTGTTGTAGCCCGTGATAAAAACGGATCATATCCGCCACTTGGATTGTTTGCATTTGGCGTGGAAGAAAGTTGTACACTCATATGGTATGTATAAGTGGTTAAGCAATAAACTTCTTAACATCATTTAATGTTGATGGTTTTGTTGGTTGTCCTTTTAGATGTCCATATGAATCCCACATATGCAAGCACAAGTAGAGATAAGGGATATCTATTCTCACAGGATAGAAGAGCAAAAGATCCAAGTGGAGAATGCAACACAACCTTTGAAATTGAGAAAGAAGATCACACCGACAATCTAAAGTGAGAAACAAGGTAATGTAAAAGTTAATAGTTTGTATTAGAATAACTTATGTTATTTTTCATTCTTCTTGTATCTTCGCATGCAAAGCTTCAAATTGCGAGTCAAATCTAAATGAAGAGTCAAGTGCAAGCAGGCTTCAAATTGCAATCAAATCTAAATGAAGAGTCAAGTCGATATATCGATGCTTCCAAATTTACGCCAAGTCAAGTAGATGTCTCCAAAAGCTACAATGAACCTTCTCTATTTGGACCTCCTAGCCCTTCTAGCTTTACCAAGGTGAAGTTTCCACGCGAGATCCAAAAACCCACTTTCTAGCTTCAACAAGGAGGATAAGCTCAATAAACCCTCTAGCTCTACCAAGCAAGCGGAGTCCACCGCGATCTGAAAAAACCGCTTTCTAGCTTCGACAATGAGGAGAAGTTCGTTGCATTAAAAAACCACTTTTTGTAGTAGAAGTCAAAGATTTGATATCCGGTTGGTTTAAGATACTAATTTTATTATTCCTTTGATAGTTCTAATATTATTCATCTTGAAGCTATAATTTCTTTTAGGTATAGATACAAGTAGCAAATTGGAAATCGAAAACCTAAAAATGTCGAAGAGATATCTACTAGAAAAAAACAAAGGTATTCTTCCTTCACTTTTGTTCCATTACAGGTTAGTAAATTAGTGTACTAATTCTCTAAATATATAGCAATTCTCTTGGCTCAAGAAATACAATTTGATGATGACAATGTAATGTCAAATAGCATTTTACCTCAACCACCATCCACAAAACAACCAAGTAAGATACGCATTGATTGAGTTAAAAGGTTTCATTTTTTTCCTAGCTTCTTTTTGTCTCGTTCTTCCTCAATATTTGACCGTTGTATCTTGTTGTTTTACTAGTACGACAATTCGATGGAGAGTTCAAAGAGAAGAAAATGGACCTTATTATACCTGGAAGTGATTGTGCATCATCTCCAGCCATCAAGAGAATCAGGTTGTCTAAAAAACTATTGATCTTTGATTTCAATGGTGTGCTTGGAAAATTCTACGAGCAAACTAGTAGGAATGTCATACCAAGGGTGGATCCACCACTAGAACTTTTGTTGCTTTCCAAAACAAAGATGTTGGTATTCGGGAAAGATTTATTCGAGTTTCTTGGCTGGTGTATAAACCGGTTTGACATTGCAATATTGGCTGATTTTGATGGTACCATCTTGAACCCGATAACTAAAAAGTTCTTTCCAGGAAGATATAAGGAGTGCATTAATATTCCATTGGGGTCTAAAGGAACTCACTAGAGCATGCACTAAAGTTAATAAAATCAATATTAACTTCAAGATTCTAGAGAAAGTGTACAATCACAAACCTCTTGCGGGGATCATATAAAGTGGTCAATACACTCTTGGTTGATGACCATATGTACAAAGGTTACAAAATGCCCGACACACTATAGTCACTCCTATCACCTTCAATCCCGAGCAAGGTGATCGAGACTATTTTACCAAAGTTTTGAAGCCATGGTTGTTGGGCCTTTCTTATGATAGTGTTGCTACATATGTACAAGATCATCCAATAGAAAATTGGTTGGATGATATCTCTGAAAAATTTATTGTGGCTATGAAGAAGAAGAACAAGATTTGATTATTACTAGAATCTATAAACTATTTTAGATCTAATTTGTTACAAAACATTGTGTAAGATATCTGAAATCTACTTTGAAATCTAAATGTGTTAAAATGCATTTGTTTCCTTGGATTGTATTATTTACCTTAATAACAGATTGAGGAAGAGGAGCAGATCCCTAGTAGAATTGCTCGACAACTTTCTACCCATGGTGTATTGCGCCGAGTCCAACCCAATCACTATAACGAAAGCACAGACGTAGACATTCTGGACAATGAGACACGATGGCTTAATAATACGATCATTGATCTGTTCATGAGGTAAATTGTTGTATACCTAGGATTGTACTTTCTGTTGTGATCTCTTTATAGCATGGTGTATTTTGCTTAGAAATGGTGTATTTTGCTTAGAAATGAGTGGCTACATTTGGATGAGGAACGAAGAAAACAAGTATACATATGTCATGCACTAACATATGGATATATAAAAATGAAAAAAGAACTTGTTATATCCAAATTGTTGCTGGGATTGGATATGGACCATTGTGCATGTTTGATTATTCCTATGTGCCATAGGAATCATTGGACTGCAGCTGTGATATTGGGTCTTTTAGCCCCTAGCAATTACACTTATCCAGTTATATTGCACTTTGATAGCCTTGGTTGTCAAAGGTATGATTGGACACCTATAAGCAGGTAAGTGGTCAATTTGTGAATTCAAATGTAAACTTATTTTAATTATGTAGGAATTGACTTTCCTCTCTTATAACAGGCTAATAGAAGCTTTGGCCAAGCTTTCCCCACGACAGCCCAATTCAAAGAGAATTTGCGGTGGTGCCATCTTAGCCCTCATCCTCTCCAATCAAATGGTTATTCATGTGGATTGTATATTTGTATGTTTGCTAAAATCATCATGGAGGAAGATGCTGCCATACAGAATTGGTTACACTATTCAAACCGATGTTTTACACCACCACAGTCGTGTCTAGTATAAGGGATTACTTGATTATTTGCATATGTAATCAAGTTTTTAGAGATTATGGACATGACTTGCTTATTCAGATTTTGAATATATTGTAAACACGTAAGTTTGAATTTATGTAGTAACAAGCCACAAAGAGAATTGAGTTTTAGTTTGTGGAGTTTAGAGTTTGGAAGTTTGATTTTATGTAGTAACAAGCCACAAAGAGAATTAGAGTTTTAGTTTGTGGAGTTTGTGTTTGTGTAGTAACAAGTCACAAAAGAGAGAATTTGAGTTTGAGTTTGTGGAGTTTGAGTTTTTGTAGTAACAAGCCACAAAGAGAATTGGAGTTTTAGTTTTTGGAGTTTAGAGTTTGGAAGTTTGAGTTTATGTAGTAACAACCCACGAGAGAATTGGAGTTTTAGTTTGTGGAGTTTGTGTTTGTGTAGTAACAAGTCACAAAAAAGAGAGAATTTGAGTTTTAGTTTGTGGAGTTTGTGTTTGTGTAGTAACAAGTCACAAAAGAGAGAATTTGAGTTTGAGTTTGTGGAGTTTGAGTTTGTGGAGTTTGAGTTTATGTAGTAACAAGCCACAAAGAGAAATGGAGTTTTGAGAAATGGAGTTTTGAGTTTGTGGTTTGTTTTTTTTTTTCAAAAGAGAGAATTTGAGTTTGAGTTTGTGGAGTTTGAGTTTGTGGAGTTTGAGTTTATGTAGTAACAAGCCACAAAGAAAAATGGAGTTTTGAGAAATGGAGTTTTGAGTTTGTGGTTTGTTTGTTTTTCTTTTTGACGTTTTGAGTTGTATAGTATAGTTAGTCTGGAGTTTGTTTTTTTTTTGGAGTTGGAGTTCGAGTTCATTTTCTTAAGGACACTTTTTTTAAGGACCTCTCTAAGGACTTAGTCTAATGCCAAAAAGTCCCTCAACGGGCGATGGGGGAAGGCCCCCACCTCACTCATCCTCACCGCTCGAGGGGAAGGCCCCACCTCACCCTCACTCATCTGCCGAGGGGAAGGCCCCCCCTCACTCATCACTCATCGACCTCACTCCTCTCGAGGGGAAGCCCCACCTCACTCATCACTCATCGACCCCACCTCACTCATCACTCATCGACCTCACTCTCTCGAGGGGGAAGCGCCCCACCTCACTCATCACTCATCGACCTCACTCTCTCGAGGGGGAAGCGCCCCCATCTCACTACTACCTCACTCACTCACTTTCTTTTTTCTTTTTAGTTGTTGTTTGAGATTTTATGCATGGTACCATTTTGGATGTAGATTATACACCCTCTAGGAGGCCACCCTAGAGGTTAGATCATGTGAGCCATCATAGTGGGATATCCACTCCGACTTTTATTGGGACCTATCTCGGCCTCTGCCTTCCGTAAATCTCCGTACGGAAATTTCCGTTTAAAGAGAACCCTCGAATTATATCCGATTCGAGGTCGTTAGATCTCAGACCAATGTGGCTCGACTAATTGTAGGGCATCCCCACGCCAGCACCACAGTCCATCCCCTTGGATGTCTCCAAAGTTTCGTCAACAAGGCCCAATCACATGATACTTAATCACTTCTAGGTGCATCTTATATACACATGCTACTTTTGCTTCTTTGGCATGTGGGATATTGGTGTGGGATATTAGGTTTAGGGTTTTTGTATTGGACTACTCTACCATGTAAGACATAGATCCAAAATTATCAAAATTCAAACTTAACATCCTTGGATTTGAACCTAACACCTATTCATTCAATATCTATCAAATGAATAAACCAACACACCTTTTAAACATATGTTAGTTATGAATGAAACATTAATAACATAAAGTCTAAACAATAACATTATCATACAAGCAACGAGAAAACACAAGTAGAAGAATACAAGATATATCAACTCATCATCATCATCATTATCTATTAAAACATCAATACATGAAAATCATCATCACGACAACCCGGATGGCTTTGATCCGTTTCATCATCATCATCCGCCACAACAACAAGTGTTCACTCACTATCACCATCACCATCACCATCACCATCAAGCATCACCATCCCGGCATCACCATCACCATCACCATCACCATCACCATCACCATCATCATCATCATCATCATCCGACAACACGGTGGTAAGTTGGCTCGACCGTTCTTCATCCTTAGGATCTAGAAGGTGAAATACTGGGATGTCCTTTGATAGCATAATTTCCTTTCATTAGTGGAATTCTAACACCACATACTTGTGTAGAGTAAACCTTGCGGCTCCTTCTTGAGAACATAATTCATAACCTCTCTTTGAACTTGGAATTTTTTGAAGTAAGTTCCTTCTAATATACTTTCACCTTTTAAGAACCACGTTCCATTATCTTTGAAGTCTTTTTCCACTACATACTTCTCCCTTGTACATGCAAGCAACCAAAAGTCATCCCCTTCGGGGTTGTTTTTTAGTGTCGCCCCGCAAAGTAATCTCCACATCCCGACCGGTCGACAATATTAACACCGAATATAAGGGCCTTTGTGACTTTCTAACCTCAATTGCATCACAAGTAGATGAAGAAGCAGGTTCAATTTCCACGGTTCCCACTTATTCACATATGCCGTATTCTCGCATCTATCCCAATGTTCATCTAAACAAAAACTACAAAAGCATGAGAATCTTCAACCCAGAATTGAGTTGTTGATCCCAAGTGAATGCGGCGTACACTATGAATTTTTGAGTATCCTTCACCGTATGTGCTCCCCATTCCTACGCCCCTATCGACTTCTCCCGCTTTTAACTTCCCAAAAAATCTTTTAATATCTTTCTTTTTTTGTTTTGGTTCCTCTTTAGAAGAAACTGTACTCGAAAATAACTCCTTGGCAGCCTCCACAATATCATGTGCATTCTCTATCTTAGTATCGGGATATAGGAGTTGGACCATTCTCGATCCATCTCTTTAATTCAGCAGCCTTGCCATCATGTTCTCCATTTCCGTGGTTTGAACCAAAGTAATTCCACATCATATGAATTAGAGTCCGATAAGAGTATCTAGCAATAAAATAAAATGGCCTTGCGGCTTTGAATTGTGATGCAAAGACCATCGGAAAAACCCAGTGCCCACGTGGTTTCAGTCCTTGCTCTTCCATATAATTGAAGTGCATATTAAAGCAATCTTTGCCTAATAAGGTATCATGTTTGCGGTCATCGATATATAATAATGTGTTTCTTTTACTACTTCACCATTCTTAGCCACATGATAAGTAATGTGGACAAGAATGGTCACCTTGACGCTTGTCCAAGATTGAGATTGCACTGTGTTATCTCTTTCAATGTGTAATTTTCATAAAATCTACCACCGACACTATGACATCTGAAGGGAGATTATCGAGCATTTCCGCGAAACTATTTATCTTGCCATTTGTATTTGAAATTGTGGAGGGGAAATTTTTCCAACCTTGTCTTTGAGTTTGCTTATTAGCACCTGGCTGGTGTGGTCTCTTTGTATTGGTGTTTCAAAACTTTCTTAGGCTCTCCACGTTTATCCACACCTCCATGTTCATAGTCGATGTACTCCCATTTCACAACCTCCTCACTCTCTAATTCCTCAAAGTGATTTCAAACTTCTTTATCCCACACTCACTACAAGTACCGGTCAAGACAATCCTTACTATAGAATTCATCAATCTCACCCTTCCGCAAACAATACATTTCCAAAGATCATCGATGTTCAGAAAATCTTGCACTCACAAGTACATGACTTTGAGTGCTTCTTCTGAATTTAGTTAAACCATCCAGCAGGCATTTGTAACCCGACATGATGTATGCAACAACAAGTGTTATACTCGCTAGCTTCACTACAAACCACGGCTTCAAATTTTGAAAAGTGAAGCTCCAACTTTGACATTTGGATGTTTTGCTTTGAAAGCTTTATAGAGTTGCATCTAAGAACAAAACAATAGTTGATTATCAATCTCAAACCCCAAAACCGCAAACATGAACCTCAAACTATAATAATGAAATTCCAAACCACAAAATAAAACAATATCTATTAGAAACCTTAAAATCACAATCTAACCTAAAACCACAATCCATCAAACCATAATCTAGACCCACAATATAATCCACAACCACAATCACAAGAAAATTGAAACCAAAACCACATTCCAATCCAAAACCACAATCTAATCAAAACCATAATCTAGAACCACAATGTAATCTACAACCACAACCAAGTTTAAACCACAATGCAACGAATCACAATATGACTTGAACCACGGTTTAATCTAACCACAATGTAATCCAAAACCACAATCTATTCCAACCATAATGCAATCTATCTTGGATCTAAAACTATAATATACTATCTACAATACACAATCTATAATCATTTATAGAGGATCCGGAGAAAAACTGTGATCAAATCAAGCTTGAAAGAGTAGATAGATAATAGAGTAGTAACTAACTTGGCTTTGCTCTAAGTAATGTGTAGCATGCTCTTTCTCGATATTTCTTTCAAGTCTCCTAGATTTCACATCCTTTGTGTTTGGAGAGACCCTAGTATTAGAAATCCAAAAATCTCGTACAAGAGCAATGATGTAATCGTAAATGGAATCACATCTTCTTCCCCTTCTATAGTACACCCATTTTCCTGAATTGCAATTTATCTCAAATTTGTCTCTCTTTGCAGCAAATCAAATTTCTTGGATGAACATCAAGAACTTTTCCCATTTTTTCAGAGCTGCTTTTTACGTTCATTGCCTATTGCCATTGCTAAACAAGATTTTTAGCAGCCATACAATCTAGACTAGTTGATTGCTTCATGATATGGATTGAATCTCGATATTATCTATTATGGTTGTTTTTTTGCTTCCAGATTCTTCAAGAGATCCCCAACTATCTCTTCCATAGCTTTATGTTCTAGTACATCAATCAATATTTTCGTTTAACGGAGATTCATTGTTTTTTTTGTTTGCCTCAAGAATGAATTGGCGGTGTTTAACACTACTCTCCTTTTTGTTGCACCACTTTTATCCAACCCATCTTGACCTCCAATCTTCACCAATGCCTCATTAGCTTCTTTTGTGTCTTTTTTCTGTCTTTGTTTCTTCAGACGTTCTTGCTCGTATCTCTCTTTTTCTCTTCTTGATATTCTTTATAGTATTGTCCACAATACTAGGATCATGACCGATTGATATATCATCCGCATTCTCAAGATTGACACTAGAAATAGTTGCATGTTCTAAACCACAATCTAAAACTTCCCAGCATTGAATTTCTTTTCAACAATGATCTCAAACTCACTCTAACAAATGGATCTTCATTCGATGTTACGGATTTCTTCATCCGCCATATCTAAGAATACATCTTTCTCCTCCATTTTTGAAATGTGCTTCCTGCTTGTAGACTTACCAAAATAATCTTGAAAGCAAAAGAATGAGGAACAAACTCCCTCTACGTTTCCACCATTTGAGCATTTGAAAAAATTCCCTCCAGCATTAATGAAGTGGTTGGTTATTATTAGAATTACTCATCGGTTACTGGAAAAGGCATCAACGTAATCAATGTTATACAAATTCTCAAACCACAAATGCATTTCTTAAACCACAAATACAAGCTATACTTTTAAGCTATTTGGGGGGGGACATGGGGGACACCAAAACTGATCCACTATAGCGTGAATCCACCCAGTCAATGCACTGGCATACAGACCAAGTTTCTATACTTGTTCACATAACATATAGACATGACAAAAGTGCTGATATTCCTGTTCCTGTGCAGACAGAAGAAGACTGTCCAAAGAAGAAAAAAAAGAACAGAAGATTGGAGCAGATCAGGAATAGACTCAACAATGGTAGGAAGATCATAAAAGAGACTCACTTTTACATTTCTGATGATAAAGTGCATGACTCATTATTTGTGGAACACTGCCTACAAAAGCATGTTGCATGGCTTAAGGAACAGGAAATAGAGTATGAGAAGCATTGGGTTTGGAGTGATGGCTGCTCATCACAATTCAAGTCAGGAAAACCTTTTTTTTCCTTAGGCAGGTACTTCACAATGAATGACAAGGAAATAGTGTGGAACTACTTTGCCACGCTCATGGTAAAGGTGAACATGATGGTGCAAAGTCTTTGTTATCAAAAGGTCGCTAAGTAAGGAACAACTCAAACCCAATGGTGTGCAATCGAGGCATGCTAAAGATATTGTAAAATTTACGTGTACATATTTCAGCAGATCTACCGGTTGATGAAACAAATGAGATCAAAAAGATATTTTGGGAAATTAAACCTTTGTTGTGGCAAACATGGAAGAATATGAAATTGAAACACTTAAAGGCACAAAGAAGATTCACCGGATCAGACCTGTCAGCAGGAGTAGACCAAACAGGCTTGCTCATAGATGCCTGTCATGTTTCTGCTTGTTTTGCATGGATCATAATTGGGACTCCTGCATCAATACAGGTAGATTTGGAAAGTGGGAGGTAACTGACTTAAAACCAGGAGTTGAGAAGAAAAAGGAGACTCTTGAACAAGCCAATGAATGGATCAGTAATTTGGTAGAGGTAGGTGACAATTTTGCAGTGAATGCTGAGGTAGACAATTCAGAGGGTGTGGACTTCTACATCCTCAAGTGCACAGAACCCAAATGCACACTTGAAGATTCATACAAAGATGGATGGGGGCAAAAATTTGGAGTGCATGAGGTTATCTTAAGTGGATTGTATTATCAATTCTTGGGTAATTTCAAGTACATGTTGCTCACTAAACAACCCAAGCCTCAGGTACGTGACCATGTGGTAAGATATCCTAAAATTGATATGGACAAAATAGAAGGCACAGACATGTACAAAATTTCACAGGAGACCCATGAAAAAATTATGGCCAGTCTCCCAATAACATTGTAATTCTTTGACACTTAACCAAATTGATGTTATTCTTTTCAAGTGATTTGTTGTTCGAGCACCTAAGCACGTAAGCACACATTTGTATATATATTAATAATAGTGAGGATGCACAAGGGTGGTGTGCATGGACACGTACTTCGAAATGAAGATTGAATTATTGTTTAAGAATGTAGATTTGTGACATTGGAATAAGATTCAATTATTTATTTTGGTACCATCACTATCCCAACATTCTTGGCAAAATTATATTGTCAAGGCATTTCCTCGATGTGACATGTGTCAATTATTTGGTCATCTGAAATATTTAAGCGGGCGCTGTGTGAGGTTTTTCAGACACCGACGGCCTGCTAATGAGGATTTAAGCACTAGGCCTAAAGCGTAAGCTCTTCTCACAAGCTCCCGCTCTGCCCATTCCCCGCCCAATTCCTCCGCACTCCTTCCCAATCCGCCGCACTCCTTCCCAATTCCTCCGGCATGAAGCGAGCACATAGCGAGGAGTCGGAGGTCACCTCCAAGAGGCGCTTACTAAGCGTCGAAGAGGTGTTCCCTCCACTCTTCCCACCTTTGCCTCAAGTACTTGCCTCCTCTGCTGCCTTCTCTCCTGCCTTCTACTGCCTCTCAATTTTCTGAACCATCCGATTCCGATTCCGATTCTTCTGATTCCTATGAGGAATCAGAAAATGAGGAATCGGAACTTTCTTCGCAAGAATATGTCACTGCAGTTCTGCAAGGGTGGGTAGGGGAAGAAAAAGAAGAATATGAAGATGAAGACGAGTCTGATGAAGAAGTCCCTGAAGACGAAAAAGAAGAAGCGGAAATTGAAGACGAATCGGCCGACTTTGCAGACTTCATGGCGCTCATAAATGGTATGCATGTTTCATTTCTTTTCTTTAATCAATTTTTCATTTTCATTGTTTAATCAATTTTTTGTTATTGGTGTTGCAGATGGAGAATGAAGGGCCTCCAGCTTGCCTCCGGCGCCTTTTTTTTTTAATTGTTCTTGCCTCCAGCAGACACCCCCTGAAGAAGACACCCCCTGAAGACACCCTGAAGAAGACACTGGCCTGAGGGCCAATTTTTTTGTAAAAAATTTTGTTTATATCCTGAAGACACGGGCCTGAGGGCCTTTTTTTTGTAAAAAATCTTGTTTCTATAAAAAGTTTTTTGTCTCTATCAAAGTTTTTTGTTTCTCTATCAAATGTTATTTTTGTCTATCTATCAAATATATGAAGTTTGAATTCTTGTACAGCCCATTCAGATTCTGCTTGAATGTAACAGTGCTCTAGCTCTTTAATTAGTTTCAAACACTAAGCATTTTAATTAGTTTCAGCAGTGCTTGTGAGTAAGCACTGGAACACACGAGCACTTATGCAATAAACAGCTAGCTTTAAACAGTTATATAGCTTAACAGTAAGCACTGCACCTTAACTGCATGACAGTAAGCACTTGATGACATTAACACTTCTGCTAGCGTTAAGCTACTACATACTTAGTAACTGTCACTGCATGACAATAAGCAATATCTGCCATTAAGACTCATACCAGACTACCACTTGCAGACAATTTTTTTTTTAAGCACTTGATAAGTTTTAAGCATCCCTTGCAGTCAGCATTGAAGTAGATATAAACAATATAGCAAAAACTTATAGACAAGTCTGCATTGAACTACATAAACAATATAGCAAAAACATTCTTAAATTAAGATAAAGATGGTACATGAAAAGTGTAGGATTCCTTGGCCTAAATAAATGACAATCAGGCCAATAATCATAAATGTCTCAGGCTTAATCACAGCAATGGAGAATGACAATCTTCATCACCATAAACCTTCTCCAATTCCTCCTTCACAAACCTGCAGAACTGCAATTGTTTTCCAGAAAGTCTTTCCAAGCATAGCTTCATAATCTTTCTATCTGTCTTAGGCCAGGGCTTGTATCTGTGTGTGTTCTTCACCAGTAACTTCATTTTTTCCTCAGTCTTGGCCTGCAGTATTTCTTCTATCTTTGGGGTGAGTACTGTTAGCACTTCATCATAGACATCCATCTTGAATGCAGGTACTATCAGAAGTTTCCAGGGACTGCTAAGGTAAGACTTGTATAATGAATCATCAAGAAGCAAAGTCTTACCTTTGAATCTTGAGTATGACTCATATATTTTCCCAAGTGGCTTCATCATGACTGGACAACCAGGTTTGTTAGGGTGGTCAAAACTGGTCTTCACACATTTTTCCTGTCCCCATACAAATAGAAATCCGTCCCTCAAATCTGGACATAGTACTTGCAGCACATCTTCCACATTAGAGAGTTGCATTGATGACCATATACCAACACAACACTTCTGTAACAAAGTCTTCAAGAAGAACACTGCTTCTGGTCTGAATATCACTTTCTTTCTGCTAGTGTATGTCATTGTCAATCCTGATTCCAAGCGTATGTGTTCATTTGCACCAAATGTTTTTACCAACACACCATTTAAATCCAAGACAATGAGTTTATCTTTTGCTGCCAAATCAATATTTAGTACGTTGGAACATCCTGAATACCTACACAACAGGAATTACTACATGAATAAATAGATGAAGATGAAAATGAAAAATGGGTTGAATGTGGAAACCTTTCTATATCAACAGCAGGATTCTCTGACCTAACAGAATCAACTGGTAATCCTACAGTGAATGAACAAAAGAAAATCAATAATATTCAATGTTTTAAGCAACACTATTTCTGGGCTTGCCCAGCAATGCCCACACTGACTTTCCACGGTTATTAAGGGCAGCAATCACTTGTTGAAGATCAGGCTCACCTGAAACTTGAGGGCCTGATTTTGCATTTTCTTCAGAACACACTTCGATAGGTGTGGTGTCATGATTGAGATCGCTTCTCGCATCTTTTGCATAGCTACTTCTTGTTCTCTTTCTTGTAGCTTTGAACAACTTCTTTGCTATCCTCCGCCTTACCCCTCTTTGTTCTTCGCCCTTTCCTTTTGGCAAATATTCACCCAAGTTGCCCTCATCAGATGGAATTACTCCCTCAACTTCCTTAGGTGCTTGATTAGTGTACAATCGGGTCTGTTGTTTTTCCACAACCGGGTGCTTTGTGTTTACAACCTGGTGCTTGTGTTTACAACCGGTGTCTTTGTGTTTACGACTTATTCTATAGCTTCTTGGACTGGTGGTGGTGGTTCTGGGTTTGTTGCATTCAAATCGGTCACAATTGATGTACTCCTATAGGACTTTGCGGTGTTGTGCATCTTCAAATGGCACCATTGTCCTTCTTTGAACCACGAAGGGTGAGACCTCAATTGCAGGGCCGGATTAACACATCCTTTTTGGTGTACTATTTGAAGCACCCGCAACATGGCCAAAACCTAGCTCGTCAAATACACCCCTCCGCACCTTTCCGGGCAACCATGAATACATTGTCCTCCTCTCAACAATGAACAACAAGCTATATGATACTCATGTTGGCAATTCGGTGCTAAACTTAACCTCGTAAGTTTTAATGAATTCCGGACCACATCTTTGAACATGTATAAAATGGATCTTCCACTAACAACTTATCTCAGATAATAGTAGAGATGCTAAATGTTGCAGGAGTATCCATTTTCAGCTTCCACAAATTGTTTAAATGTAGAAGAATTAAGTCTCTGTTCTTCTTCAAGAACTTTTAACTCCTCCTCAAGTTTGAGTTTACATTTGACCCGCTCATTAACGGATGTAGGGTTCATTGCTTTTTGTACCTTGTTCCGTGCCAAGTTTCCATCCGACGATCCGCTCCAAATCTTTAATTTCTGCCTCCAACTCACGGTTTGGATTGTTTAACTCCTCCTCGCTTTGTAGCCAAATCATTTGTGGCTGTCTTAAACCGTTCTCGGCCTCTTCCAACATCATTTTACGTAATTGAGAGGCCTTCTCATTGCCTTTCAGCTCACTTCTTCTTTGCTTCCATTCTTTGTGATAAGTAAAACTGATTTTCCAATCTCTCATCTTTTGCATTCTCTAAGGTTTTTATGTTTTCATCACATGCACCGATCTCATTTGATCCAATTTTGCCACCTTTGGCTTTGCCTTCATTTCAGTTTTCCTAACATGTGCTACAACATCGCCTCTTTTTTACTTGTCTATTGTTGTGGTATCTTTGGCATTGCCGCGACAAATGCAGCCCAGTTTACTTTGTGTTCCTCGAGGTGCAACTATTGATCTAGTGCAATTTTCAAACGCAAAAAAGCAAGGGCCGGTTGCTTTTCTTACTTCTTTGTTGTGACAATTCTTGTAGATTTTTTACAGAGTGTTTCCAACTTCTCTTGAAGATGCTCCCTTTGCACGTGCCATTTTATCTTTCCCTTGTTCAACTTCTTTGTCCAAACAGAATCCCAATCTCGATCCGTGATATTATTTTCCAACCAAGTTTCTTCCTCGTGGGGCTTCACCCCCGAATTGCACAGACCTCTGATGCTGTGAAAATCATCCGCGCTCCATGCCTCCATCATCAACAGTGAAACACTGATCTAAGTTTTCGCGCCCAGGGGAAAAGGAGGGAGAAGGGTGTGACGGGCTTCGACGTCCGCGAGTTTCAGCACTTAAAGTGCTTAAACGCTTCGCCAAAAGTTGTACCTCACTAGCGATTTTACACCCTACAAGCATTAACAATATATCAAAGATCCCTGGATAGTCTTGTAGTGCCAAATTCGTGCATAGTAGATAACTTCATACAGCCTGGTTGATACAGATTTCAGATTTAGGGCTTCACAGAGTGTTGATAGAGATTCCAAATTTAGGAATTTAGGGATGTAGTTGCTTCTGTTGCTGCATCCTTTAGGCATTGCAATTTAGGCATTGCAGATGGGCAAGCTTTGGTCTCTTTGCACACAATGGTGCAGAAAGAAGAAAAGGTGCAGCAGCAGTCCCATCCCAGGCATGGCTCATGCAAACATCTCGATTTTGTGACAGATGTTGCTTATTTTTTTGCGGACCTGTGCCAGCCCACGAGTCCTTCCTATAGGTAAGTGCATCCACTCTTACATTATATTACAGGGGTGTCCAATTCTTCTCTCTTATTCCAGTTTTGAGGTGGAATGTTTGATTCTCTATTGCTCTAAAACAGACGTTTGTAGAGCTCATCCGAAATCGTAGCTCCTTAATTTATCTCTCCAAAATCTTGCTTACTTCTGTGAGCACGCAAATCAATTCTAGTTTGTTTATGCAATCAGGGTGGGATGTTGTTTTTAAGTACATTCCATCAAACCTTATAATATTTTGCAAACCTTAATATACATCACACAAAAACTTGTACAGCATACCCCACAAACGAGAAACGCTATGTACGGTCCATATCAAGGAATAAAGGGCAAATATGCCCATCCGACAGCTCTCGGTGCCCAGAGTAACCCCCCGTGGGAATATGCACCCAGACAACAAACAATAGTATAAAACAAGTATAAGATACTTGGCATTCTTATGTGGTTAGCTTGTGCATAGCAGGTCAAGAGATAGTCCACCCCTTTGTAAAGCCAAAATATCCTAAGCATGTAATTGTTTGGATTTCAATGAGAGATTGCCACTTTCTAACCAACATCTCAGCAGTGAAACCTGCACAGAAATAGAAGACTTTAAGTTCCCATTCATTTAAGGTGTGAACTGACGTAATAAACAGCTAATGATGAATTACTCAAAGATTGGTCAGGCCATTCTTCCCCAGACCATCGTAAGCTCTAAGCTTAGATTTCATGTCCCTCTTGTGGGAGGTCAACCAAAGAACACTCTAAACCACGATATGGCATTTTAGGCAATCAACATCAAAATACAAATCTATCTAAGAGAAATAAAGCATAAAATGGAAACATACATCATAAAGGCATATTATATCAAAATACACATCGATCTCTAAGAAAAGTGGAGCATCCAATGGAACATACCTCATGTAAAAACATAGTTTTGCTCAATACTTAGAACCTTGCATTAACTACATGGAATCATGAGTTGAAGCAATGGTCGATGAAAACTGCAGGGGTTATTTGAGAAGCTTCATATAACTGCACGGTTTTGATATTTGAAAAGAAGCGCTGGAAAAAGGTGCACCAGAGCGCCGACATGCCAAACGAAACCTTACGTACAAGGGGGATTCTACCTAACGCTAATCCCCTTGTGGACCATCTCAGAAGCAGAACGGGCAGAAGGACATTGAATCGAGATCCTCTGGTCCTTGTTGCCCTTTCTCTTTCTTCCTACCCTAAAATGTGATGGCACGATCTCTGTATGCACACAAAATATATGGATATCTAAACCATTAAGAAATGCCTAAAAATTAAACAAGAACATGGAAATATAGTGCGCATTCTAGATGTACAAAAGTACAAAAGGAACCCCCTGTTATTATGCTAGATATCGGAGCTTATAATTTTTTTGAGAAAGTTTTATTTTCTCCTTCTTAGCTCGTATTGCCATGGGTAATGGTAGGCCTACAGTGGAGTGATAAAGGCCTCCATCTCTTTGAGATCCTCCCGAGCAGTGCTTTCTAGAAGAGCTTCATGTATTTCTAGTTTGATTTAAATAAAATCTGGTGCACCATTTTCTTGTTTCTATGTCTTCTTGCCCAATAATGTTTACTGCCAATTTCTTTTTTTAATTTCTTTCTTCCACCTGCCATACACTTCAAATGTCAGTGCTTCTTGGAGCAGGGAAATCCAGCAAAGAAATCCAAGAAATGGACCATATGGAAACTCCATGACATCGAAAAAAAACAAGAAGACATGGCAAAGGCAGACATAGTCTTGTTTAAATTATGTTGAAGCCCTGATTGGACTGTAACAAAAAAAAGGGGGGGAAGAAGATCAAGATGCCATAATGGTTGATGGCACTAAAGATTTGGGATTCTGGTAGAATGTTGCATATAAAAATCTAGCTATGGGTAAAACCACAATAATGTCCATAGATTTTGCAGTCAGAAAAATATGGCAGACATTGGAATGGTTAGATAAGTTTGTTAGAATTTGTGAAGACTAGAAGAATCAAAATTAGTCCTAATAGGAATATAACCCACGTATAAACAAATCTAAACCTATACTGGAGGAAGGAAGGAAGGAAGGAAGGAAGGTACTTTTATCGTCCACGGAGACCAATCGGTCTATGGGACCCAATACAAAAACGCAGCAAGCGGATTTCATCGCCCGGATTAAAACCCCACCGGAAGGGTTTTCGAGGGAAAACCGCGGGCAAAGAATCACCGCCGACAAACCGCGGCTAATCATATAAAATGCGAGAAACATCCCAATATATACTGGCCATGCACCACCCCCGTAGTGCCTAGTCACGGACACCAAAGGGGCAAAGGTGACCTCGCAGTCCAAGCACCTCCCCGGATGTATGACCCCGTGGCACGCATCGACGGGTGTTCATCAAGCAAATGCAAGGGCACGCCCCCGCCGCATTTAAGGGAGCCGTGATCCGCCCGGACCGGATCAACGCTGGGCAACTTTGGAAAGTGTGAGACTCATCCTCAATGGCACCCGCTTGACAAAGACGACAAAGCCTCGCCCCGGCGGGCTCCCCAATCCACCGCCCGCCTCGAGCGCGAAGATGGTGGGCACCTGTGCGAATGGAGGCAATGAGTGCGCTTTTTCAGGGGCAGCTGGGAACGCAGGTAGAGCTGTGGGCCCCGGGCTAACACGGGGTTGATGTGCTCCTTGTAATGGGCCGAAGGGAGGGAGTACAAATAGTGGACCACAAAAGAATAATGGACAAGGAAATATTCAATTGTTTTTTTTTTTTTTTTTTTTTTTTTTGAAAAATGCATGTTTTAAAAGCTCTTGGTCCGAGGTATTGCATATACTTTTCGTTAAAAAGAATAGATACATATAGCCCGTGAAATCTCTACATAAAATGGGTCTATCTATAAATCGTATGTATAGGTCTATCTATTTATAGATTGGAAGATTAAAATTGACTCCTTTTTTTTTATCCACTTTGTTTAATGGTCCGAGATTGAGTCAAAATTTTGTATTGAGCCAATGCTGGAAAATTTGATCCAATTTACCATGGTCCACTATTGGTAACCCTCCCCTAAACACAGAGCATGAAATTTAAATTTCATGTCAATGAAGTAGAGATAAGATTAGAATAGAATAAAATAGAATTGTTTTTATCGTCCACGGAGACCAATCGGCCTATGGGACCCAATACAAAAAGCGCAGCAATCACATTACTGCCCGGATTAAAAAACCCCCGCCCCGAAGGGTTTTCGAGGGAAAAACCGTGGCAGCAATGACTGCTGACAATGATTAAATGGTTGACTGGGGGCATATCTGAGCCCTCAAGTCCAGTACTTCCTGAATGTATGATCCGAGTGAGCGCACCGAAGTCGTGCCCAGTATCATGTGTAGCGGCTCATCAGAGGGATGACAAGAATGACAAAAACATGTCATAATTCCACTTTATAATAGCTTGAACGACATTAAAGGAAGTTTACCCATCGTCGCAAGGTTTTGGAGGATTGTTTGTCTTTTGACCATCAAAAGCTTAAGGTCCAAGGGATCCAAATATCATACAATAGCACAAGCAATCCCCACGGATGACCAAACAAAGCCTTTGGTTGGGCATATGAAATATTCTTAAGATATCCCCCCACCTACAAGAACGAGGATTTGCCTCTAAAGGGCAATTCAAAAAGATATTGTCGTTTCAAGGTTTTCACTGTGGTTTAAATTTGTTTCCCGACATCTTCTTACCGCGATCAACTAAGGGTGCTTTCCCATGAGATCCGCGACCTGAAAATCTGGGTCCAGATCAAAAACCTGAGCGTTGAGAAATGCTTGGTGATTACTTTTGATTCAGGTCAAAAACCTGAGTCTTTGAGGTTGAGGTGCCCATGGGAATCGGCACGCCTTGATCTGGACCTCAAGAAGACCTTGAGGTCGGTGGCCCATGGGAAAGCACCTTAAATGGATCAACCAAATATTGTCAAACACATGCTGAATTGGCGGTGAGTGAAATGCATGTTGACCACAAAAATGGAAAGCGAGTCGCCTGTTCTTCTGGAAGATCTGGTGAGGCCACGTAGCACTCACCAACACTCTGGAATGGAAGTTGGGCGAGGGATTTCGCTAATTCAATGAAGAAGCAGACGTCCAATGCAGAACAAGAGCACAAGGAGGTAGGATCTTGGATTTTTTGTTGCTCCCCCTTTCCATTTTGTAGGGGAAGTGAAGCAGGGGCTCATTTTCCGCAACAACGCAAGTGGACCTGCGAAGCCGCTGTTGCGGAAAGGTTGGGGGGCCTGCAGTGATTGCAGAAAGGGAGCTCCTGCTTCCATTCCCCTATACATGTCCTCCGCACTCTAAGGAACGACCTTCTAGAATCCCCACCAAAATGTTGACTAAAAGCAAATTCTTTATATATGTCAACTTGTCAACATTCAGCACCAAACTTTTTGTCATACTCACAATGGTCATAACCACGCAAACTAATCATCATATTATGCTACAGATGTTACGTGTCTAACTGCCATTGGATCTGAAGGCAAAATTATAGGACCTTTTTTCTTACCATTTAAGAAGCTCTGGCTATGGCGGTGCCGGACAAGCTGCGCAGTTCCCAGCTTCCAGAATGGGCTCTTTAGACGATGTTAAATTTGTGAGCTTGCCGGACACTAGGAAAATTGCGTACAGAGAATTAGGATGTGATCCTGACACCAGCAAACGCGATCTTTTGGTCCTTCATGGCCTCGGTTCATCTCGTCTTGCTGCCATGCCAGGTACATTACATATTCTCGTCAAAGTCTCTCTGCAAAATCACATTTTCCTGTCCGATCTCGCTTTATATGTCTGGATCAATTGCCGAATTTTAAAATCTTTGAATTGCAGGGGTATCGCATGATCTTCTCATAGAATTTGGGGTCCGGCTTGTATGTATAGATCGGCCTGGCTATGGCAGAAGTGATTGTCATGCTAAACAAACTCTGAAGTCTGTGGCGAAGGATTTAGAGCATGTTATTGACGAGCTTAGTCTGAAAAATATATGGCTGTTAGGTTATTCCGGAGGAGGTGCATATTGCTGGGCTGCTGCTCGGTACATGCCAGAACGATTACAGGGTATTGCTTTATGGGCCCCTGTGGGAAGTTATTGGTGGAAGGTAAGAATATATGCCTTGCTGATGAATCTTTTCAGATAAATATATTTGCGCTTGAAGGAAATGCTGAATGCATCATATAAAGTATTTTGTTTGCACAGGGTATCTCAGAAGATGAGAGACGAGTTATGTTTTCGGCGTTGACACATCAAAGCAGGAAAATGTATCCCCTTGCCAGAAGAGTCCCCGGTTATGTGCTTCATTTCTATGTCCGGATGGTTCTGATGCGCAGAATGGGCGCTAAATGGGTAGACCATTGCCGAAATACTCTTTTAGCTCCTGATAGCAAGCATCTGGAGCAAGAAAGCATGAGGAAGTTTTTGATTAGGTATGTTCGTTGTCCTCCAGTTTTTAAAGGTTAAAATTCCATAGCTCTATTTCTCTACTACCTAAGTATACACCTTGCAGTTAAATTTCCATTCGTCCTTCCAATTCTTAGATTTCAAAACTCCTTACCAGGATTGAATTTTCAATTGTTGATGGAGTCATCAAACCCATCAGATTGTACACTCTACACGCAGGAATAAAAATTGGGATTGTTTACTGCCAGATCATGTAAATTTGAGGACTGAACTCATGAGACATTTTACAGATCTTGTAAAATTGAGAGTTGACTTACATGGGTATGGCATTTTGTAAGCATTTTCAAATCTGATATATGGACTTCCCATTGCAGAGATAACATAGAATCACTGGAGCTGAACAGAGGCTATGGTATGGCGAAAGATATAAAGCTTTTTGCTTCGGATTGGGGATTTGACATAGAAGACATAGCCAGAGAGTTCAAAGGGAGGCGGATCCATATATGGCAGGGAGACCAGGATCCGCTTGTTCCATTGGCACTCCAAAAATGGATCCAAAGCAAGGTACCAGAAGCTGTGCAGTTGCATGAGCTGCAGAATGAGGGGCATCTTTCATGGTTTTGTTTTAATGACCACGCCCATCGTCAAGTGTTTGAAACGCTGTTTCATGAAAAGCAAGCTATGGAAAATCAATGCTAATCTCTTGTACCCATTGTTTAAAAAATTTAAAAAATTCTCACAATTTGTAGTACATTGTTTCTGGCAAGTGTCTGGAGTGCTCATTTGAAGGCTACCCTTAATTTTCCATTTGAAGTCTACCCTTAATTTTCTTTTGACATGAATTTTTTTTTAGGTCTTTTGGGTCACACAAGACAAAAATCCGAAATGACAAACCATTCTTTATATTAAAAAAAGAAAAGAAAAAAAAAAACAAGTTAAAAAGTCTATTATACACTCATAATATAATCAAGTTTCAAATGTACATCAACAATAGGCATCTTCTACTTTACATCGCAAGAATCTTCTACAATTTCTATGGTCTCCTCAAGAACTATGTTGGGCTACTACTGCGTTTGAGAGCCTGAGCTTGCAACTGTGCTATTAGAGAACTTGTAGAAAAAAAGCATAGATCTACATTGATTGGCCTTCCTTCTTTTTTTTGTAGCTTAAAGAAGCCACTGTTAATAAAAATTTAAAAACTAAGGAAATGCAAGGAGCAAGAAAAAGCAAGAAATCACAATAATATAGAGCAAATGATATGAATGAATAGATGAGGCGGGTTTTTAAAAGTAATGGTTCTAGAAGTCAAGAATGGCGGTGTTGTTTGCCAAGCATAAGCCCAAATATGAGCCCAAGAATGGCCCGAATCTATTGAAGTAGTGGCTTCAGAAATATGTTGTTATGAGATCGACGCGGGAGACGGATGAATGCTGCTCAGGCCCGACAATGCACCAAGCGCAGGCGCAGACGAAGGCCTTGAAACAAATGGAGGCAGGAATTGAGAGCAACAGGACCCGGATTGCAAGCTTGGCAGAAGAGATCCAATCTTCGGAGTCCCACGTCCTCAAAAGACAGTTGACAACAGAGAGGCACGAATTGCAGAGATGGAGACCCACATGCAGCAGTTGAAAGATGAGCTTCGCTTGGCACACTTTGAGAGGCAACAAGAGAAGCATGATCTTGTTGACCTGCGAGCTCGCGTGGACTCCCTCTGCACCACCATAGAGACCACGATTACAGGGCAAAGGCGGTGTCTTTGGCAGGGCACGGCAGGCAACCATCTCCCACCTCCGGTCGAGGGGCTGCCACCATAACAACGCCCGTGCCGCCGGGGCGAGCCGCACAAATAAAACCCTACGAGTAGGGTCAGACTTAGGATCAAGAGATACGGGAACTGGGCAAATGGGGTTCGACAAGGCGAGTGTGTGCCTCCATGCCGAGGTCCATGAACAATTGCGGCAATGCACGAATGAGTTGGCCAGGCAGCAGAAATTTCAACAGGAGCTAGGCTCCGGGCGGCGGTTAGAGGCTGCGGCCACAAAGGCAGACAAGCCCACATGCCCAGCGGCCCTTAAAAGCGTCAAGCGAGAGACAGACAACACTTGCTCCATCTCAAACACCACACGTCCCTTGCTATGAACAGCCTATCACGAGGCAGCCGTGATCATTCCATTCTTTGGGGCAAAATAATGTTGCCCCGCGACTCATTGAGCAGCAAGAGCAGGGCCGGCGATGTCACAATGTGGTAGTGCGTGGACTCTCAGAGGAAGCAAGAGAGGATCTCACCAAACGCCTCCAGGATCAGATCCTATCTCGCATGGCATTTCAAACCAGAGTTCAAATTGTTCGAACAAGCCGCCTTGGGGCTCAACGCACAGATCGCCCACGCGTTGTCACCTTCACAGTTGCAGACACACGAGTGCATGAGGCAATTTTGCGTCAGAGTAGGTAATTGAAGTGGACCACCCTGTATGTTGACCAGGATCTTACTCCGATGCAACAGGAGTCCCGCCGGCAAGAGCTGGCTCAAGTTAGGGATGTCCGCCGTCGAGGGGGCGCTGTAGGATTGGTCCGAGGCAAGCTTCGCATTTTTAGGCCAACACCTGCTGAGGTCACCGATGCAATGCGTCAAGCTGCTACAGCACCCAGCGACCCTTTTGCTACTACTACAGGAGCTGCCTCTCCCGCTGCCACTCCTATACTACCACCATGGCATTTGCCGCAAGTGCACCCGCTACCCCTGCTACACCTCCAGCTCCCGCTGCTCCAACTGTCCTAGCAACTGCTGCTCAGGCACCACACACTGCTCCCCCTCCATCCAGCACAAATCATCGTGCATCTACATCAAATGCCAACAAATAGGAACTGTGCCTTTATATATCTTGGAACTGTCGGGGCTTCCCTTGGCAGAAAGGGGAGAGTCTCAACTCTATTGCGCCACATATGGATCTCATTTTCCTCATGGAAACATGGGAACATGCAGGGCATAGCCCAGGCTATTTGCATTTCTCGGTGTTCAATGAGTGCACAGGCAAGTGAGGGCATGGAGGGGTAGCCTGGTACTATCGTGCAACCTTAGTGCAGTCAGTCTCGCTGCACAAAACAGACAGGTACAATCACTACTTGTGGTGCGCGTGCAGCATGATACTGGCAGCATCCTCTTTGTAGCAGCATGCTACTTTCCACATGCCGAGAGCAACTTCTATCATTCGGGTGTGGATAGATTGGAGCCCTATGTCGATCTATATGATGACATACAGCAGCACAAACAGTTGGGCAAGGTCATACTGCTTGAGACTTTAATACATGCATAGGAGCCGAGCAAGTCCCAAAATTTGAGCCCCTAGCAGAGGACGTCTTGCAGTTGACCCGCAGAGGTGGCTTGGCCAAGGATATCAGATGACAACTACATTTCACGCTATAGTAGGCAGTTGTTGTTGCTGAGTAGTATCTTTGACCTAGTTATTTGTAATGAGTTGGCACAATGGCTGTCTTCCAGCTGCTGCACTTGTAGACAGGAGAACCAAGGGGGTGGCTCTAGTATGGTGGATTACGTGCTGGTCGAGGAACAGGATCTGCACCTGGTTCATTTCCATCTCAATTTCGAACGTATAGATTGTATGCAAGATTTTCAACAGCATTTTTGCCATTAGCGCCTTAAAAGCTTGAGTGCTCTTTCGAGCTTCATCGATAGTTGCTTTGTTCAAGCAAAGCAGCATCAGAAGAAAAAAACACCAAATAACTCAAGAACTCCTACCATCAAAAGGCAAAAGCACCGAATACTTGAAAAACTTCTACCATCGCAGAGCTATAGAGCTTGTTCAAGAAATCTCGGGTCAGATAGATAGATAGATAGATAGATAGATAGATAGATAGATAGATAGATAGATAGATATTATTTTTTTTACGTCTATGCCACATTGACAGCATCCATGAGGATATAACGGGCCATGTAGATTAGGGTGTCTTGAGTCGCGTAGATTACGGTGGAAAACTCCTGCCACATAGGTAGGTTAGGGTGGGAGACCCCCTTCAACCTTCTAGAATCCCTCCTGAAATGTTGACTAAAACACCAAACTTTGAACATTCAACATTCAACAAATTTTTCGTCATACTCACAATGGTCATAAGCACAATGGGCAATGGATCTAAAGGCAAAATTATAGACCCTTTTTCTCACCATTTAAGCTCTAGCGCACAAGGTGCGCAGCTCCCAGCTTCTAGAATGGGCTCTTTAGACGATATTAAATTTGTGAGCTTGCCGGACACTAGGAAGATTGCTTACAGAGAATTAGGGTGTGATCCTAACAGAAGCAAGCGCGTCCTTTTGGTCCTTCATGGCACCGGTTCATCTCGTCTTGCTGCCATGCCAGGTACATTACATATGCTCGTCAAAATTTCTGTGCAAAATCAGATTTTCCTGTCCGCTCTCGCTTTACAGTCGTGATCAATTGCCGCATTTGTAAATCTTTAATTTGCAGGGGTATCGCATGATCTTCTCATAGAATTTGGGGTTCGGCTTGTATCTATAGATCGGCCTGGCTATGGCAGAAGTGATTGCCATGCTAAACAAACTCTGAAGTCTGTGGCGAAGGATTTAGAGCATGTTATTGACGAGCTTAGTCTGAAAAATATATGGCTGTTAGGTTATTCCGGAGGAGGTGCTTATTGCTGGGCTGCTGCTCGCTACATACCAGAGCAATTACAGGGTATTGCTTTATGGGCTCCTGTAGGAAATTATTGGTGGAAAGTAAGAAAAATATGCTTTGCAGGAAATGCTCAGTATCATAAAAAGGTGTTTTTTTGCACAGGGTATTTCAGAAGATGAGAGGCGACTTATGTTTTCATCTTTGACAAATCAAAACGGGAAGATGTTTCCTCTTGCAAGAAGAGTGCCCTGTTCTGTGCTTCATTTTTTTATCCGGATGGTTTTGGTCCGCAAAATGGGCGCTAAATGGGTAGAGGATTGCCGAAACACTCTTTTAGCTCCTGATAGGGAACATTTGGAGCAAGAAAGCATAAGGAACTTTTTGCTTAGGTATGTTTCTTGGTTATCCAGTTTGAACTCCATCCTATGTGCAACTACTTCAGTGTAAAGGTCAGAATTCTAAAGTTCTAGTTCTCTACTTTACCTAGATATAAAACTCGCAATTAAATTTTCTTTCGTCCTTCCAAGTCCTATGTTTCAAATTCTTTACCAGTATTGAACGTTCACTTGTTGATTTGATGAAGTATCAAACCCATCAGATTGTACACTCTACACACAAGAATAAAAATAGGGATTGTTTGCTAGTAAGTTCTTATTACAATGCCAGAGCGTGTAAATTTGAAGACTGACTTATGAGAAATTCTTATATGCTCTTGTAAAATTGAGAGTTGATTTAAATGAGAGATATTTATATGGCTTTTTGCATGGACTTCCCATTGCAGAGATAACATAGAATCTCTGGAGCTGAACAGAGGCTATGGTATGGCAAAAGATATAAAGCTTTTTGCTTCGGATTGGGAATTTGAATTAGAAGACATAGCCAGGGAGTTCAGAGGGAAGCGGATTCATATATGGCAGGGAGACCAGGATCCACTAGTTTCATTGGCACTCCAAAAATGGATCCAAAGCAAGGTACCAGAAGTTGTGCAGTTGCATGAGCTGCAGAATGAGGGGCATCTTTCATGGTTTTGTTTTAATGACCAGGCTCATCGTCAAGTGTTTGAAGCGTTGTTTCATGAAAATCAAGCTGTGGAAAATCAAGGCGAATTTCCTGTGCCCATTGTTTGAAAGATTCTCTCATTGTTCATAGCAAGTGCGTGTTCCACACTACTATGGCGACCCCTATGTCATGGATGGTATTTTGCTCTTTTTCTTAGCCACATTGTTGTTTCGTGTAAGCAAATAATCAAACCCCTCCAACCATGTAAATTGTAGGTGTCCTGGCGTGGTCTTAGGTGTTGGGCACGAGTTAAAAACTTTACGAAATTTTAGGGACCTTGAAATTTCGGCCCAGATCAATTGGTTTTTATAAACCGAAATCTTCTATCGATTTCTGCTGAGCAGCAGTGAGCAGCGGCACTGCCGGAAACGCCAAATTTCAAGCTACCTTAAAATTTCGTTGAAGAATTTTCGGGACCTAAAAAATTTCGCTCAAAATTTTCTGGCGCGCTCAAAATTTTCTGGTGGCCGCCAGCTGACACTGTCAGCAGGCAGCCGCCAGAAAATTTTGAGCGAAATTTTTTGGTCCTGAAAATTACTCCTTCCTATAGCTCTTGGCCTTGCTTCTGGTCTTTTATATTAGGGATAGGGACATTTTAGATATGAGTTATACATAACTACTATCACTCTTTGGGTTATAGTTGAAAAAAATAGAGTGTTGCTTAGCTTTAGAGATAGAGCACTTGCTCGGTAGAGCCCTTCATCTATAGAACTAGAAGCGACAATTGTTGAACTTGACAACAAGCAACAATTGTTGAATTTGACAACAAACATTCAATTGGCAATTTGTTATCTGCATCCTTTCCCTAAACAATCAATTAGGTCACAATAAGCAATTATTCCTACAGTATCTTTATTATCAAATTGAACCAACTGAACATCTTGAATCAACATGAAGATGTCCCCATGTTGGGTAGAGGGCATTGGTAGAATGAAAGGTGTCCCCAGGTTGGGTAGAGGGCATTGGTAGAATGAAAGGTTCGGATGTAGATCGTAGAATGGAAGGTTCGGATGTAGATGACGAAGGCATAAACAGAGGTGGAAAGGCTACATAGTTTTCTGGATGGATAGTGACTATGGGAGATGGGGGTGCAATTTTTCCTCCTTAATGCCTTTTTAATCCTTGCGATCTATCAATGTTGACATCATATTGTTGCTTGAGTCTACTTCTTCTGTGATGCCAGGGGCTTGGGGTCCTCTTTGCTTGGGACAACATCATTTTGAGGATTGTTGGCATCATATTGTTGCTTGAGTCTATTCTACTGTGATGCCAGGGGCTTGGGATCCTCTTTACTTGGGACAACATCATTTTGAGGATTACCAGCTGCTTGAGTCTTGTCATTTTATCCAGCTACATGTGGATGTGCATATGTTCTTTATTTACTTGGGTGTGTCCTAAGAAAGTAGATGCTGCTGGATTTTCTCTTGATAGAGTTTATTAATTCTGCAACTTGATCTCGTTTGGCAGCAGATAATGTCTTGTTGAGGTAAAGGGTTTTGCTGGTGGAGGTTGTATCTGCTCCTTTGTTTATTACCATGATATTCCTATGTTTCTTTGGCCCTTTGACAAAGTTGTGTGTTTCGGAACTAGAAGGTTGTGAGTTCAAGCCCTGCCACAAACAACTACCTTCTACATCTGTCTGAGGACCATCTTTATATATGTATATGAATATAATACTCATATGATCGTATTCGCCGTTGTGTATATACACGTATAATACTCGTATGGTCGTTGTACCATCCCCCTCCTATCACGGCGACAAGTCTTCGGAGCTGTATGGTCGTCACTCCATCCCCCTCCCATGACAACGACGAGTCTTCAGAGTTGCGGTGTTTAGACTTGACTTATCGAGGTAACCTCAGTGGAACTCCACAATTTTGTCAGGTGCATTAGTCAGATTCTTTGTAGGCTTCCAGGTTCGATCACTTAGAGAATATCTTTTCTAATCGACGAAAATAATACAAGCACTGGTGAAGAAACTTAGAATCCAAGATCTCTAGAACCGCAAACTCCTCATGACTATCAATTTCCACTCCTACGATGACGTTGAGTCTTTAAAGCTGGGGTGCTTAGGCTTGACTTATCTAGATAATCTTGATGGAACTCCACAATTTTGTCCGGTGCATTAGTCACATTCTATGCAGGCTTCTAGATTCGGTCACTTAGAGAATATCCTTCCCAATCGACAGAAGAAAACAGCCAGTGACGAAGGAACTTAAAATCTAAAACCTCTTGAAACTCGAACTTCTCGTGATTATCAATTTCCACTCCCATGATCGTGACAAGTCTTTGGAGCTAGGGTGCTCAGACTTGACTTATCTAACTTATGTTGATGGAGTTCCGCAATTTTGTTAGGTGCATTGTCAGATTCTTTGTAGGTTTTAAGGTTCGATCAATTATAGAATATCCTGAGCCTTGTAGAGGCTAGCATTGTGATGTATTTAGAATGCAAAGATCTATCTATGGATACCAGAATTTTTGCAATTCTAAAACAAGGAAATAGATTAATCTGTGGTTTTCTTGAAGGCCATTCATCTGATCTGTAGAATTCGCTTATCTACAGGGGACTCTTTCCACACAAAAACTTTCACTCTGAATGCTCCTTTGTCCCAGGATGTGAAGAATTTGAAATCCAAATCATTGATTCTTGGTTAGAGGAATTTATTGGAACTAAAAATATTGAGGCTACTACTGTTCTTCGAGTTCACTGTGATCAGATCGACTCTAAAATCTCTGTTAAATTGTATTCAGAAGTGGAACTAGGTGACTTTTCAAGCAATTAAAGAATTCTTATGCCTGTGATTTTGGCTTTGAGGAGGAATTCCAGACTTCTCATCTATAGATAGGTTCTTGATCTTCCTTCCTAGCTTAATTTTCCCTTTTTTTCTCCCTGCTCTCTTCTCAATTTCTCTGCTCTACGTTTAATTTGCCCTTTATTGCTTTCTCCTGATCTTTTTCTCATGAAAAATAAAAATTACATTAGCCCTAAGTTTTTGTCCCTGCTTCATTCCTTCTCTCTTCTGTCGCCTGAGGATCGATCTGCCCTTCTACATAAGTTAAGCTCATTTCATAAAAATCTGGATGATTTTATTCTCTTTGGCAATTTTGCTAACTCTGCAGATCAGAATCAGGCTATGGATCCCAAAACATTCAAGACTCCTGTTTGAAACAATTTTACAAAAGGTCCAGATATGTGGGGGCGCCTTCCTCTGCTTGATCCTGCTACTCAAATTCCTCTTCCTTATGGGGTCCCGAAACCATCTGATGAGATCTAGACTGATGACATCTATGATGCTGCTCTTAAGGAACTTCGACCAATTGAGGGAAGCAAACAAAAGCTCTATCATGGTATTTCCTTAGATGTACCTTCAGTTCATGCTAAAATGTCTTCTCTCAAAGATACTGTTGTTCTTATTAAAGTCACAAAAAGTGGTATCCAGCTTGATAAAGTATGGTCTTTTTGTCTCAGCCTCCATAAGGGTATCCTTATTAATGTCATGTATTGGTTAAATTTTCCCTATTATGGCTGGGTGTGGTAGCCAAAGAACAGCTACTTTCTTTCTTAAGCTTGGCTTTTTAACTTTTGAATCCTATCAACTGTCATTTCTTAATGGGACCCGAAGTTGAATTCTGAGAGCCTGGATAATTTATGTGTTGCTTCAACCACCCTGCAGGGTCTGAATCCTATTTATTGGAATGAGGAGTGTTTCAAACTTCTCTTTAATTCCATTGGAAGTTATGTTTGCACTGAATATTTTCCCTTCAGGTCACCAAGAGCCTTTATCCAACTTGACCTTTCCAAGAACATTCCCACATCCATTCCATTTTTTGATGCCTTTGGTCAGAAATCTTATCTATCATTGAGATGGTCTGGCTTGCCTCCTCATTGCCAAAATTGTTTGAACAGACATTTCTGGTACAATAAATGTTCTTAAGGAAAAATTTCTAAGAATAATGCTACTCTAGGTGGAATTTTTCACTCAAATTCTACAGCAAGGAATTTGATTCAGAGTGATAAGCCTAATGATCTGGCACACACTACTGGTGATGCAAATAATGCAAATGGAAATCTCACTGTTGGGGGGAATGATAAGTTAGTAAATTCTACATTGACAACCTCTGATTACAAAGAAAATAACTCCAACAAAAATTTTCAATGGAATAGAGTGAACGGAAGCAAAAAGAGAATCAGAAATAATCAACTGAAAAGACAGGGATTGATTCATCAGCATAACGAGAATATGGAAAAGTTGGATTACCATCAAAAGGTAATTTCTGATGCTAACAAATGCTCAAGAATAAGGGTACTGCAATATTATGACAAGACAAGAGATAAAGGAAAATCTCTAGCTCAAAAAAATGATTCCCATACAGACGATCTTCATAACAGACTTAACCAGGTGAATGCAGATTCTAAAGAAAATTTTAAGTTGCAGTCATATTCTCTAATGAATCATCTGTCTCATGCAAAGGGTAAGAGTGTTCCATTAATTAATAAAAGCTATAACTGTCTACAACCAGCTATATTCAAAGGGCTAAAAATTTGTGACCAAATTTTAACTACTAGACATGGAAATGTTAAAAAGTGGGGGACTAAAAATAAAAATGACTACCAGACAAAAGGAAAAGCTTTGATCAGAAATCTTGAAGGGATGGCTGTAATTGAAGATAAATCTGAAGACAAATCTGACAAAGGCAATGTATAAACTAGTTCACATGTCAATATTTGCTATAATAAAAAAAAGACCAACAATTAACAGTCCTGTAGCACTGTCAAGCTCGAGTTTACAAAATCAAGTAAATGTTCCTGATTCATCTGCAACATCAAAAGATCTCATACACATTCAGGATAAATCTGAAGACAATACTGAAGATAAAATTGGCTGCTTCAATCAATTTTTTTTTTTTTGAGAGAACGAAATTTTTATATTATATGAAATAAGAAGTACAATGTTTTAAACACAAAAAGGATTACTATAGGAGTAATCTCAACATCTTCATCCTTTATGTGCTCCAAACTTATTCTGCTCTATAAGCAAGTATACAATAAGCACATAAAATCCTCCCATAAGGTAACCAGAATAACCAAGATGATGCTAGGAAATAGAACTCCCAAAAAAATCCTTCAACATCGGAAGGATCATAGCAAGGGATCCAAAAGAATGAGAAGTGAAGGAAGTCACATGGCCCTGCTCACTGCTGAGCTCCAAATTTCTGTACAGCTGCATCAATGTAGCATCAAATTTCATACAACTCGACATAGCAGTATCGAATGATCCTATTCCAAGCATATCAGTACTTAGAATGGAAACATGTAGATTGGCTTATTAGTACCAAAATCTACCCTCAAGCATCAGTATTTGAGCAGCTATTCAAATATGAAATACATGAGATAGCATCAGGATTCATAGAAATTTAAATCAAGATTCAGATCTTGAACAAGCTATTTTCTGCCCTGCCATACAGTATTTTTACCTCTTCGATTCAGACCTCATACTTCCAGAAATCTTTACAACAAACCTCCTGACTTGAAAGAAAGATTCTGATCAAATCTTGTGGAATCTGTATCTTTCTTGCTAGTAAGAAAGAACAGGAGAAAGAGATGACGAAAATAGGCAATGATTTTCTAGGCTCTGTATAACAATAAGGACTACTAAATTTACAGGCTAAGAAACCTCTCTGTTCAAGGACTCTCAAAATTTCGTTCCACCTTATAAGCCTTTGCGCTGTTTCAGTGTAATCTTTGCAAGAAAGATTATAATGCCAAGAGCATTAGAATGAAATATCACGTTAGTGGTTTACCTGAGAATTCAAGAACCCGCCCTGAAGATTCTTCTGAGACCTCAAATTTACAGCCCGTGATGAAAGGCATGGGCCCAAAAAACTCTTTGCCTAGTCTCTGCTAGCCGCTGGGTTGCCTTAGAGTTGAATCGACTGTGTTGCAGCAGTGCCTCTCCCTGCCGCCGCCGCCCTAACCGCAGGCGCCAAGAAACGTCAACGGCATTATCCCCACTGCTGTATTGCTTCAATCAATTTGAGGTACTTGCTAGCTTAAATGTTGATCAAGATTTAGATGTTTTATTGAGCATCAAAGCAGACCTATATAACCAGGATAATCAAGTGGTAAATAAAGATATCCCTCTTACTTGCCAGCAACTTTCTTATGACCCCCTGATTGATTTTACCCATATGCCCTCTTTATTATCCATACCTTCTTCTCCTATTTCCAAAGAAATTGCAGATCAGCTTGCAACTCTTCAAGATGGACTCCTCACAGAATTCAACAATCAAGAGTCAGTCTACTAATGAGAATGGAGAAACAGATAATGTTGTCCTGACAGATATTGTGCAAGAAACACCTGATCAAGGGAAAATGCCAGTTGGCAAAGAGTGCACATATTTTGCTATAAACTGCTCAAAAGATTGCTCTGCTCCTCAGACCTCGACTCCTTCATTAGGATGCAGCAATGCAAGAAAACCGCCAAGGCAAGTACCTCTCTTTTATAATTCTAATAAAGAGGACGCTCTTAATTCTAGTTGCTTCTAAAGAGGACGCTCTTAATTTGTTTGAATTTGTCCCTGGAGATAGCTCTGATACAGATATGATAGTGATAAAGAGAATTGGGGAAAGGATAATTTTCTTTTAAGTAATACTCCTGTCAATAATAAAAAGAGAGGACAAAAATCCAACAGTCCTAGTAGTTGATGGCAGGCAGTTATTTTTTCCATCAACAATTCCAATTTTGGAGTACTCAACATCTATGCTCCCACAAATCCTAAGGATAGGGAGACTTTATGGCCAGAAATTAATTCTTGGATTTGCTCTCAGCCCTCTATTGACTGGATTATCTCTGGTGACTTTAATAATACTCCTAATTGGGATATGAAATTGGAAAACAGGATTAATATGTCTTCCATTGAGAGAGCTAATTGGGATAATTTGATCTCTGACTCTAATTTCATTTATGTCCCTTCTTCAACTGCCAATTATGACTGGTCAAACAAACAGAAAAACTCTCATAAAGTCTACTGTGCTCTTGACATGTTTTATGTTTCTAATTCTACTAGCTCTTTCTGGGATAATTGTTATGTTGTTAGTGATGAGTCTACCTCAATTTCTGATCACGAACCTCAATTTCTTCACACTAGCCATATGATGAGTCTTCCTCGAGATGAAAATATTCCTTTTAAGCTTAACTGCTCTTTGTTATTCAATGACCATTTTTGTGAGGATTTTAAAAACTTTTATCAAACCTTGAAAAATGTGAATAACACTGTGGTTAATCCTACTAATGGTCCTATCTCAATGAAGGATTTCTATTTAAAGATTAAGCAAATTAAATGCTGGATTAAAAATTGGCCTCATAACAATTTCAAGGAGAAAAACAAACAGAAAAATATTTATTTAGCTCAAATGAGAGAAACCAGATCTTTCCTTCAACTCGATCCCTATAATGTCAATCTTCATATTGGTGAGGAAATTTTGGAAAAGCAAATTAAATCTATTAAGGAGATGGAGGCTAAAAGCTCTGCTATCAAATGCAAGATAAAGTATAACAGTGAGATGAATCTTGGGAGTTCCAAGTTCTTTTACAGAATTGCCAAACATAGAATGCTTAATAATTCTATTACCCATGTTCTATCTGATAATGGTATTAGCACTGAGACTACCAGTGAGATTAAAAAGTTTTTCCATGAAAAGTATGCTTTCCTCTTCAGTAACAGTGACACTAGACATGATAGTTCTAGCAAGAAAAATAAGTTTATTTCCCTGCTAGATCATCCAAATTCTAATAGTCTGATGGAAGATTCTGCTGCAATTCCTATAGAGCAGGAGATCTATAAGGTTCTTATGAGCTTTAGCAAAGAAAAGTCCCCAGGTCCAGATAGTTTTCCCCCTGAGTTTTACATGCATTTTTGGGACATCCTAAAAGAAGATATTATTTCAATGATTCATGGCTTTTGGAATGCTGATCACTTGCACTCTTCTATTTCTGCTAGTTTTATCACTCTCATTCCTAAAGTTAATAACCCTTCAGCTTTTTCTGAATGGAGGCCAATTTCCTTAACTAATAGCACTTATAAGCTTTGTGCCAAGATTATAGCCAATTGGGTTAAGCCTTTCCTTTAGAAGGTTGCAATTACATTGTGGCCATGGAAGGTTTACATTGGAATAAGGTCTCTGGCTAAAACTATGTTCTGTTAAAGTTTTGGATTTTTTTTATTTATTTATTTTTTTTTTTGAAAGCAAGAGACGGTTTTATTATTAATTATAAAATCTCAAGTACATAGCATAGTATGTGCTTTGCTAGGGAAGCACACCAAAATAAACTTATGATAACCAGCATAGAGCTTCATATTATAGGAATTATGAGCCCTAGAACATGGATAAGGAAAGATCAGCAGCAGTTAAATAGATTCATGGAGCCGAGGTGTTCAGTTCCAAAATAGACCGATTTGATGTAGAGATCAACCGGAGTAACACTTTGCTTGTACTGCAAAAACCTGTGAAACAGATAACCTTTCCCAAAAAATAATCTAGATCAGAATTAAACAAAAGCCAGAGCATGTTTCAATGAGGGCTAAGGATGTGAAAATCAGGGATCAGAGAAGAAGACTGAATTGAAATAGGCATTGAAAGCATCAGTTGAGCCAAAGATATAGTGATCAGGGGACCAATTGTTACTATAGAAGAGCCGGAATTTGTCCTTGTCCTCCAAAAGTATCAGTAAGGATCCATAAAGACCAGCCAGGAGTTTGTGGTTGTAGTACATAGTTTTGTATCTTGTCAACTGCCTCTCTGTGAGAATAAAGTTATGATTTGACAAGAATGCCCACAAGCAGTGAACCTGTACAACTTCCCTGCAGAATATGGCTGCCCATAAATCTTCACTTTCTTTCTGATATCTTTTGTGGCCCGCTCTCATAAGATAGGATTCCATTGAAGATGCCTGATCTTTATCAGCTTGGTTGAATGGCGTGATGTCACCAAATTTCCTTCTACCATCACCACGTAAAAAATCAAGATCATCAGAAAGAAAAGCATTAGAATCCACAACATTCAAAATTGAAGCAAATAAATCATAATGACCCCTATATTCTCCATGGTTCTCCCAATTCCTGTCATAGTTAGTCCCATATCTCTTTTTGTGAGCAGTGGCAATGGTTTCAAAGTCAAATTGAAAATGCATTTTTATCCAGAAGATAGGTCTTTTCTTTCCATACAAGACACGATTCCTAGCAATAAAAATTACTGTATTTTGAAAACTATCATCATGCTGGATAAATGAAATAAAATTTCCATCATTCACAATACCAAATCTATCAGCAATCCAAGTCCAGAAGCTATTCGACTTGTTACAGTAAAAGATATGAGTCATGTCCTCAATTCCATCACATCCCAATGGGTAGTTTGGCATAATGTTAGGATTTCTGTTTGATAAAGAGTACAGATTATTCAAACTGCCATTGGCAAGAAGCCAGATAAAGTAAGAAATTTTTGGTGGACAGTAAGAATTCCATACATTCTGGAAAAGAATCTTTAGTTGGGCTTGATTAATAGACCATTTAATCATAGCTTTATTGTTATCAAGATTGGAAGATAAAGCATTGTAGACATTCTTAACTTTGTATTCCTCTTTACCACTTATGGTCCAATCTCTCTTACCAGAATTAGGAGAAGGATTAGAGAGAAATGGCCTGATATAAGTATAAATCTTTTTGTCAGAGGAGGTACCCTTAATGATATCTTTCAATCTAGTCCAAGAAATAAGTCTCCCCCCTGAGAAAAGGTCTCTGATGTAATGCAGACCAGCCTCATGCCATTTTTTACATATCCTTAGATGCTTAATAGCTAGAACTGGAGAATTTTGATCAGCCAGAATAAGATTCCAAAGGATAGGAAGATCAAAATGTAATTTATCTCTTGAGATGAATTGGAAGGTAGGAGAGATAGAATTCCAGGCCTTAATCAAATTACCTATCAAAGGAGAGATGTTAGAGGCTGGTTTCATATGAACGAAGGCAGAGTGGGGTAACAAATGATGAATAGATGGATGCCCATAGGGATGACTTTGATTTATCCAGAATCTGATAAATTTATAGGCAGGAGATTGACTCCCATGAATAGCCTTCCAAACAAATTTCCTTGCAAGAGATTGAGCTTGAAGAAAGAGGTTCTTACAACCAAGACCACCTGAGCTCTTAGGCTTACAGATAGAATTCCAGTTGACCAGGTGACTACCTTTCCAAATAAAATTTCTGATAATTTTCTCCAGCTCAAGGTAAACACTTTTAGGAGCAACTAAAGCTGTAGAAAAGTAAAATGAGAGCTTGCAAGGACAGAATTAGCAATGATGGTTCTACCAGCAAGAGTGAGATAATTCCTGTAGTTGTTCAACTTTTTCTTAATTCTTAATAGAATAGGGTCCCAGAGGCCTTTAATACTTTGGTTCAAAGAGAGGGGCAGGCCCAGAAGTTTAGTATCATGTCTAGATGGAAGAACATTAATTCCAAGTAAATGCTGATAAGGAATATCTCCAATTATAAGACTTTTATTGATGTTAAGATAGATGCCAGATGCAGCTGAAAACTGATTAATGATTTTAAGAAAGTATTCAATATTAGCCAAATCAACATCAAGAAAGGAAAAGGTGTCATCAGCATATTGAAGAATGGTGAGATACTCATCAGAATTAGGGAGTTTTAACCCTTTGATTAGGCCATTGTTCTGATAATGAGAAATGACCTTAGTAAGTAGATCAGTTGCCACCAGAAAGAGATAAGGGGCAAGAGGACATCCATGTCTCACTCCACAAGAAAGAGAGAAAAATCCAGAGGGCACACCATTAATGAGAACAGCTGATTTAGATCTTGAGTTTAGGCCAAAGATAAGATTAATTAGCTTAGGAAGAAAGCCAAGTTTGGACATAGCAAATTCCAAGAAATCCCATCTGACTGAGTCAAAGGCACGTTTGAAATCCAGCTTAAGAAGAATACAATTTTGATTGGAGATTTTGTTCCAGTGCAAACCTTCCATGGTTGCCACATAATTGTCAAGAATGTATCTATTGGGAAGAAAGGCTGACTGATTTTGACCGATGTTCCTTTGTAGAAAGCTGTTAATTCTTAAGGCAATAATTTTAGCACACATCTTATAGGTAGTGTTGGTGAGAGAGATAAGTCTCCAATCTTGGAATTTAGCAGGATGATCAACTTTTGGAACCAAGGAAATAAAGCCACTAGAAATAGAAGGGTGAAGATATTCATTACTCCAAAAAGCATGAACCATAGAGGTGAGATCCATTTTGAGAATGCCCCAAAATTTAATATAGAATTCAGCTGGGAGGCCATCAGGGCCAGGAGATTTACCTTTATTGAAAGAGGACAGAGTAGCCAGGATCTCTTGCTGTGAAGGAAGAGCAGTAATAGAGTTATCCATCATTTCAGAGGCAGAAGGCAGGATATTGTTCACTATGTTCATAAAATCATTTGCCTCTGCAATGTTATTAGCAGGGATAGGCTTGCCTTGAAAGAGGTCCATATATTTGCCTTTAAAGAAATTGGCAATCTCAGAGTGAGAGGAATAGTTATTGCCATTATCATCTTGAACTTCAGCTATAGAATTTCTCAACACTCTACTTTTTGCAAGTCTAAAGAAGAATTTTGAGTTGCCAGAGTCCATGTCATTGGTGTACTTTATCTTACATCTGATAGCAGAGCCCTTAGCCTCCATCTCTTCAATGATCCTAATTCTTCTTTCCAGAATTTCCTCACCTATCTGTAGATTTGAATTTGAAGGGTCATCTTGAAGTAAAGATCTGATATCTTTCATGAACATCATGAGCTGATTTTTCTTTCTGCTGCATTGGTCATGCATAGTTTTTGACCAGTTTTTGATCCAGCCTTTTATAAATTTAATTTTTGCATAGAAGTGCTTCATGGAATGCAAATTCCTATTATCAGCAGCTGTGTTATCCATATTCATAGAGAGATTCTCATAGAAAGCTATAAATTGAGAACAGAACTTCTCATTGTCGAGAAGGGAAGTGTTAAACTTGTAAGGGATACTTCCCTGCCTTTGAATTTTGGTAATATGAGAAGTGTGAAGAAATTGAGGTTGATGATCAGAGATTGAGGTTCCCTCATCGCTAATAACATAGCTGTTAGCCCAGAAGGCTGTGGAAGGATTGGATACATAAAATCTATCAAGAGTGCAATAAACTCTTGCTTTGTCCTTTTGCTTATTAGACCAGGTATAAGTAGCAATAGAAGAGGGGATATGAATCAGACCATTATTTGTTATAAGAGAATCCCAAGCTCCTTTTTCAGCTCTAGTCATATTAATTTTGTTTTGAAATTTAAGATCCCAGCAAGGAATGTTGTTGAAATCCCCAGCAATGATCCAGTTGTCAATGTTTTGAGCAGCTAACCAGTTATTAATTTCAATCCAAATAGGTTCCCTATCCTTAGGGGTGGTAGGAGCATAAATATTAATGATACTAAAGATAGAACTGGATATTGAATAGATAACAGCCTGTCATGTCTTTGAAGGACTATTGTGGAAGGAAATATGATTTATCTCTCTCTTCCAGATGATTGCAAGCCCTCCACTTGCACTAGAAGAATCAATCCATATAGAAGAGGAATTAGGGTAAATCCAATCCCCTAAATTACTGCATTCAAAAGAAGGAAGTTTGATCTCTTGCAAAAGGATGATATCAGCATTATACAATCTAATCTGAGCAATGGCACGTCTCCTTTTAAGAGGACTTTGATGCCTCTAAGATTCCAAGATATGATCTTAATATCTAAAGATGAGAGATAGGATAAGGGAGAAGATTTAAATTCTGGATTTTTTGGTCTTCCTCTTGCTTCTAGTATTCTGAGCAGGGGTTCTATTCATTCCAGATAAAATCTTTCCTAAATTATTCCCATTCTTCTTAGTAGATTTTTTTACTGACTGATCCTTTTCAGGTTTAGGATTTTTAGAGGAAATTTCTATAAAGTATTCTTCTTTGCCCCAATTTTCCTTATCAGTTCCATAACCTTCACTATCACTAAAGTCAGAACAACCACCAGAATAAAATTGAAACATAGAATTATTATTAATAATATTTAAGGGAACAGAATCTGGCACTTGCATGGTGATTACTTTTTCTTGAAACTCCCTTTGTTCTTCAATTTTATCCTCTGGAGTCTCAGGAACAAAATCAGAACCAGCCTCTTCATTTACTTGTTGGTCTTGAATAACAGCTTGCTATTGGATCATTTGAATTTGCAGGGAAGCCAGCTGATCTGCAAACTTGCTAGATATTTTTGGAGGACTAATAGGACCTTCCACCATAGGGGAATCTAAGTCAATCAGGGATGGCAAGGTGGCAAGAATGAGGATGTCAGGCTGAGATGAGTTATCAATTCTGGTATTCACGATTGGAGGAGGTAGGATATTATGAGAGGAAGAACATGCTTTGCTCTTATCTAATTCAGAAACTAGATTATTATTTAGGTCAGATAATACCTGAAAAGGATTGAACAGCGTTGGAGAAGAATGTTACATGCTGACGACGAATTTGAAGAGGAGGGTGGGAAATTGCAAGATAGAATCAGTCGATCTGGAAGCAATCTGCCATGGAGTTCCTCTTGGAAATGATCATGTGAAGATTCTAGTAACCAGTTGCCATTTCAACGACGAAGCATTACCCAGAAGGCATCCTGATGGAGACACAGTGGGTGAAAGCATCGGAACCTTTGTTGCATGGCCAGTAATTCGCTTAAAGAAGGTGAGTTTCATTTTCTTGGAAGACATAGAGGAAGATACATCAGAAAAAGTAGATTGAGTGCTTATACTAAGATGCACAAGCTGATTCTGTCATATGTATGAAATTAAAACGTTTGCATACCAGACCATTCATTCAAAATTTCAAAACTATAAGGCCTGCAGACCAGACCATTCATTCAAAATTTCAAAACTATAAGGCCTGCAGACCAGACCATTCAGGAATTTAAAAAACACTAGACACTCTTTACATTGTTTTAATTACATCTGTGTGTTATTCATCTGTGTGTTGTTCCTCAAGAGTCTCAAATCTTTGGCACAATAGTCTCAAATCTTTGTTGTAACAAGATAAACTGGCACACAAGAATCTGGCAAATAAGATGGTGCAGCTATTGGGATATTACCCAAAATGGCTTCGAGGTCTGCAACTCTCATTCCCAGCTGAGCATTCTAAATTTCAAGCCCCTCCAGAGCACGACACAACTCATTGAATAAGCCTATGCTTGTAGCCTATCGGCCGCACGGGGAGGAACCGGTTGAATACGGGCGCGTATGTTCAATTGAATGGCGCCGGTAGCCAATTCATAAATCTGTAAGTTAGAAAGAAAAAACAAATTAGTGATTTCGCGCCATGAGTGAATACCATTCATTTGTAATTTAAATGCAAGATCGCATTAGCGTAAGTCTTATGAATTGTAAACTCATTTAATGCATTAAAAAATTAGCGTGTCTTTGTTAGGAAATATTAAGATACGACTGACTAGTTATCAGATGCAATTCACGCCATGCGTGTAATTTCTTCGAAAGCCGCATCGTAATTTTAAATATGAGAGAAAGTGAGATCACGCGCGCGAATATGTTTGTGTGCAAAATGTTTAAATTGAAAAAGCAGTCCAATAATACCGGGCGTGAACCGCATAAAGCTAATTATCAGTATGCAATTCACGCCAGGTGTATTGGACCGCTTTGACAATTTAAACATTTTGCACACAAACATATTTCGCTACATGATCTCACTTCAGCTCTCTCAAAATTAAGAATGAAAGAGCGAATTCAAAAGCGGCTTACAAGAAATTACGGCTTATGCTTTCAAGTTAGAGTTGACACTAAAGAAACATATTGCAGTCATTAAATCCTTGTATTGCCATTGAAAATTTTTACATAAGGCCTTTTATTAGAGTTGCCCAGCTCTGTGTTACAAAATTACAAAAGTTCTAGGCAGTTTAAGGAGATGCCTAGCCCCATTCATAATCATCATTTGAGGCCTTTTTTGGAGATGCCCAGCTCTCTTTTCTTAACAAAAAACTAAATAACAAAAACAAACAAAGGAAATCAGCCCTCCTCCTCCTCCTCTTCCTCCTCCTCTTCTTCCTCTGAGTTTTCATCTGCCATCTCTTCAAGAATGGCTTCTGCAGTAAATTCATCATCCGAGGAGGAGAGGGCGTCCATAACATGTACTTCTTCTCTTCGTCCAACTCTTCTCTCGCCACTCCTCATCTGCTTCCTCCATTTCTTCTTCTTTTTCAACCTCCTTCTCCATCTCTTCGTCAGAATCTTCTGGTGTATGGGGGACTCGGGCTGCTAGTGCTTGTCTTTGAGATACTCTTCCTGCATGTGAAGCCTACCCTGAAGAAACAACTCCTCGCAATTATCCGGACTGTGGTGCGGAAGGCAGCCACAGTAGCATCTGCGGGATGGAGGAATGGATTTCTTGATCAGTTTTCTGATCTCCCTCTTCGCCTCTCGGAGGCGAGTCCGGCGGGATAGAGCGGGACGAAGCCGGGCAGCATGGCTCACCATGGTAAGGAAGAAAATGCAGGGCGCTAGAAGAAAGAAAGGATGGGCGGTTGAAGGAATGAGGGTTTCATGCAAGATATAGTAGTTACATGCAAGGTTTCGTATAGGCGCGGTTGTAATTATGATTCCATCACATCATATACGAATTATATCCATCACATCATATACTAATCATATCTATTGAATTAATTACACCCTAGGTTATCATTAATTCTCTATAGCATTATCCACATGTGAGCTATACTTAAACCCTATGTTGTCATTTCAGCTATACTTACAACCTACTTTGGCCTATCTAGAATTACGACCAATACTTACCTCATTAGTACTACTAACATATACCCTATGTTATCATTAATTTTGCATAATTACCTGCACCTAAGCTATATTTACAACCTATTTTTGGCTGCATTTACAATATATATTTGTCCATTTAATGGTTTTTTTGGTATTTTTTAAAGTTCCCTTTAATCTATTCTCAAATTTACATTGTCCTTTTTTCGAACTAATATTAAGACATTTAACTTTATATAGGTGAAGCGTGTGGATCATAAAAAGGGTAAAAATGTAATACCTATCCCCCAACATGTTTCAACATTGTTACCACATGTTCTTATCACATTGTTACCCCATTGTAAACATTGTTCTTGTAAGTGAATGGTGTGGACCACCCAAAGGGTGTTGAGGCTGAGTCTACTAAGCAAATTATCCTCTATAGTAGGTTGGATTGGAAGAATAAGAAGGTGAAAGTGAAGCACCAACGCAATAAGGAGCTAGTAGGTGAAGGAACTATCATACTAGCTGATCCTATCCAAGCTGTCAATGATGAAAGGTTAGGAGAGGATAAAGTGGGTGTGGCCATAACAAGTTTAGAAGAAAAATGGATGGAAAAAGGGTCAAATCACCAGGATTGCACTGCTTGTATTAAACAATTGGAGGTTCCATGCATCATGCCATGGCCTATAGCATGCATTGAGTTTATAGGAGAATTCCTTTTACCAGAGCTAGAGGTTGTGGATGACACTGATTTTCTTAATGCACCTCCAATAGCTGCCAGGACCACATTTTCAGAGAAGAGGGCACACTCAGTGGTGAAACATTATCCTAGCAAGAGGTCTAAGTCAAGTAGTGATTGTTCACGTGAAGCTCTGACTAAGGTAAGGGGAATGGAATGTTGTTGGGCTAATTGTGTTCAGAAGTTTGAAATTGATGAATTGGTGGAAGCAAGGGCCACCTTCCAAGAGTATACTTGTGATGAGAGGAGGACTTACATGTACTCCATTCATGAGCTTGCACTTCAAGATGAAAAATTTCCAAAGAAAAAAAAAACCCACTGCTAGGGACATGGATATGTAAAGTTGCATGGATACATATTCATGGCATTCCAATTTCATCTTGGCAAAATTGGCAAGCAAGTCATGCAAAGGGGAGTAAAATTGCATTACATGGAAATAATGGCATGTTGAATCCTGGCTGCTAGGGAGGTTTTTGAAAAATATATTGAATTCAATGCTGAGAATATGCCACATAAAAGTAGGAAAGATCAACAGGGAAAAATAGTTGTCGAGAAGAGATTGCCATCCCATTGTACCCAGAAGAGCATATTGGAGGAAGTGAATGCTTTGCTTCGAGAACTCACAGTGTACCCGCAATATCTCAACCCGGCTTGGGTAGACTATGGAGCAAGCACTTCAAGCATGTTACTATAGACACTTGAACAACTTTGCAAAGTGCAACTTGTGTGCTAAGTTGAAAAGAGATTCGGATAAGACCAAGCAACCAAGCCAAAGGGCTAAGATAAGGGAGCAAATGAAAGATCACATGACAGACCAACTATCATGTAGATCCACTTATTGGATGTGGAGAACATTATCATGTTTGGAACCCAATAACTATGTTTGTATTATACATGACAAGATGGATCAATCGAAGACTTGTTTGCCACAGTATAGTTACATACCCAAGCAAATCAATAGAGCTTATCCTTTACAAGTCTCTCTGACAGGTGCAATAGTGCATGGCTCGGTGCCAATTTATTATGGCCATTTTAGTTTGCAATTGTGAAGTGATGGTCCTGATTTTCATATTGGAAGTGTGATGAGGTACTTGAGGAACTATGAGAGTGGTTATTCTGATGACCTCCACAACCCTGGAGGTGGTGGCCAACCACTCTTCAGTGCATTGTTGGATAGAAAGCCTAATAATTTAGAGAAGTTTACTAAGGCAAGGTTTAGGAAGTCAGGTGCTTCTGAACATGTTGGAGCCTCAAGTTCACGTCCCCAATCTCGAGATCTACCACCAAGGTTCCTCCTCCAACTTGACAATTGTGCTGGACAGAATAAAAACAGGTATATGTTCTCATTCCTATCTTATTTAACAGCTGTGGGTGTCTTTGAAAGAGTGAATTTAGGGTTCTTAACGCCTGGGCATACTCATGAGGATGTGGATGCATTGTTTGGGAAGTATAGTGCGCAGTTGAAATCTCAAACTGTGACCAATCTTCCTAGACTAATGAAAGTTCTTAGTGAATGCATTTCACCTTCTCCTATAGGGTTGATCATACAAGAGGTGCCTGATTGGAAGAATTTTATCAAAGGTTATGCTCTTGATACTCTTCAGTACACTTTCTGGGTCATGGGAAATAAGCCAATAATGCAATGGAAGATGAGACCTTCAGATGATAAATGGAGGCCAGATGAGGGAGTACCTATATGGCACGAAGATGAAAATGGTAAACCTAAGATTCCAAGGGGTCAACCAAAAGCTCTTAAGCCTTTTGCAGAGGTGGATTCATTGCAAAGCACATTGGACGGCATTTCTGAATACGTCAAGTATTGGAAAAATAACCCCGATGATACCAACCTTGTATTGGTAGATTATTGGACACAGGTACATGGATTATTGGGACAAGTAGACACATCCTCTGATGAACTGAAAGATGGATGGCTACCTAAGACTAGGTGGAGAGACTTGATAACACCTGAGGAAGTTGATGATGTGGTTAGTAGTATTCGCAAGTCGATGGCTCCTCCAGCTGCTGAAAAACACTATGTTAGTCCTAGGAAAGGAAGGCCTAAATATCTCGGGCTGGAGGATTATGAATCCAAAGATGACTTGCTTTGCCATCAATTTGCACTTATAGTACCAGAGCGCAAAGAGATATACCCTGTGTGGATAGGTTACACCATCTCAGAGGTTTGCAAAGAAGTAGGTGACCGCAATGTGAACAAAGTTCGTGTGGAGTGGTGGTGTCCAGTGCACCAGTTAAATGGCAGAGGAAGAAAGGTATAGAGACTGTTGGACAAAGAGATGGAAGAGAAACCCTATTGAAGGGGATGATTGGGTTGAGTTAGATACTATTTTGTTTTCATGGACCCCAAAGGTCATCTCAGGCAAGACTGCTAGGGTTACAATACCTGTGGAAGTGAGGAAGAAAGCTATGATATATCTAGGGGTCACTTCTGAGAAGTAATTGGCAATATGTAACTCGACATGCATATGTGAAATATTTTTAATTTTTAATGCAATCATGTTGTGTCGTTATTAAAAAAAAGTCACATTCTCGATGCAAATTTACTAACCCGAGAAAAAGTTGCAGTGCTAAAATGGTCCAAAATCCTGACATAAATCCAATTTAAATGAATGATGGTTATATCATTGTTCCGGGAGTTGTACTATGCGCAGAGGCAACCCCAAGTTGAGGCCCAAGACCCGGAGACTGATTTGGGGAGTCTTTCGGAGGTAGCTCTAGCGACCCCTCCTCGGTCACTTCCGAGGAGGGGGAGGATCGAAGGGGCAATTAAGCATGGGCGACGGGGTTGCTTGGGTTTTTGTATATTATGGGTGTATTATTGTAAGGGGTGCAATGTGAACTCTCCTTTATATGTGTGGCCTTGGGCCTGATGTAAATGTTTTGATTGTAACCAAAACTCTATGAATAGAAGTTCAGCATGATTTGATTGTCTATATCCGAGTTATTTAGTGCAATGGCCTAGGCCAAGGGGCTAGGTCCGTTTCAGAAACTAAAAATCCAAAACCTTTTAAAACTTGAACTCCTCATAGTTATAAAATTAATTCCTACGATAATGACGAGTCTTATGAGCTGAAGTACTTAGACTTGGCCTATTTAGGTAAAGCTGATGGAATTTCGCAATTTTATCAAGTTCATTAGTCAGATCTCTGTAGGCTTTTAGGTTCGATCACTTAAAAATAATCCTTCCCAGTGGACGAAAATAATACAAGTGCCGACGAAGAAACTTAGAATTCAAAATCTCTCAAATCTCGAACTCCTCATGATTATCAAATTCCACTCCTATGACAACGAGGAGTCTGGAGACGAGATGCTCAGACTTAGCTTATCTAGATAACCTCATGGAACTCCACAATTTTGTTAGGTGCATTAGTAAGATCCTTTGCAGCCTTTGATTGCATCACAAAATTGTATTGTTGCATCGTCGAACATGCATGCTTGAATTGTTGTATTTTGCATTAGCATCAGACGAGTCTCTGAAAGTAATACATATCAAATATCAATAACCTACATCTTCATCAGCCAGTTCGACATGGAAAGCATGGCCTTCTCCATGAGGTTTTGTATATGTTCGTAATATTCTCTTTGTTGTTGCATGGACCTTTATGGTCCAGTCTATTTCATATGGAGTGATTTGTGATATGTATAATTCTTTTTTTAATTTGTGGTGCAATATCAACTATGGAACTGCATTTCCCATGTTCCTACTTTTCTCCTCATTTGCAAAGTAGTTTGTCTATCATTTAAACAATTGAATTCATGATGAGTATGCACTATTTCCTATCATTTAGGTAAGGATAAGGAATATATTAGATTAATTCTCAATGATATTTACAGTATAAATCATAGCCATTTTTGAATCGAATGGTTGTGGATGAATCACGTAGTTAACCAATAGATAGATAGATAGATAGATAGATAGATAGATAGTATTTTAACGTCACGCCACTAGGTATGTATAGAAATATCTTCCAACCTTTCTCTATTTTTCCCCAATGTTAAAACCTCTATTTTTCAACGTCACGCCACTAGGTATGTATAGAAATAAAAGAAGGTATGTATAGAAATATCTTTCAACCTTTCTCTATTTTTCCCCAATGTTAAAACCTCGTGATGAATATAATATGTCGAAGAAGCAGCTTAACAGGTACGTATAGGAAAATGTCCTGCCAACATCACCGATCCTGTTGTTCATTCCGTTCAGCACCAAAAGCTTTTGAAAAGACAAATTTGCGCAATACCAGATCGTTACCACAAAAAAAAAAAGAAAAAAAAAAAAGATTGTTAAAAGATCTAGTTCAACTTTGAAAGGCATCTTACACTCACATGCACAATAATATTCGTACCTGATACATGTGTGCCCAAAATCTATGTAAATCACAATTTTAGCAGAAAAACAGTTACAATCCTAAAATACATGTTAAAGTGGGACATCTAAATTGGGCACAACAGAATGTCAAGACTCGCTTTTTCCTTCTGAAATGTTTAATCACAGTTTCATATGAATACTAGTCGACCTAATGGGTTTCAAAGGATTTTTTTTACTTTAGTCTACTGGTTATACTAGTAGCCAAGATCATGGTTACATATCAGGTGTCTTTATTCTTAGTCTATTTTACTAAAATATTCTTATTTCACGTGTATAGGGCATTGGCATTGACGAGAGCTGTATATGAATAGTCAATCATTCAGAAATAAAGGTATTGTTGATGAAATGATCCCAATTGAACTTATGGAAGCTGAATCATAGACTGAGTTTTGGCTCTTTAAACCAATCTTTTGGCATTGGCCCAGACTAGTGTTCTTACCAAGGGAAATGTTTGTTACCCTTTCAAAAGAAAGATGATATTCTGAAAAATTCAAGTGACCAAAATTGTTGGTGCAATATAAATAGAATAGAATAGAATAGAAAAGTAAACATATTTTTTCTAGGAATAAGCAAAGATATTTTTAACAGTTGTTTATTTTCGGCAACACATCAAAAACATGTTTTTAGAAGAATCTCATGAACATTAGCATATGTAACATCCACCAAAGGTGGGCTAATAAGACAGATGTGTTCGCATACCTTGAATTGGCACTAAGAGGCAAAAACAAAGTTAATAAGAATTGCATATGAATCTAGCATTGTTTGCCATTTGGCCCCTCAAAAAAAATTTACCATTTATAAATAGTAAGGTAAAACTGACTTTAAGATCTAGTGGACAACTCTTATGTTAAAAACTGTATCTATCTAAGTCAAAGCATGGAGCTGGAGGCAATGTTGTTAAAAAACCCGTTTTTTATTTTTAAAGTACCTTTATAAAAATCCTCACGTTTTTTAAAGGATTTTTATGATTTGGTATGGCAAAAAAAAAAAAAAAATGCTATGGTTAAAATGCATATTTTTACTACAAGTTACAAGATGTAGCATGTCAACAAGTAAATAAAAAATTTATGCTGCTACTAGAAACTATTAAGTTCAAGTACGAAGATATCATAGTTGTTTTGCCATGCAACTCTTAAGAAAGTTCAGAAAAACATTATTATAGAGATTAAGAAATATAAGAATTTCATACACAAGGATAAATAAGTTCAAGAATATCATATATTTGAATAAACAGTTTAAGGATTTTTAAAGATTTTTAAGGTTTTTTAAAGATTTTTAAGGATTTTAAAGATTTTTAACGTATTTTATATGAAATACGTTTTTAAAGATTTTTTCCAAAAATTTTAAAAATCTTTAAAAAATCTTAAAAAACGTTTTTTAAAGGTACGGATTTTGACGTACTTAACAACATTGGCTGGAGGGCACTTTTGCGCCAGTCAAGCACCCACGAAGCACTTAATGTTAAAAAAGTTATACATTTTATCCTTTTTGGGTTGCCTGGAGGGCATATTCTAGGAATGGTTGTGAAAATGCTGGAATATCTTCGAAATATGTTGAATACACGGTGGAGATCGCGAGAAAAGCAGGAATATCCGCTGAATATCTTTAATGGACATACAAGGATGACATAAATAAACAAAGGTTCCAATTCACCATTTGCACTCTATTTTGAGTTTCAGCCGGATATTCTTGAAGCGCAGGTTGCATGCCTTGCAGAGCCATGGTCTTCCATAGCTGAAAAATAGATCTAAACAAAGATATGAGATTGTTGAAGATCTGATTTGCATGGGATTGAAGAATAGATCTGAAGAGGAATCAAAAAGCAGATTTGACTGCAGAATTGCACATGCATGTTATGCTTCTTCGATTTGGCTCCTTTGTTGCATCTAGAATTTCTTCTATTATTTTTTCAAGGATGCGGGCATCCCACTACAGTAGTACCTTATTTCTATAAATTTGTTAAGGCTGAATTTTCATATTCCAAGGCATAATATTAATGCTTTTAAGGAAAAGATATCAAAACAATATAGGAAAAATATTTTTCAAAAATACAAAGAAAAAGTCTTCAAAAAGCTCCCACTAAGCACCGCGTCTCGCTGACACAAGAAGTATCCCTACCTAAATGCTTTTCCTAATCTATCTTTAAGTCATATTGATGAAGAGAAATATTAGCAAAGTTGGCTACCTAAATACTTTTTCTGATCTATCTTTAAATAATAGTGATGAAGAGAAATATTGGCAAATTCGGCTACTATGAGGATAAACAAAAATGTTTGAGAATTTTAAATATCATCCACTATCATGTTTGAACCAACATAAAATCTGAAAAACTCCATGTATTTTTTTTTGGCTTTGGCTCTAACACGAGAACAGAAAAGAAACTCGCTAAGTCCGTGAGGACACAAAAGAAACTTGCTAAGTCCACAAAAACACAGTGTATTTTTCGAAAAATGTTGTGGAAGGCCGCTACGATAATCAAACCATATATAATGCATACACTTTGGTTCTATTCTTCGAGATTCTTTGATGCTCCAGTGCATGCATGCCAAGTGTCGAAAAATATTATTGAGGAACATTTTTTGTATTTTCCTAGTTAATATTTATTGAGGAGGAGCCACATCCACGTGACTCCCCTTGCTCAATCAATCCATCTAAGCTTTTTTAAGCAAAGAATGAGCAAGTTTACACCCACATTCCTTAAAAATTATCAAAGCACGACATGTGTGCACTTTGCATTTATTGCGGTCATTAATACACTCGAATACTTGGTGAGACATGTGTGCACTTTGCATTTATTGCAGCCATTAATACACTTTGCATTTATTGCGGCCATTAATACACTTTGCATTTATTGCGGCCATTATTCCGACGTCCGCCATAGCCAGACCTGTGCTTGCCCCTGCATACAAAACTCCGACGCCATTGCAGTCCACAAGGCATTTCTGTGGACCAATGCGGCCATGCGAGCGATGATGAGACAACCCGGCAGATCCACTTCCATTCCATGCCGATATGCTTCTCGGATCGCCAGATTCACGAGCAAAATGGGGAAAAATTTCTACTACAGAACCGGTGCAAATCCTTTCTCTGATTCTGCAATGGATAATGTTGCACATCTTCTTATAATTTTGTACATCATTTCTTTATTCTCCAGAAGCAATATTATTAAATTCTTTTTGAGGTTTGCTTAAGGAACTATTTGAGGAACAATACTAAATCTTTTCTGAAATTTGCTTAGTAGAAGCATTTGAGGAAGAATAATTGGAGTTGCGTCATCTTCAGAAATCACAAAGTAAACAACTCATTACAGCGTGTTGATTACAAAATACAGGTTCTAATCATATGTGCCCATGGCCACTGTGGTAGAATGCCTCCTTTGCTTTCAAATTATATCCTGGATTCAAGCTTCAGAGATGGAGGCGTATGGAGACGCAAGCATGTTTAGAGCCGAAAAGCCATCGCCCAACAGGACTGTGGCTTCTATTTTTTTGGCTTTTGGAAACATGATCCGAAAAAAGGAGTAAAACCTGTATGAGCATGATCGGAAGGCATTTGTGGACCTGCAGCAGTACAAACAGATTCGCCCATCTCCCTTTCTACGGGCGATGGCTTCCCTGCCCTTGAATCAAATCCATCGGTGCCTCCTGCCGAAGCTGTTTTTACAGCAGAACCAATGCCCCCTACTGCGACTGGGCCATTTGGCCTTGAATCAAATTCACCGGATTCTGCCAAATTTGTTTTTGGGGCAGAAATAGAGCCAATGCCCCCTTCTATGTCTGGGCCAGGGATAGAAATGATGTTCTCTGTTTTGAGAGCAAGTGGGCTCTTTGCCCCAGCCTGAGACGACCCAGAATTCTCGGACCCAGCACTATTAGATCCTGCTCAAAATCTACTGCAAAATAATCGATCCATATCCATTATAAATCAAATATAAATCAATCAGGCGTTCCATGAATTATGTACATAACTTTGCATTTTGTTAAAACTTCATGTTTTTAATTCTACGATATGGATTGGCCCCATCTTACTATTAGAATATTGATTGGCCCCATGTTGCTGCCCTAGTGCAGCTTTGTTTTGGAAAATATGCTCCATCAGATAAGTGCATAATGGAACTATATATGCTAATGTACCCTATCTTTATAAAGACCAAGCCTCCTTCACATTGTTTGGACTCCACATTTTGGACTCAACATAAACCCTTCTTTATAGTGAGTCGGGGGAGAAATGTTCGCGATGACAAAAATTCCAAAGACATAAGGGAAATGGAGAAGAGAATTGTTCGAGGCGACCTTGGCCGCCGCGATAAATTTTTTGTAATAATAATGTAAATGCTGGAACCAGACAATAAAAAGCCAAGTAGGGCAAACGCCCAACCCCTCCCCCTTCCTGCATTCGATCTATCCTATGGAGCAACTTTTGAAGCGAAATCATTGTGAAATACTTTTGGTTTCTAATTTGTATGATGGATCTCATTATTCTAAAGGAATAGGCTACACCAATTGGAGGGAAATAGACGCTGTCATTGGGGCGTGTAAGAATAACAATCTCAAGGTTGATACTTTAGAGTTATCCCTTCGTTCCGAGCCTTTTGATGATGGCCTGTTTGAACAAGGTGCTGCGCACGGAGGGTTGCCCTCCATGACTGGAGGGTGAAGTGGCTTAAATCATAGTTCAAAGTCATGTTTTGACAATTAATTCAAATTGCTACTTCTAGACAATAGAATACTTGATACACGGCTAACTTAAAACATTTTTTATACGTGCCAATAGAACTCCATTTAGCCATATAAGAAATTTATCGCTGCATCTACTGCTACCTATATTGGACCAGTCTCTGAGTAGTGGGAAGAAAGGCAATAGGGATGATCCATAATGCTAGCAGGATCTGCCACTGCCGAATTGGTTTTGCATTCAGTACCACCACCATGCTCCTAGCACATTTGATCTTCTTTTCAGTAGTCTGTTATAAACCAGGCTTAGATTTCTCTCCGAAAAAGGTCAGGCGGGTCTGCACAAGGGTTACATGTTTTGTTTATCAATTGATCATGATGACCTTCCTTTAACATTTCCAAGAAGCAAGTAATGATGAGAGATGACACCAATGCAATATCTTGATTCAGGAAATAACTTGATCTATTGGTTGCTCGAGGCATGTGTGCTACTAAAAGGTGTGATGATTTTTCACAGCTTTCTTGCTGCTCAAGCTTAAGCATAAGCCAAGCAGCGGACACCGTCATGTTATAGCCACGGGCATATTCATGGTATATCCGTGTCTTTGATATGTTATAGCCACGCCAAAAAAACATGGCATTTTTGTGGACTTAGCGGATTTTTTCGTCCCACATTTACCGCGATGGGCAAAGAACTTGTAATACCAAGTAGAATAAAAAAAGTAGAGAGTACATTTTGCAAAACCCCTAGCGCCACTGCCACCACCACCTCGTTTTTTCTTATGATGTTTCGTGGGCTAAATGATGCTTAGTGGGCTAGGTTACGACAACGATAATTTGTGGTGAAAATTTATGCTCCAACGTGGACGTATTTATAAGGTCTAATGGCATTACCTGAATATAGTCTGCAAGCATTTCTGATTCTATCCAATATTACATAAGCATAAATGCAAACTTGTTGCTCAATACTTATGTGAGTTATTGAAGCAATCACAAACTGATGTAATCTAGGTAATGGGTTAGAGCTTCTTAAAAGTGCTAATCAAATAAACATAATGTTCCAGCCCAAATTAAAACACGACAATTCACAATATCATTCCTTCTTAATTATCAAAATAAGCAGTCTGTAATTGGAGTAGAACCACTGGCCCTCCATCTTTGGATGAATGAGCATTGCATTTTACTACTACCAGACCTAAGATTTCTTACATGCCTATCCAGGAGCATTTATTAAATCATTTTGCCTCTTATAACATTTTCTCCCAGGTTCATGGAACTCTGATGGGCTCATGTACATGGAGGTTTGATGGTTTTAACAATGTCTTCAGTTTTCTGCAAAAATGACAACCAGACTGAGGAGCTACAACGCTATCCTGTCTACTTTTTTATGCCTTTTCAAATAAAGAGTGCAGTATAAGCAAGCACATTAATCTATTTACTGAGTCCAGTAGCCTGGGACTTATCCAGAAAAAGTATTTCCAAAGCTTTTAGAGGTAACAACTATGATATCGCAACATGATAGCTTATGTTGCATCTTCCAGATGGTACCAGAATCAATAAACCATTCATTTGAAAGCAGATCATTACTTTTTAATTTGCCTCAGAGGAAGCAACTTGGGATGGCAGGTAAATTCGATAAAGATACGTGCAGACATTTAAACAATCAAATCGAAAGCCTCTATCAAAAGACCCTGGCCTGATTGGAAGTTCCATCCAAACCTGTGAATTCTTATGCATTGAGGCTTTTGAGCAGGTTCCTAACTCCGCACCTTACCTTTGTAAAAGGCACCTTTGTTAAAGGATTGGAATATGGCTCCCAAAAGAATGCATGATACTGACCATGCAGCTTCCTATGTCATTCCCACATGCGAGTCAGTCAGCCGCTAAGCAAAGTCATTCTCAGGTGGCTGAAGCTACATCAGGAACCAAGGATAAAATCCCCAGGCCAAGATTTGGGCATGTGCAGTGGGCATGGGTCTAGATGAACATTAATTACAAATCATAACTCAGAAACCAGTATTTTTAACTTCTGATCGCACTCCTTAGGTAATTTCATTGGCATGATTTCAGCCAATAGCAACCTGCAGCAATATAAGTTAAACTTGAGTCCACTTTGCACTGAGGAGATAAGGGTCGAAATAGATTTCCTGATTTTGAGGCTTTCATCTAGAATGGGCAAGCCGATTCTGGTCGTGGATATGCGATCCTACCTCTCCATTACAGAGCAGATGGCAAATATCTTCACTAGGCATATCTATGCAATTCAAGAAAAAAGAGGTCTAACAACAGGATCAATATTATTCAATGTGGCTCAAATGTAGAGCCGCATTGGAAGTGCCACATCGACAAAGTTGCAGTCTATCTATTATCTTTCTCTGCTTTTATTTGATTAGTCCGATGTACTTACCCTCTTTGACAGGAATTGTTAGGAAATGCAGTAAGTGCTATCAACTTTGACAGGAAGTTCTACAAATGCTTAAAAATATCCCAGGAGCAAGTTCAATTTCAGAGGACGAACTCGGCAGAACACCAAACAATTTAGAAGCTTTTAAAATTCAGAAATCTCTTGATAGACCTTGCCTTACCATTGTCTTCGTCCAGCAAAAAAAATTCACAAGGTTATCAGTAAAAAATCAGATTCATTGTTGGGTCTAAAAAATATCTTACCAGAGTCTTTCAAGCAAGATGCCAAAGTTCAGCGATATGAAGCATGTATATTGATACAATTCCTTCCTTAAATCTTGTTGATCTTGAAACTTTAGGCATTAAGATGTCTCAATATGTTGCCTTCGCTAGATGTTGCAAGAGCTGCAAAGCATGAACACGACCTTTGCCGCTTTAGCCGATCTTGAAATTATATTGACTCTCTACACAGTGGTGGCGATGGATCAGCAGTTTCGTCGACCGATTTGCTCCTACAGTTTGCCATTTTTAGCATGAAAACATGATATAAGGAGAAGGCGGGGGATGCACTACCCACTGTCAACGTATTAAATTTTGCTCTTCAACGGGTATATACCTGCAGAAGATTAATGTGAGCTGATTGAGGATATGTTTAATGCTTCTTGGCTATATTATGAGGATCTCAACCTCTGTATCTCTTGCATGAGAAGGCATTCGACTGTTTTGGAAGTAATGTAATCTGCAGTGTAAGTTTTGTTTTGTCAAAACGTCCTTCTGGAGCAAGACACAAAGCACTCTATGCAAGGGAAAAATACCTAAACAAAGACGTGTGCTAGAAAAACACCAGACTTTCAGAAGAGTTTTTACCTAGCATTTGTTCTGCATCAACGGATACCATCCCACTGTCAACGTATTAAATTTTGCTCTTCAACGGGTATATACCTGCAGAAGATTAATGTGAGCTGATTGAGGATATGTTTAATGCTTCTTGGCTATCTTATGAGGATCTCAACCTCTGTATCTCTTGCATGAGAAGGCATTCGTCCACTTCATCAAAACTGTTTTGGAAGTAATGTAATCTGCAGTGTAAGTTTTGTTTTGTCAAAACGTCCTTCTGGAGCAAGATACAAAGCACTCTATGCAAGGGAAAAATACCTAAACAAAGACGTGTGCTAGAAAAACACCAGACTTTCAGAAGAGTTTTTACCTAGCATTTGTTCTGCATCAACGGATCTACGCCAATGGATCTTGCACCAACTGCGAATGTGGTGATTCTGGAAATGGGTGATTCTTGGATAACGAATCTTGGCCTTTATCTGATTTGCAACCTTGCAAAAAGTGGTCCCTGCACCAAAAAACCCAAACAAAAATACGATTTCAGCGATAATATACTTGTGCTGAAAGTGCTGAAATAACTGCCATGCTCTTGGAAGCCAGAGGAAAATGCTTGGAAGAAGAAGAAGGGTCCAGCTGCGCCATAGCCACGCATGCGAAGGAATGGGGCTGGATGACCGAGAGTTTACAGGCAGCAGCCAGTTTGGAGCAGTCGCCAGCATATGCTAGGCATATGCCGGCATATACGTGGATATGCCCACATACCCACATAAACAAGGGTTTGCCCCCTTAGGGGCAACCCAAAAATTGTTAGAATTATGTACTGCTGTGTCCCCATTGGCCTTGAAGTGCTACGGTGGCACCGGAAAAATCTTAAGGATCACGGTGGCTTTTGGTCAAATTCTTTGCAGGCTTCAGAAACTTGAATTCTCGAATATTGGTTTAGAAGATGCAGAGATGGAGCAGTTTGTGAAAGTCCTCCCCAACTCACAATTGCGAGAACTGTCACTTCCATGGAACAAAATTACTGACGAGGGAGCCAAGTACCTGGCAGACGCTATACAAAGCCCCCATACGCAGTTGCGGATCCTAGAGCTCCGAGGTAACGAGTTTGGGGACGAGGGTGTTAAGCACATTGCCAAAGCACTTCAAAGCTCAAATTCAAGACTTGAAAAACTATCTCTATACCAGTGCAATGTCGGGGATGCTGGAGTGAGTTATCTATCACAGGCTTTTAAGACTTCAGATCCTAGAATAAGAGTTCTAAACCTAGGTAATAACCATATAACAGATGAAGCAGTAGAAGATCTTGCATGTATTTTAGACTCCCTGCACTGCATTTTAGAAGATTTGTCGCTCTTAAAGAACGAAGGTATTACAAAGGGAGGGGGAAAAGGACTTTTGATAGATTCTTTGCAGAGGCCTAAAAATACTCTGAAGACACTGCGCCTGCAGAAGATTGGCAATGAGGAAGCAGAGTATATTGCAACATCGTTGCAGAGTCCGCACTGCCAGTTGCTTCACTTGGATCTGTTTGCCTCTTCCGATGAGGTGCTAATGGCTATAGCAAATTCTGTGGAAATGCCAAACTGCAAACTACAAGAACTGACCTATGAGGCAGAGTCTGATCTCAAGGAAGGCAAGAAAAAGCTGTTGCTTGCACTAGATTCTTCTTACTGGTGCCCTCTAACAAGGATAGACTACTATGATCTCTTGGTGGGGTGGAGGGATGAGGCTTTGATAGAACAAGCGAATCTTTGATGAGCCGCAATACAGCAATCAGGGATGGAGATCTGTTGAGATTCGAAAGAGAACAGCCATCCACTGGCAAGCTGTTTGTATGTGGAAATGCCACCCTCACCAAACAACATATTATCAATAGCATCTTACATCGATCTCCATTCCAACCTCTGAAAAGGACTGCACGGAAATTAGGTATGAATCTCAGCTTTACGAAATTTTCCTTGGGCAATCTACAAAACCTTCTTGTTTCAGAGGTGGCAGAGGGGGATGATTACTTTCCTTTCTTCTCCAAAGCCCCACGCCACAGTGTCTTCTTACTGGTCTGCAATGCTCCTCTGCATGATCGCCTGGGTAATTCGCAGTTTGAACTAAATAAACAGCTCCATTACTGGCTCACATCAATCACTTCATCCAGCCAGTATCATGGCCCAAAGCCAAAAGTCATGATTTGCTTATGCTTCCCTGAAAAACACAGCAAAGTTAGCTTGGAAAAAATAGCACAGTGCAGAACAGAGTTTATAATCAGCAAGTTCCAAGAACATATTGATTTTTCAGAGGGCAACTTGTTTGCAATAGTAGAAGGTAAAGCCTCCAAAATAAAAGACAGGATAAAACAGAGAATAGAAAGCCTATTTCATGAATTACAGAGTGTTCTTTTTCCCATTCCTAGCATATGCAACAGTCTCCTCCCCTTTCTGATTGATGGCAAAATATTACCAGCATGCTCTATTAATACTGTAATTTCAGAGTATCAAACACAAAGACGAAGTGATGCCACAAGAATTAATATTGAAGCTGCAATTCAGCTTTTGGCTTCCAATGGCCTTATAACATATCATGCCAGATCTAGAATTGTGATTGGGGCTCCAGAGTTCTTAACTAGAGCTCTACATGCTTTGAAAAGCACATCCACCATCCAGGATTTCTCTGCCCGGGAAGACATTGCTGTGAGGCTGCAACTGCTAGAGGTGCAACCAGATTTAGTGTATCACGTTCTCTATTGCTTGCTTCATGAGGGCATCCTTAGACCTGAAAAAGAAGAGTGGGATGGGAATTTGGACAAGGTGCCTGCCCGGTTTTTAAATATAATGCGCAGCAACACAAAGCCGAAGTGGCCAAGTGAATTTCAAAGCTCGCATGTATTTTGGGGAAGGAGATTTGAGTGCGACAACGAGCAGACTAGACTTCCTAGACAATTGTTTCTGAAGTTGCAGTCTAGACAAGGTGCTTGCCCTATGGCAAAAGACTGGATACATTGTGTTGAAAATGACATCTCTGTGGTTGTTCAAATTGGTGGAGAAATGCACTGGATAGACATATTATTTAGAGTTCCAGAAGAAAGAAGGTACGACAATGAACAAGAGTTTATTCTTGCCAGGTTCTTGGGGCAAATACACCACATTTGCTATACAGAAGGCATTTGTCCAAATGTTAGACTAGTAGAGAAGGTCATTGAAAATGGTGCAGTGCAAAGATTGGAAACTTATGATGCAGAAACAGTGCCCTTGTCTTTAATTACAGCAGAATTGGAAAAAAATGGTGCAAATCATATGTGGAAAGATGGCAGCTCTTTAAAGATTAAAGACTTCATTTCGCCCTTGGAGTGGGGTACCTATGTGACAAAGTCAGAACATGAATTCATGGAAGAATACGGGCTTGAGGAAATCAGCATCGACACTTGTATAGCCACACCACGATCTGAAATAGCCAGACCACAATGCTCAAGTAATAGTTCAATCATAGGTCGATTGATGATGTTTTCAACTGCATATATAAGAAACTGGTTCCGGCAGTGGGCACTAAAGGAAGATATTAAGTCGGCAATAAAGGAAGAGACTGAGAAGCTGGGTACAAGGCTTGAGAAAAGGTTCGACAAGCTGGATAATGGAATGGAAGAGATATTTCAAGAAGTAGTAAGTAAAGCAGACAAAATGGAAAAATGCTTAGATGAAATGAATTGCAGATTGACTAAGAAGCTGTTCCAGCTAATAAGTCTAGCCGATCCACCATTCCCGCGGTTGCCCTATCTCACTGATGAACATGGGGTTTTGCAAGCCTTGCTCTCTTTGTTCAAAACAACGAGCAAGCTTCATTTTCTGTGTGAGTGGGAAGGAGAGGGAGGTGCACACATCATTGATGGGGATCACAAGGGTTACAAGCTGACATTACAAAGAGAGTGGGTAGTTCGAGCAGCTCCAATTCTTGTGCCTGCCTTGGAGATCATTAGTCTTGCATTACAAGCTACAGCAAGAGGCTTGACTTCAGGTGCTTGTTCTCTTCCATTGCCGACATTTTTTGGGGAGACTTTGCTGCAAAAAGGAGTACTAGCAGAGGTCCTCATTAAATTTTCCAAAGGTATGGATGGTGAATTGACAGAACATTGGAGTGCAATGCCTGATCCTAAATTGCTCAAGGACTTTCTGGAGCTCACTTTAAAACCTGCCAATCTGAGTTTGAAGTCTTTTGGGCTTTCCCGAGTGCATACATCATCCGGCATAAGCTATCTATGTGATCGACATTCAAGGGATTTTGAGCATGCAAACAATCAACAACTGTTTTATTGTTAACTCTCCAGGTACATTGACGCTAAGTAGTTACATTCATGCAAATTCTTTTGTGTCCACTCATCCCCCTCACTTTAGGCTGATATGCAGACAATTGTTTCTGAAGTTGCAGTCTAGACAAGGTGCTTGCCCTATATATGGCAAAAGACTGGATACATTGTGTTGAAAATGACATCTCTGTGGTTGTTCAACTTGGTGGAGAAATGCAGTGGATAGACATTTTGTTTAGAGTTCCAGAAAAAAGAAGATACGACAATGAACAAGAGTTTATCCTTGCAGGTTCTTGAAGAAAATACACCATATTTGCTATACACAAGGCATTTGCCCATGTTAGACTAGTAGAGAAGGTCATGGAAAATGGTGCAGCACAAACATTGGAATGCAGAAACAGTGCCCTTGTCTCTAATTACAGCAGAATTGGAAGAATATGGTGCAAATTATGATCGTAGAGGAAAGATGGCAGCTCTTTAGAAATTAAAGAGTTGATTTCGCCCTTGGAGTGGAGTACTTGTGTAAGAAAGTCAGAACATGAAATCGTCGAAGAATATGGGCTTGAGGAAATCGGCATCGACACTGGTATAGCCACAACACAATCTGAAATCGCCAAGCCACAATCTTCAAGTAATAAGTCTAGCTGATCCACCATTTCCGCGGTTGCGCTAGCTCACTGATGAACATGGGGTTTTGCAAGCCTTGCTCTCATTGTTCAAAACAACGAGCAAGCTTCATTTTCTGTGTGAGTGGGAAGGAGAGGGAGGTGCACACATCATTGATGGGGATCACAAGGGTTACAAGCTGACATGACAACGAGAGTGGGTAGTTCGAGCAGCTCCAATTCTTGTGCCTGCCTTGGAGATCATTAGTCTTGCATTACAAGCTACAGCAAGAGGCTTGACTTCAGGTGCTCTTCCATTGCCAACATTTTTTGGGGAGACTTTGCTGCAATAAGGAGCACTAGCAGAGGTGCTCATTAAATTTTCGAAAGGTATGGATGCTGAATTGACAGAGCCTTGGAGTGCAACACCTGATCCTAAATTGCTCAAGGACTTTCTGGAGCTCACTTTAAAACCCGCAATCTGAGTTTGAAGTCTTTTGGGCTTTCCCGAGTGCATACATCATCCGGCATAAGCTATCTATGTGATCGACATTCAAGGGATTTTGAGCATGCAAACAATCAACAACTGTTTTATTGTTAACTCTCCAGGTACATTGACACTAAGTAGTTCTCATCCCCCTTACTTTAGGCTGATATGCAGACAATTGTTTCTGAAGTTGCAGTCTAGACAAGGTGCGCGCCCTATGGCAAAAGACTGGATACACTGTGTTGAAAATGACATCTCTGTGGTTGTTCAATATGGCAAAAGACTGGATACACTGTGTTGAAAATGACATCTCTGTGGTTGTTCAAATTGGTGGAGAAATGCAGTCAATAGACATATTGTTTAGAGTTCCAGAAAAAAGAAGGTACGACAATGAACAAGAGTTTATCCTTGCCAGGTGCTTGAAGCAAATACACCATATTTGCTGTACACAAGGCATTTGCCCAAATGTTAGACTAGTAGGGACGGTCATGGAAAATGGTGCAGCGCAAACATTGGAAACTTATGATGCAGAAACAGTGCCCTTATCTCTAATTACAGCAGAATTGGAAGAATATGGTGCAAATTATGATCGTAGGAGGAAAGATGGCAGCTCTTTAAAAATTAAAGAGTTGATTTCGCCCTTGGAGTGGAGTACTTATGTGAGAAAGTCAGAACATAAAGAATACGGGCGTGAGGAAATCGGCATCGACACTGGTATAGCCACAACACAATCTGAAATCGTCAAGCCACAATGTTCAAGTAATAAGTCTAGCTGATCCACCATTTCCGCGGTTGCGCTAGCTCACTGATGAACATGGGGTTTTGCAAGCCTTGCTCTCATTGTTCAAAACAACGAGTTTTCTGTGTGAGTGGGAAGGAGAGGGAGGTGCACACATCATTGATGGGGATCACAAGGGTTACAAGCTGACATCACAACGAGAGTGGGTAGTTCGAGCAGCTCCAATTCTTGTGCCTGCCTTGGAGACCACTAGTCTTGCTTTACAAGCTACGGCAAGAGGCTTGACTTCAGGTGCTTGTTCTCTTCCATTGCCGACATTTTTTGGGGAGACTTTGCTGCAATAAGGAGTACTAGCAGAGGTGCTCATTAAATTTTCCATATGGATGGTGAATTGACTGAACATTGAGTGCAACACCATTGCTCAAGGGCTTTCTGGAGCTCACTTTACCACATAATCTGAGTTTGAAGTCTTTTGGGCTTTGCCGTGTGCATACATCATCCAGTATAAGCTATCTGTGTGATCGACATTCAAGGGGTTTTGAGCGTACAAACAATCAACAACTGTTTTATCGTTAACTCTCCAGGTATATTGACGCTAAGTAGTTACGTTCATGCAAATTCTTTTGTCTCCACTCATCCTCCTCACTCTATGCTCATATGCAGACACATACGCGACGGATAGAATGCAAGAGCAGGGCAAGTTAGTCACATTGCTTCGAAACAATGCAAGAGCAGGGCATTAAGCGGGGAAAGTTAAGCTTAAGCAGATGAGGATTTTGGTTGAAGTTCACAAGTTACCACAAGAGTTACAACTGTAACTGTGTTTCTGTTTGTATGCTTTTCATGTTAGAAATAGGGACTGTAAAGTATTAGGACCTGTTAAGTATTAAGAACTATTTTCTAACATGACACATCTCATCATGCGTGTGCCTTGTCATCATACCACGCATGTGCCTGTCATCATATGACTATTTAGTCATTCTTCGTTTATATTGTAACCATCTAGTTTTCCTATCAATAAAGGGAGATCATTGTGGTGCATGCTATCATTCCTATGATCTCACATTTTGTAAAACCTTTATATCTGATAAAGGCTTGACGTTAGTGGCTTCTCAGAAAGCAGAAGTAATGAACAAGTGCAGTATGAAAAATGATGGAGCAAAATGAATCTGAAAGAAAGGAACATGGATATGGCAGGTTCTCGGTGTGATAGTTCAGGTATAGGAATAAAAAAGAGCCATTAGAGTTTTTTTGGGTTCACTTATTGTCCCAAGCTCGATGCCAGCATGGAAATCGCGTGGCCAATGAGAATTTGGGTACAGTGCTTTTCTTCATCCATGCCTCCCTTCCCATGCAGTGTCGCCAAGGTAATGTGTTCGGCATTATCCTTACCTACCTGCCTCCCGGAGGTTCGGTGCATGGAAGTAATAATTACAAATTATTCATACTGAATTACCGCCCAAATGTTGGGGTGTCTATAAGTACCCCCTTCCTCAGCGGCTCTTCTTTTTCGCGTCTCTCCATCCGGGTTTGCTAATGCTTTCAATCCTTCTAGTTCTCTGAGCTCATCCGATTTGATTGTTTGATCTAATTAATTTTGCGGTTCATTTCGGATGGCGATTACCTGGCCACGGTTGAGAACGATTTGGCCGCTTCAATATATTTCTTGGGAGCTTCGCGGACAATCGGACCGCCACTTTCGAGGTCCTCATCGGGTGATCAAAGGCGGGAGAAATGTTATTTCAAGCCATTGGAAGGCTATTGTTGTCGGGTTCGAGGTGAGTGGGGAAGTATATATCAAGGTCAGAACACCTATACACACCGGACATGAGAAAAGAAAAGATAAGATCTCAACGTAATTTCCCGAGCTTCGTGCTAATTGTGAGTTTCATTATATCGGTGCTAATCCGGTCATTCATTATATTTTGAAGAAATCAACTAATTGGGTTTCGTATCTCGGGCTCAGATTTCGATGTCTTTCGGACCGGAACCATCGAAGTTCTATCACAAGCATCTTCCGTGCTTTCTATTATGATATTGGATCCTTGCTTTTGAAGGTCAAACGAAGTGCAAATACCGGGAAAGGGGATTTGGTTCTTAAAATATGAGTATTATCCTCGGAAAGGCAAAATTGTGGACTTACCATTGCCCCCATTATCACAAACTTAGTTCCCGCCCAATGGATTCCGGGTTCTCTGTTTCTTGCCAAGCTGAAATTGTCACGGTGAAATTTTCGTGCTTTGAAGGAGAAAGGTGGAGTCCGTGGGACACGTGAAAGTAAATGTACCCATCGATATGTTTATTACCTTGTTTAAGAATGTCGAGAATGTCGAGAAGACTTCAAAAAATGTTTCTTGTAAGTGATTGTCGGTTGTTTCGGATGACATTTTATGTGATGAATGGTCATCCGCCCGCATGAAGGAGTTGAGAAGGTACGGTCGCGGGATAAAGAAAGAAAGCGTTCGAATCGTGTATTGTATTCGAAAAGCAAACGCTTTACATTACCTTCAAATACGTAAGATGGAGGGAAGTAAAAGAAGGGAGCAGATGGACGTGGGTTCCAAAGTGGAACAAGACGATGCCGATGGTACCCATTCTCATGCGGTCATTGACATTGCTATCTTCAAAAGTGGTCAATTGTTTAAAACTTTAAAAGTCGAAGAAGCATGGTCTTTATTTGATGTAAGAATTATTTTGGAATCGAATGTGACTTAAACGCGTCTTCCATTTTTTTGGTGGATGGTGTCAAGGTAGGAAAACGTAGGGAAGAATTGTATACAACAAAGCTCAGATGCCTCCCTGTTGTACTTTCTTTAAGTGAAAACAGTTAAACAAATAAATAACAATGGTGTTACCGGGTTCAAATCCCGGTGTTGTTTGTCAATAACTTATATCGCTTTTGTAAAGATAGCACCGGGCCACCGTATGCGAAATATGTGGAGTTCGTAGTAGTCGTTGTAGTTTCGCGACCGCGGCTACACGCAGTAGTATGTTTTGCGCTTAACATAAATTTGGCCTTCTTTTTAAAAATATCGCGACCGCGGGCTACCGGTGCATAATACCTTATTGTTGTCTTTGGGGTTTATATTTGTTTCACACCGTAGCCACGGTCTGCGACATATTCGTCGGCCGATACTTAAGACATTTTAGTTTTTCGCCACCAGCAGTAAGCACTTACTTTTAGGCTTATCAGGTTTTTATTGCACTAAAGGAGGCGCTACAATTCCAAGAATGTCAAACGACAGGTCGAGAAAGCTTGGAAACAGTTCGTGCATGGTATGACCGATCGTCGAAGGAAGGAAGTAGAGTATCGTATCTGTCACACCGTGATGAGTTCGCTCAACAAACCGAAAACCCGGTAGACGCCAATCGTAGTCTACAATAACCGCCTAACGGTAGATATAATCTCTCGAGGCTAACAAACACATTGGCGTGTATGGTCAATACATTCATGGTTTCATGGCCGGGCGTAAAACTGAAGCGTCCCTTCTCCCTCGATTGGGAAGATTGTATTGAGTCTAAAGTCCTTTTCAAGCTTTTTCCCAAAGGTGACCAAGATAAGGTTCAAGGTCGCTCAAGAGATGCCGGTTTAACTTATGTGAGAAGGATGGGAAGGATAATTTATATCCAGTTGACATCATGTTTGCTACTTACATGATATATACACGGTTCCACCAACGATAGGGGAAGAACCACAGGTGAAGGCTATTGCAGAACCTCAGTCACCTGTAGAGGAGGTATTTGATGCAGAGAAAGAGAAGGAACTGGTGGAAAAGCTCGACGAGGACGAGGATGAAGACGTAGACGAGCATGAAGAGAATCTTGATAGATGGGGTGTCACGGAAGCCTTGCCAGTTAACATAGGAGGGAAGGACTATCTTCTTCTCCACGATATATCTTCCATTACTGGTTTGAGGGAAGATGAGGTCCTTGGACAAATCTATGCTTTCGTTGTTGGTCTAGACGACTTCATTGACTTCGAGCCGGAAGTGCCTAGGGACCTGCACGATCTCTTAACTTATGATGGAACTTCAATAGCTCCTGAGAATGCTTTTGATAGAGTTCTGGAGATGGTAGAAATGGGCTTGAAGGAAGTCTCAGAAGTAAAGTTCGAGGCGAGTACATCAGAAGCTAAAAAAGATAGTGCAAAACAAGTATCAAAGAGCGAATCAAGCTCTTCAAGGTCGTCCATCAACATTTCTACCAAAGAGGTTATTGCATCTGATGAAGTGGAGGTAAGCTACCATAAGTTTGCTTATTTTGTTAAGTGCCTAAGAACGATTGTTTATTGCGCAGGAGATTTTTGTGGACGATTTTTGTGCCAGACATGACAAAGTTACCCTTGGCAGAGATGCAAGTATCGCCCACTATATGGGCTACCTTTATAAGGGAGAGATCGTTGTGTTCCATTCTAAGTACAGCCCATATGGACCAGAAGAGGTCTTGAAACTCAAGGCCCTCTCGTTGATTGGTAATCACATCCCATTATCTGCCAATTCTGATCGAGTAGTGACTGTTAGGAGAGATATCGCCACGCATATTTTTGGCAGCTTTAGTATGTATTCTATGGTCGCCGATGAGAGCTGCATTGGCCTTGTCCGGGCGTGGATAAGGCTACAATTCGATTGACTTGGGAAGAGAGGGAGCCCCATTCCTCGCCTTTATGTACCGTTGGATGCCGGTCCGCAGGAGTCCGGAATTGGAAGAAGTCAAGTGTCAGATGACTTACATGTTTCTAAGAAAATGAAGTTGTAACCATTGTCAATTAATGCAAAGACTTGTTTGAAATCTCTATTCTTGTTATATCGAACATAAACTTCGGTTTCATTTTAATTTGTTTTACGCTTCTATTTTACTTCTTGCACCGCGGGCCGCGGTCGTAAGACCGCGGTTGTCCGCGGCTTACAACTAACAAATATTCGCACTGCGGCCACAAGTGCGAAAAAATGACTATTCCACATTATGTGGAAAGGTCTATTTTGCAATCGCCACCACGGTGCTAAAAATAGCAGTTCCAACGTCTTTGAGTGTGCAATTTAAGACCGTGACTACATAATCGCTAAGAGAATGCTTATCTGAATTTAGAATCTACATGTAAGGAAAATGGACAAGAGCTTTCCAAATTGAAAATGTGTGGTAAATAGATGGATCATATGTTTCTATCTCTTATGGTTACATACTTATAACTAGAGAATGTCCGAAATATTCTAGTAGTAATTTAGAACTCATATAAGAGGCATAGCATACATAAATGCAGAAGATCATTATAACGGGATCATCATGAGCAGAAGTTGAGTGATGCGATTAATCTCATAGACTTGACGCTCTGGAACCCGATGAAGGTGGATAACAACACGATAAACCCCGTTGGAAGAATGATTTCGACCCTCTGCTACCCCTTCCAGCCAGGAATCAAGGGGGATACCCCTCTGAGAACATCTATAAAGATCATTATATTTCATAGTGCAAGTAATGGAGTCTATAGGGAAGGTAGACCCCCTGTAATAAGAATAACCAGGCCGAGACATAGCAAATGGATGCCTTCTCCATTGAATGAATGGAGTCGCACTTATATCGAACAAAATTATTGACATGCACTGTAGCAGCATTATTGGTTATATATACGAGCATAATGTACAAAATACACGATCATGAACTCTTCAAATAAGTATTGACAATATGATCCAAATGACAAGTATTGATTTAGGGGGACTCTTCTGAGTCATTGTCACCAGGCACCCCAAGTGATCTTTTCTATCATGTACATTTGATGCTCTCTATTCCATATTAGATGGATGATAACATCGAAGGGATCAGGATAATAGCGAGGATTGAGAGCGGCAGTGGTCATCCAGTCTTCCATGGGTATTTCTCGCTCGCGACACTGCTTGAAGTTTTCGTGATTCATATTGCAGGTGATGGAATCACGTTCAGGACCAGGAGGAGGCCACATGGCCAATGTTGCTGCACTCGGCAATTTGATGTATATTTATACCCACCAAAATTATTGATGGTATGTACGCACCAAAATTATTGATGGTGTATACAGAGAAATTATTGGATTATATACATACTTGTATGGTACTCGTATAATGGCATACATACCTGATTTCTCTTTAAATAGGCATCTATGCCTTCATTGTCTATCATTGTCTTTGCTTCTTGTTTGCTCCTTGCCTCTTGTCTGCTTCTTGTCTGCTTCTTTGCCTCTTTCCCCCTCTTGTCCGCCTCTTGTCTGCTCCTTGCCTCCCTGTCTGCTCCACTAATTTCCTGTCTGCTCCATTAATTTCTTGTCTGATCCACTAATTTCTTATCTGCTCCTTGCCTCCCTGTCTGCTCCACTAATTTCTCTTCTGCTCCACTAATTTCTTGCAAATGGTAACTTTGCAAGAACATCCTCGCTGGGCTGATCCGGAATACCTGCAAGCGTGCGGCAGAAATACGTGCACTTTTGATGATTTTTTTTGCAACTTTTGGGAGCATCGATGGCGTCACGGTCTAACCACAGAGCTTGCAAGGCAGCTGAGCAACTTCATTATCGATCGCTATACTCGTCATCTCCCTCCACTGGAGGAGATCAATTCGAGTCAGGCAAGGTTCAATTTAAGTGCTTTGGGACTTCTTGAACCCCCCTCAGATTTAGAAGATAGGCTAGAACAGTTGAAGGACATGCTTTTCCATGGTTTCATGGCCTACTCTCTCGGATCAAGATGTCGGGTCGGTCATTCCTACTAATGAGAAGAATAGGATTTATATCCTCATTGAACTTTACAACTTCCATTACAAATCTTTTGTGGATATTGGTAAGCTCCTATTCCGTTCCCTTGACTTCAACATCCCGTGGTTCTTTGTCTAGATTCCCACACGGGATACAATTCCTTGGGATACACGTGACCTATGGCTACATAGCACACATCACATAATAACATTACATATCACGTGAAGATACTCCATTGGAATATTTGTATAAACTAGATTTTCATAGAAATTAAGTATATAAGCAAGTGAGTTTCGTGTAATTAAGTTACATCTTCGTGTAATTAAGTGATTTTCGTGCAATTAAGTAATTAAGTAATATCTTCTACCATTTTCCTTGTATTTTTTCATGTGATTGTTCTATTTGTGGTCATATTCGCACCGTGCAGTAGCCACGCGGCGCGAAATCGCTTCGATTACAAATTATTGAAGTGCCTATTTCGCGACCGTGGCTACTGGGTAAAAAATACAGATCCCGTTTTGTTACCACCAATCGAATGGTATAATACTTCAGCATTATTGGTATTATTCTTCATCATTCTTGGTATTATACTTCAACAGTATTAGTATTATACTTCAACATTATTGGATTCGTAGCTATAAATTCTTTCAGCTTGCTTTCACTTCTCACCTTTGTTCCATGTTTTCACCTTGCTTTCACTTCTTGGTCTTTGGTCTTCCTTTGTTCCTTGCCACTTGATCTTGATGTTTGTTCTTCGGTACTTCATCTTGTTCCTTGCTCTTGATCTTGCTACTTGATCTTGTTCCTTGCTTTCTTGCTCCATGATCTTCCTTCTTTTTTGATCTTCTTGCTCCTTGATCGTCCTTGATCCTTGCTTCTTGCTACTTGATCTTGATGCTCCTTGCTACTTGATCTTCGTGCTCCTTGTTCTTTGCTACTTGATCTTTCGTGCTTTTGCAAATGATTGGACCGAATCCTCCCCGGCACTCCGCGGAAGGCACGCAAGCATGCCCCTGCATTCTCAGGCGGCCGGAATGGATGAGCTATGGGACCATTTCTTGGAGTGGAGGTTGCGCCACGCAGCCCCACTGTTAGTCCCTGTGCCTCCCCGTACAGGGACTATTCATGCATACTCTGACAGACGAGGTCAAGCTCAAGGATCCTCGGGCCAACCACGGGTCGACATCCAAGGCTCATCGCACAAGCAGCGAACCACGCAGTCAAAGCCTTTTGTCAACAAGAGGCGCCCAGCCGGACAAGTGGCGACCCGTCCGCCGCGTCGGCGTCCCGGGCCAAGCGGATTCTAGGCACTTCAAGAGGCACCGCCAACATTCCTGCAAATCGGGCCTCCTTCCGTGAGTCGGGCACCGAGATCGGTGAGTGTCTATATTGGGCCCAAGGCCATTGTACTATATATATGAGTAGAGTTAGCTCATAAGTTTTTAGATGAGTTTTGAGTCTTGTCTCCTTTCGGTTTTCTCTCTATTTGAGAGCTCATGTATTTTCATCATTGATATCAAGGAAGCTTATCATCTTTCTCTCATTTGCTCTGTTCTCTTCTTTTTTCTTCTCTTTCAAAGAAATCCCGCGTGACATAGTCCCCGGACTCTCTGTTAGATCCACGGGTCCTCACAGAGGGTTTGTCTTCCGGGAGTTCCCGAACCCGGACCCCAAACACCATGCGCCGGGCCGCCGTCTGATTTTTATCCTACTTTCTTTCGCCGCCATATGCGTCCGTAATTTCACGCCGGGAAGAAACTCCTTTCTGACGACCTCGGTTGAGCCATCGGCGTCGGGAAACCGTTCGTGGACATGTATGGATCCGCTTTATGACATAGGGAGGCCATCTTGGTCTAGGGCTCAGTCCGGGCCACCCACCCCGTGTCCGGGCCTGCGTCCGGTTCCGCCCCCAAGCGTGCAAACATTGCTCACAACCTCGGTCCCCTCATCACTATCAGAGGAGCCTTATCCCGGCTCAACCTTCTCAACCGTGCTTTTCACACCCACGAACATGCCTACATCCATCATTCTTCAGGCCATACGCCTCTTCGCCAAGAATCATCATCTCCCCCGGGTGGGCACGGCTATCCGCATGTCTCCTTTGCGCCTACCCAGGAATATCCTTTCCCTACGTTTCCCACTGCTCTTCCTGTTTACAACCTTACAGATCTCAAAACCAATGCTCCGGCTACTTCAGTTTCTCAACCGCAGTCACCCCTTCATCAGGGTCCGTCAGGCACAATGCCACATCCACCTCAACCTCAATATCCTCACTATACTGTTCCTGTCCAGCCCAGCACTTTCACATCTACCTTTCAGACTCTGAAACTGACTTATCCCACCTTTGGCAACACGAAAGGCAAACCGTTAGACCAAAGTGCTCAGGCCCACATGGAAGAATTTGAGGCTCTAGCTGTCCTAAATGGTCATGCGCAACCTCAACTGAAATTCCACATCTTTTCCACCACCCTGCGTGGCTCTCCTCACCAATGGCTCATGTCCAACAAAAGCCATTGGAAACAAGACTGGTCCGAAATGCGCACTGCTTTTCTGTCTCATTACGGAACCACGGATGATGATCAACTTCATCTCAAGCAACTCAATGAACTTCAACAAGAGCCCACTGAGTCCGCCCGGGATTTTATGGATCGACTTCACATTCTCGCTAAGTAAGCTCAAGGAGTACCCTACACGAGAGCCGGATTTTTGGTCCGGTTTCTCCAAGGACTTCCTCCTGCTATTCGACTCATGACTGAATACCTGCGTCCAAAAACTTTGGAGCAGGCTATCGACCTTGTCAATCACTCCGTCAATGTTTCCTCCCGAGGCGTGGCTCTTCAAGAGCTCCCGTTCATTCCACCCGTCATGGTTCCACAAACCAAACATTCAGCCTCAACACACTAATCCACAGCGCAGTCAAATCTGGTGCCATATTTGCAAATATCAAGGCCATTTGGCCAATGAGTGCAACTCCACCAATGGCCCGCCTCATTGCAAGCGATGCAACATGTGCAATCATGCCACGGAAGAGTGCACTCGCACTCATCCCACACCGTTCCGCAACAAAATGGTTTATCAAGTGCAAACCACACCTCAGCAACAATCGCACTATCAGCAGCCACCTCTTCAGGTGCAGCCCACGCAACTCTATCAGCAACAGGACCAACCACGGGGATCCAACCAACGTCCTCCTTTTGATCCTTCTAAAGCTCGGTGTTATCTTTGGCCAAGAATGGGGTCATACCACCACGGCATGTCCTCAACTTCCACAAGTTCGTGCATGACTTTCGGTACAAATCAGACCACATCGGTCCACCTCACGGCTTACCAACTCTGGCTAGCTAATGGCAAACAAGGCCCGCGACCAGTTCTTAAGAAGCCACCAAGAGCGCCTCAGCAATCACGCTATCAACCAGCTCCAGCAAATCAACCTCAGCTGGATCAACAAGCCCAAGAGGAAATTTTTCAGGCACTTAATCCTCCAGTCCAGCCGTCCAATTGGGTTGGTTTAGTTTCACGCCAGACCAAGGCATCACGTCCCTTGACTATTATTCAGAAGGGCACGCAACCTGCCTTTGCAGTTGACACCATTCCTCATGGGGACGAAAAAAAGGTTCACTTTGCACCTGACTTGGAAAAGCTCATGCCACATGTCATGCCCAAAGTTCGCCAAAGCATTTTGAACCTCATGCAAGCTGCTGAAGGCCGCACATTGGCAAATGTTCATGCCACCACTAGAGCTCAACAAAGACAAGATACACCTTCCACATCTCAACCTCCACGCTCTCAGACATATCCCAATATTGCAGCCGAGGTTGACCTACTCTAAAGAAGTTCTTTGCCCCGCCACGCACTCCCCGCACTTGGAACCAGCAGATCCTTTTTCTCATGTACCTCTCGAACTCCAAGAGGAGCTCGCCAAGATCAAAATTCCTTTAAGCTTGGCAACCATTTTAAAACTCGTCCCCTCTCAAGGACCGGTTACCACTCCCAACCTGTTTTAGTTGGGGCTGTGGCTACCTCTACACCCACGGTCCATGCCACGGTGGGAAATCAACAAGTCAACCATGTTCAAATCGATGGAGGTAGTGCGGTCAATCTCATCACGGATAAACTCCGCAAAACAAATGGGCATCACACAACTCTTTCGTGCCCCATATGACATCAAATTGGCTAATGGCCACATCACGAGACCTCAAGGCGTCACACCTATTCTTCACATCAACATAGGTGATCTCCGCTTTCCCATGGAATTTGGAGTGTGGAAAGCTGGCGAAGATCCAGGTGACTATGAAATGCTGGTAGGCAGACCTTTTCTCCGCCAGGCAAAGAGTATCCATTACTGGGCCACGGACCAGTTAGTCATCACTGATGGTCATCTCAATGCCACCATGGACTTGCAAACAAAGGGGATCATTTACGTTGACAATGCGGAACCTTCTCTCGCATACCGCATTCCGAAGAAGCTCAGAATATTTATCAAGTTCAGGCTCCACCTGCGAGGATGCCTCTGTCATCCTACCCCGAATATGCTGATCCTTGGGGAGAAATGACTCTTGATCAGGACCAGGCTGTGGCTGCCTTGCTTGACCCCTACCTGGCTCCTTGCAATCGAATCCAACGCGTTGATCACTTTTCAGATCCTGCCACTCCTGCAACTCCTGTTGATGTACACGCTGTCATGAAGCAACCACTGCTAGATGACACTGAGCAACCTCTCTTTTTCACCACGCAAAGTGCCACGATCCGTTATGCTCCAACCTCCCGCACACATTGTCCAGATACGAAGTCATACCCCATATTGGACTCGGTCGAGATTGTGGACGTTGGCAACAATCAACCTGGCCCGCAAGATTGCCGCAAACCTTCCGCTCCTTATCGTAACAAGGCCCGCCACGCTGTTTCAAAAAATTCAAAAACACATTTTACCGGAGTTACAAAGATCTTCGGGAATCAACAAAAGCTTGGGGAACTCACCATTCCTACCAAATCTGATGCACCGATTGTAGCAACGGCGATGCATCGGCTCAACCCTAATTACGGTGCGGATCGTCCAAGGCGGAAATTGACAAACTCCTTGTTGCGGGTTTGATCTATGAGGTCAAACATTCGAATGGGTGAGCCCCATCGCCATTGCCCTTAAGCACAATGGTACGATCCGCGTGCGGTGGACTATCGGAAACTCAATCGGGCCACGGGCGTGATCATTTTCCACTTCCCTTCACCCCACCAAGTTACGGAAGAAGTGGCTGGACATGAGATGTACTCCTTTATGGATCGTTTTTCGGCTACAATCAGATCTCCATCAAAGTCGATCAACTCAAGACCACTTTCACCACCCCGTAAAAGCACTTTTGCCTACAAGGTGGTTCCTTTTGGATTATCCAACTCTCCTTCAACATTTCAACGATCATGCTCTCAGTTTTTCATGATTTCATGAAGGAAAATCCCTTCTTGCAAATTTTTCAAGATGACTTCTCGCCTACTGAGTTCCATGGCTGACCATTTGGATAAATTGGAACTCGTCTTCCAGAAATGTGATGAGTCCGGCATTAGTCTCAATCCTGAGAAATGCACCTTTTGCGTCACTTCTGGTGTTCTGTTAGGCCATGTTGTCAGCAAAGCAGGCATCACCACTGATCCTGCCAAAATCAGTTGTGTGCTCAAAGCTCAAGCACCAGCCAATATCAAAGAGACATGCTCTTTCCTGGGAAAGGTCAATTATTACTCCACCTTCATACCTGGACTGGCAGCCATTGCCGATCCCATTCATAAACTCACGGGTGACGAATCCACCTGGGCTTGGAATTCCCAGGCGGAAGCGGCTTTCCAACAGCTGAAGCTTTTGCTTACTCAGGCACCGGTTCTTGTTCCTCCTCAATGGGACAAGCCCTTTCACGTTCATGTCGATGTCTCGGCGTTTGCTATTGGAGCTGTTCTTTCTCAAGCATATGATGCGCACACTGATAAATCAAATCGCTACGCCAGTAGAAAACTCAATTCTCGCTGGCGCAACTATTCTCGCCACGGGCGTGAAGCTTTGGGTCTCATTTTTTCAGGTCCAACGCTTCCGTCATTACCTTTTGGGCAGTCAAATCAAGTTCTTTGTGGACCACCAAGCACTTCTCTATTTGATCAACAAGTCCACGCCCACGGGCCGCATTGCTCGTTGGGTCCTTCTTCTCCAAGAATTTGCTCCTTTTGAAATCGTTCATAAGGCTGGCAAATCTCATGTTGTTCCGGATTATCTTTCACGCATCCACACGGATGATCCCGCAACAGGGGTCTCAGACGCCTTCCCTGATGCTCAACTCTTTTTAGTCACGGCAACACCACATTGGTTCCATGACTTTCAGCAGCACCTCCTCGCTGTGTGCTCTTCCACCGTAAGGCTAGACGCTCTCTCCCATGGCGACAATCCCTTGTCGCCATCAATTTCTCCAGAGGTCCGTGACTACACCATGGTTGCCGGACATCTCTACAAAGGGGGTAAGGACACCATCCTTCGACGCCGTGGTTCTACCTCATGAAGTTCCGGACATTGTATGAGAAGCTCATCAAGGGCTCGGTGGTGGTCATTTTCATGGTGACACCCACGACGAAAAATCCTTCTCCGGGTATTATTGGCCCACGCTCTTCAAAGATGCTCACGCCACGCCCAAGACGTGTGACGCTTGCCGGGTGGTGGGGCGCCACGCCCGTGGACGCTCTTCCCTTGACGCCCGGCCGCCACGCCACTTCCCCCAGCAAATGGGGCATGGACTTTGTGGGACCTATAGATCCTCCCCGCGAGGCACACTCGTGCTCGATACATTCGGTTCTCACCGACCACGCCACCAAATGGGCGGAAGCTTGTGCACTCCCTGCATAACACCGCTGCAAAACACGGCTAGAGTCCTCTATCAACAAATCATCACGCGATTCGGCCGCCCTACGGGAGCGGGTGGACCGTGGTGTTCATTTCATCAATCATACTATCAAAGAGCTAACGGATTATCTCCCCGATACATCATCACAAGAGCACACCTTACTATCCTCAAGGCAATGGGTTGGCGAAAGCACCAACAAAACTCGGTCACCATTCTCAAGAAAATTTGTGACGCTTCCCCGCACGCATTGGCGACAAAACTACCCATCGTTCTTTGGGCCTACAATACTTGTTTCAAGATTGCTCACGGGTCACACTCCTTTTAAATTGGTTTATGGTCGAAGCTCTCATGCCATTTCAATATATCCTTCCAACACTCCGCGTTTTCAATGGCTAACGATCATAATCCACCAATTTGCTCTCAAAGAACGGGTCTATCAATTAGAACAGTTGGATGAACTTCAAGGGATGCTTATATTCGTGTTCTTCATGGACAACGAGCTTGCAAAAATCCTTACATGACAAACGTTTGAAGACAAAAACATTCAAAGAAGGAGATTTGGTTCTTCTTTATGATTCCGTACAAAAAATTTTTAGGGCAAACTCAAGTTTCGTTGGTTTGGCCCTTATCAAATTGTTCAAGTGGTTAGACCAAGCCGTCTTCCAACTAAATTGAAGTTAGATGGCACTCCATTACCTACATTGGTTAATGGTTTTCGTCTCAAAGCATTTCATCACACGTAGAAAGTGAACATCAACACACAGAGACGAGTTCAAGAAGCAAACACCACGACAGAAGTGACTAGAAAGGCGGTAGATTATATTATAGTGGAGATTTTTTACAAAATGTGGGCGCTGACCCAGCTTATTTCCGCTATGGGCACGCCCTATATACAAAAAACGGCCTCGAGCCCTATCTACTCAGTCCTAAGAGGAAAAACCCTCTACTCGGGGTTGGAGCAGAGGTAATGCGAGGAGATGGTAGAGGTTCACCCGATCGGATCCCGAAGGTGTGCGTAACCACCTCCATCCCGTTGGTCTTCTGCGGGATGTTCAGCCATCCCCAAGACACCAACCGCCCATGCGAATGCCACGGTTGCCAGGCAGCGCCAGAGATCCGCACAATTCATCTTACAAGTGATCCACTCGACGCGGTTAGTGGGCATGGTGCAATCTTCGTTCAAGCCGCCAGCCGGCCATACCGGCGCCACCGGATGCCTTCGTTTCTCTCGGTTCGCCTTATATAGCCAATCGAGGAACTCCTTGTCGACGTGGACCAATCACACAACTTCGCCAACGTGTTTGCAATGCAAGGTTGTTTTAAAATGAGAATCGTTTTCTCCCGCCCGCATATCTAGCCATGGTACCTTCCTCGACACATTCCTTTTTAATGATATCCCACCGAAGTTGCCAAAGATTGAATGCCATTCCTTCTTTCCACGCCCGTCGAACATTAATGGGTGTCCTTTGCCATCTGTCACATCCGATCTTTCTTACACGTCTCATCCTCACCGTTCATTGCTTCTCCCTTACGTTTTTGGGACTTAGCCAAATTTTTGCCTCTCAATACCCTTCTTTTCGCATCTTTTGATACCCCGCACCATCAATCGGTTCCGGCCAAGACTCTTCATACCTCTTTCGCCTCGGTTGTTAAGCCCTAAAATACACCTTTTCGTTCCTCTGCGCCCCCGTCCTCCGTGCTTTCGACTTTTTCGTCTTCCGCCTTTGGCATCTCTCTTCGTTTCGCGACATCATTCCCATGGCTGCCCCAAGATTTTCTACACTTGCTCATCGCTCCCAAGGATCCGGCCCTTTTTGCATCTGTATCCTTCTTGGCGCCCACTTTTCGTGAAGCCCTTGTTGGCCCAAATAAAGAAGTTGCTGAACGACACCAGCTTCTTAATTCTCTCACATGGAACTTCCGCTCCAAATCCCCCGACCCTGTGCCAGCTTCATCGCCAATATCGTTAACAGCCCGCTAAGGTTACACCATCGCGGGTCGATGGCACCACTATTTCATTGACTCAACATTTGATTTCTGAGGTATTTCATATTCCCTTGCACACTCCTTTTGTGTATCATGGTCCGCTATACGTGATATTGATGTCACGTAGTTTGGTGCACCCGCTATCATGCCAATGTCCATCGCCCCGACCAATATCGACAAGCCTCACGAGACCTTTGTTAAATTTCTGTGGCGAAAATTCCTTGGGTATTCTATCAAGAACACCCATATCAATAAGCCTTTCTATAACCTGGTCCTCACTGCTACACACTCCAAACACCACATAGATTGGCCCCAAATGATGTTCTATCGTCTTCTCCAAGAAATGGACCGCCTTCGGGGTACCACTTCCATTTCTGAAGTTTCTGTGGGAGGGCACTTTCAAGCCCTCATCCGTCATTACTTCCCTCCCACACCACAAAATTCTCATAATTCCACTCAGCGCTCCCTTCCAATCACTCACCAAGTTGGCACATCACGCCCGTCTTCCCCGTCATGACCACGGTCACACTTTCGTGTCACCTTGTCTCTTCCTCCGCTACACCATCCACTTCACGCCATTTTTCCCCTGACCTCCCAAACCCGGGCAGCGCATTGGCTCCACCACCACAACACCCCGCCGGGCTTGTTGTATCAAGATCGGCCAGGATGCTCTGCTGCTGCTCTTAAGTTACAAGAATCCCAAGACGCTCTTATGAGCGGGGTTCAACGCACTCGAGGCCTCTCGATGCGGTACACCAAGACCTTCGCCGCAGAAGCGCCCCAAGTTGCAACTTTGAGGCCAAACTTCAAGACAAGCATGAAGCTCTCTTACGGGGCTCATGCCGATCTCAAAAGTACACAAGCTCAAGTCAGCCAACTCGCTAGAGATCGCCGGGCTCGGCTCGGTCAGAAATTCAGACTTTATTGGAGCACAACAAGTCCAAAGCCGCTCCTCGAAAGTACCAGGACGCAGATATTGCTAAACTCAATGCCTTGTACTCGGAATCGTGAAAATTTCAGCACTCAAGTTCAAAATCTTTCGGCCCGGGGCGCTCAAAGTCAGCCTCCTTGGACGGCTCGACTTTCTATTACTGAGACCTCTCGGCCACCTCTCTTCAAGATCACTTCTATGAGAGGTGCGTAAACGTAAAATACTTGATGACGCGGAGATTGCGGGTGGTTTCGTCTCAATACACCGGGGAAATCTTCCTCCCGTGTCAATCCTTCTCGGGGAACGGTCCGTGACGATCCGCCGCTACTTGAAAAGGACAATCGGATCCGTGATCTCGAACAACAAATTGCGGCAAGCTATTGATCTGGGATGAGGCTCAAGCAAAACTTGGCGCCCAGACTGCAATTCTTCACAGAATGCCAGTTGACTTCCCAGCTCCCTCCTGCTATCATGATTATGTGGTTGCTCGACGCCACCTCTTCCTTTCAAAGTGGCACGCGGCCGATGGCCCTGTGGATATTCCACTAAGCAGTGCTGATTTTCTTCGGATTTGGCCAGAACTCTCCATTGAAGACAAAGGGTTGTGGCTGCGGCCCTTGTCGCCTTTGATCTCATACACCGCGGCCGATCCGGACTTTCTCACCTTCGAGTGGTTCAGCCCATGGCTTACATCTTTCATGATTTCTATCCGGGTGATACACGGGAAAACTTTGGAAATGGGCCACGCCCGCTTTTTCGTGGTGACCCCATCTGCGCCAATGGGTGCTTCAGATAGCAATCCATATCTTGCGGATCCCGCCGCACTCCAAACTCTTCATCGAGGTACATGCACCGAAGCTTGCCAATCATTTATCCCTCGGCAAGCGGAAGCGGCCAGAACAAATTAGGAAGTATCTAGGACATCCCAAGATCTTCCCTATGCTCAAATTTATATGCAGCACTCGCGGGTTACAATCGGTTACAAGCTCGTTGGATAGCAAGACGGTCCCCACGGGATGGGATAGCCCTCTGTCAACTCAACTCTCACCGCTTCTCTTTGGGATCGTTGGTGTCGGGCACTTGATCCAGATCTCGCGAGCCAATTCCGGGGTGGAGATCAAGCCAAGAACCCACGCCCACGGGCATGGTTCCTTCTCCCTATGCTTCCCTCGGGCGCACCTCCACGCCCGGGTTCTGACTTTCGATTGGCGCCTTCCTTTTTGGACCAAGGTCATGGATGGTCATGCGGCCGGACACCACCTCGGATCTCGACGGATCTCCGGTGGGATCCACGTTTTGTTCGGCCGCTCACATTGGGAAGAAGGTGCCACTCGGACAACACCACCAATTGGATCTACATTGCTAATGAGCGTGGTTGGCAACAGCGCTGGCGGATGCGCTTCATGGTCTCAACACCTTCTTGCGGAATGCCTCCACCTCACCCGATCCTTGTCCATCTTCAAGCAGGATTTTGCGCCGCCCTCAAATGCATTTTGCTAAGCTCCTTAAATCGGCGTCCCATTTTTCATCGCAATCCAAATGCGGTCGCGATTGCCTTTGGCCTTGAGACTGTCTCCTCATGGAATGTCGATGACGTTTCTTGGGCGCCCACGCCGCCCTTGAAGACATGGTCCGCTCTCGCTTTCTTATAGATGCCGATCCCTGCCTTTGGCCAAAACACTCCTCAAGCTCTTCAATCACGCCAGGATCTCATCAGGCCCGGTACCATAATGGTGCCCGTCCTCACTCCCGTGGAGGATCACTTTGAGGCGATGGCTTCCGCCCTCGGCAAACGCTTCCTCCTTTTCTTCACTCACGAAAGTGTCGTTTGGTGGGGGAGTGTTAGTCCTGTGCCTCCCGGTATGAGGACTATTCATGCATCTGCATGCACCAGGTCAAGCTCAGGATCCCTCGGTCAACCACGGGTCGAGACATCCAAGGCTCATGAGAAGACCAAGCGGCGGAACCACGCATCAAAGCCTTTGGTCATCAACAAGAGCGCCGCCGGACAAGTGATCGAGTCACCGCCCGGGTCGGCGTCGGCGTGATTCTAGGCACTTCAAGAGGCACCGCCAACATTCACAGAATCAGGCCTCCTTCCGTGAGTCGGCACCGAGATCGGTCGAGTGTCTATATTGGGCCCAAGGCCATTGTACTATATATATGAGTAGAGTTAGCTCATAAGTTTTAGATGAGTTTTGAGTCTTGTCTCCTTTCAGTTTTTCTCTCTATTGCGAGAGCTCATGTATTTTCATCATTGATATCAAGGAAGCTTATCATCTTTCTCTCATTTTTTTCTCTTCTCTTCTTTTCTTCTTTCGGCCAAATCCCGCGTGACATAGTCCCCTGGACTCTCTGTTAGATCCACGGGTCCTCCGCAGGGTCGTCTTCAGGGAGTTCCGAACCCGGACCCCAAACACCCACCAAGGAGCTTACAATGGAGTTGATCAACTTCATTCTCGAGCGATTTGATTGTGGTCATGAGCCACCGATGGAAATTAATCCATCCGAATGTTATAGGAGACTTGCAATGAGGGGACTTCTTGAACCCTCCTTATTCCGGACGAGATGCTACAAAGAATTGAGGCCTCTTCTTTCGTCTTTGGATATTTAGCACACTCTCTGGATGCATACATATCGAGTTCATTCATGAAATTAAGGGGGACGATGTATGGCCTTATTAGGGGTGTACTACAACGAAAGTACAACGGTTTTGTGGAGTTGGGTCCGCTCTTCTTCCGTGAGTATCATCCCCGTGGAATTACTTTTTTCTAATGACTAGGTACCCCATATGGTGGGAAGAATCAGCTGGGAGGAGCGGAGCTCTTGACTCCCAACCCGTGATGCATGGGTTAGACCCGCAGGGGAAGGGGAAGGGGTTAGAAACCTAGGGGAAGGTTACTTGGACATAATTCCGTTACTTGCCGTTCTCTAAATGTTCTCTAATATGTTAATATATTCTCTTACATGTTAATATGCTCACTTTGATCTTGTGGTTCACCTTCTATGGAATGATTCAATTTTTCGACGGTGGGCCGCGTGCGTTAAATTGCCCGCCCTCACACGGTAATCTCATAGAATTTTCGCGACCGCGGGCCACCTGTGCGAAAATACCCTCACAAAGTAATTTATACCCATTTCGCACCGTGGCAACGGTGCATTGTAAGTATACATAGAGAATAGATACAATCAAAATACTTAGCAAGCAAACAAAATATACAACAAAGATCGTTTCATTAATATAAAACACTTTACATGCCTCGGAAGTAATTTGTCAAGGCAATATCCTGCCTCATTATTGTCACTCCGCATTCCACACAGTCTTCGAAGAACCTGACCATGTGATTCTCAGCGGCCTTGTGCAGAGCATCAAGGGCATCTGCAGTGAATCGAATCACCTGTTCTGGCATTGGAAAACTATAACCAGCTCTCCGGTACCTTGCACCATCCCTCTTCATCTTACTGTATCTATCCTGAACCACCTCCTTACATATTCTAGCCATTGTGAGCTTCGGAAGCACCCACTCCACGTGGTTCTGGAAGTGCCGGATTTCGCGCATCCATCTTAACTTTTGATTAAACGGCTGGCCCTTCTTATTCAGCTTAGGAGGGCCTTTGCAGAGAACCTGTTTCTTCTCGGTACCGCTTAGGCTTAGTCTTCCTCTTACGCCTCATCGGATTCCGCGACTACTGTGCCGCTCATCAACAGGAACCACTCGTGATCCGGTACTACGGTTTCGTGCATAATCGTCCGCAGTGTACTGCTTTGCCTCTTGCGTAGCGATATTTTCTTCTATTTGAGTTGTCACGGGGACACGGATAGGGACAATTTTATTACATAACATTCGGGGTTCAAAACCGCCTGAGCGACAATAGGAACGTCGGGCGACAGCACATCACGCAAAGAGGAACATCCCGGACATGCACATCCCGATGGTCATCCTCATGGGGCTTAGCATTCTCATTGTCGGCTCCAAGCAAGTCTGGCCCCTGGTTTATCTCCACCAATCCAACTTCCTAAGGCACTCTACGAGGAAGTCCGGTTATGTAATCTATCTCATTAGCCAAGACAGAGAATGTGTTAGGAGTTGGCGTCAAAGAAGCCATCAAACCGGGCCACACGGCGAAGGAATGGAGTGCCTCAAGCAAGTTGTCGGCTCCCCATCGAAGGAACAGCAACGTGGGTATGCGGTGCAACTACCACATCGGCGTTAACGGCGATGAAATCATCGAGCGAGGAACTCCATGACGTATACGGGTGTTTGCCCGCGAAGGTTCCTTCTCCGACTAAATGGCCGAAGAGAACAGTGTAAACACGCCTTTGGCTCGGAAGGTATGTCTCTAAAAATCTCCTCTGCGTCATTGGCAACATTCTCGAACTACGGCGTCCGGACACGCTTGATGGATGTTTTCTCGCCCGGAAGGCGGTGCTCGTTACGGTTGTTAGAAGTAATCGACATAGTTAGTGGCGCCGTCCCCGCCGTCTTCACCATGATGTGTGCGCCCGCACGCCTTCTCTTAATTCTTTGGTTGTTGGGATTGTTAGATCCGGCATTACCGCTATTCTGTGCCATTGTCTCTGAACTGTAATGCAACAAATGAGTGGACAAGATTGATAAATATGCAATGTAATGACTTATAACAAATATCAAAAGCAGCCAACATCGATAACAAAGATAATTATATAAAGAGTACCGTTGCTACCCGTAAAAACGGCAAAAGATAGCCACGAAACAAATGCTTTTCGCGCCGCGGGCCACGGTGCGAATAGCGCTTAATCTATAACTAATTCCCAATTTCATTCGCATCGGTAGCCCTGCGGTGAATAATACTTGTCATTCAAAGAATTGAATACCAACTAAGTTCGCACCATGCCCACGCTGCCAACCTAACATATTTGAAACATTATAGTTGCACATCATGGTCAATAGTTATACATTAATATGAATTTATTCATACAATTGATTCCCCAGAAGTATATCTTCTACCCCGCCTCGATCCTTGTGGATCGCCACCGCCTTTAACTTGTCTCTGGCTGCACTAGAGCTACACCATATCTGTTTCTTTTTTTCTGCTCAACTTTTCTCCTCAATATTCTAGCCAACGCCGTGTCTTGTTTAGCTTTATCTTTTTCTCTAGCTTGCGGATAATCCTTCTATAGAACCATTGGCACATCATTTGCAATGAGTTACCCACACGAACCTCGATGTTGTGTGAACCTGAAAAAAGCATTCTTGGCTTGCTTATGTGACTTCTCCATTCCCTGCGTATTCCATATTCCCAAGCTCCCGTACTTTTTTGGCAAACCACAAGCCATGGGCGTGAAGTATATGAATGTAATGTGTGACATTGCATTCTCCCCATGCTTGTATAACGACTTCGTGAATTCGATTCTTGCTACACGAATTCATCTAACTTTCCACCCACCATTTTTTCTCGCCATCAAAGTTACGATTGACCGCCTCGGATTACGCCACGCTTTAATTTTCTTTAGTTTTGCCCTCCCCGTGAAGTACGGTCATCTTCTGCTTCCAGCAAGTCCTTATACCCCTCCCACTTTCCAGTTGGCAATGATCCATTCTTACGTAATTTAGTACAAGGCAGAAATCTCTTCGCTTTCACCCCACCCATAGATGGTTTACAAGGAACCTTGCCCCTTCTTAGGATCTTGCAGGGATTTTATAGTCACCACCATGAAGACCAAGATCAGAAAGCACGTTCTCAACATCTTTCATACACTTTTCTCTGGCTGATTGTGGAGACTTATTCCAAGCAAAAAGAATGCTCATGTACACCATCTTATCCACTATTCTTAGAAAGGCATGGAGAGTGCAAATATGTACTCTCTTCACAGGAATTGCAAGTACGGGGATCAAAGTTTTGTCCTCCTTCTCACGCGTTGGTTCAGCATCCTGGTCACATTCGAGAGTACTCATTCCCTTCCCCTTATCATCTACCCTAGCATACAAACAGTAAGGACATGCATGGGCAGCAATAATAGTAGGAATAGGTGTCTGCTGAAAGACCCACTGAAGAACACCATGATTTTCTTCCGGTACTTGAAATATCCCTATCCACCAAATATGGTCCGTTTCACCTTTGATCAGTTCCATCTCATCCAACTTTATAGCAATTTGGAGTTTCCCTCCACATTCTTCCACTTTCATATCATAGAAGTTTAACTAATGAAGAAGCATTTTAGAGAGATCCATCCAACAATTATTCTTCTCATTAAGAACAAATAGATCATTTCCGGAGCCACCCTTCTTCTTACTTTTCCCAGTGATTAGTGATCCCAAGTGCACGGATGTGGTGATCTGGTACATCTCTCCCAAATGTTCGTGTATTTCTGCATTCCTCTTTGTTCTGCTTGCTCTGACATAATTGAGTCTTGGCAGTATGGTCTTCGTAATACCCTGTTGCTTGATACCATCCTGCAAACATCTAAAGAGAGCAATGTAAGCTTGTCGACTGATACCCACATTGTCACATAATTCTTGCATGTTATCAAAGACTTTGACTCTTTCCCAATTCAAGAAGCACTGCTCAAAGAATGACTTTTCTTAAATGGTTAGCTCAGGAAGCTTCAACATATCTATAACATCATCTTTAGTTACAAGCTTTTTCAACAAACTAGCCATATTACAAGGTTTTCTCTTCTTCTTTTCAGCCATAGTAGGATCCACCAGATTTTTAATAGCGTGGATTCTTCTTCGAGAGCCCCCACCACTAGGGGCAAGTATATTTAGGACCTTCAGTTCTTTTTTCCTCTCCCTCATGCCCAGTGGTGTCATTTTTAGTCTTTTTAACTTCCTCTCCAGTTTGTCATTGTCCTCAGAGCATCTCTTCAATCCTTGTTTAAGTGACTCCACCTCCATAAGCAACCTTTGATTGGAAGCTTGCAGTTCTTCTGTATTCTTAGACCTGTTGGTTAAGAAATAGTTACACTGTTGGAGGTAATTACAATGTGCTACCATATTGCAATGCACTCCACACAATTGATTGTACATTGTTCTCAAATGCACATCGAAATTACTTGAAATATTATTGCAATAGCCAAGCAGACCTTGATTACCCTTACAGGCAAAATGAATAAGCCCCGATGGAGAATGAAATTCAGGATGTCTTCTTGGTGATCGGATCGATGGGATCTGATTCCCCACGCAGCGCCGAGATCAATATTCATTGCACCAGAAGCTCGAAGAGCATTCTCATCGACCTGTTCCTTCCGATTATATTGATTTTTGTAGGGCAAGCAGTTCTTGGGCACCTCCACAATTCAGATTCAAAAAAGAATTACTCATTGTCATTGGCCGAAATTAATAGAACAGTTACCCTCGCCATAGATCGAATTCAGAGTCGCGTGATCGCTTTCCGAGCTCCACAGTCCGGCGACCAAATTGATGCAATTCTTCGCCAAAATACGAAGGAAAACTAGAGAATTCCTTCGGATTTGGGTGAGGATTGACATCAAAACTAAATTCGAAATGCCCTCCAAAGCTTTGGCCCAATTGAGACATTCTTGAGGTGTCCCGCCGGGCTACTCCTTGTAGCTTCAGTTCGGTGGGAAGGTGGGGGAGGAGGGATTTAGGCGTAATGAGTAAAACAACAAGTAATAATGACGTTTACCAGGTTCGGTTGCTCCAGGGCTGAGGTTCGGTTAAGGTTCGTGGGGGCTTTTTGCCCATACCTGCAGGTTCGGGTACCAACTAAAATCCAAATTTGGGAATGGCTTACAAGGGCGTTAATAGACTCCACCAAACCTCTAATGCATCTTGCAAATAGCCCAAGGAACTGAGATTCCATTACCAGCGGCAGTTTGGGTTTGGGATTAGGCTCGGTTTAATGTGTAATTGCCATAAATGCTGCTGTAACTAACGGGGGATGAGGGCTGATGAGGGTTGGGAGTTGGAAGTTCCAGCGCTGATGGCAGATTTTTGATTAACTACCACTGATGTGTGGAATCCCATGCTTGTGCCCCTTGCTTGTCCTCTATGCCCTACACAATGGAGATAGGGTCCGCATTTGTTATTGGCGTGCATTTTCATGCTGCCATGTGGCAGTTCCCTCCATTGCAGAATGGAAGTTGGGTTAATTCATTCAGCTTGACTGGTTGCACAGGTTTAGGTTTATGTTTTGTTTTTGGTTTAGCTGCCGCCGACCTCTTTGAAGAAAACCTCAAAGCTCTGAGCTCTCATTTTTGTTTATTGCAGGTAAGTTATTCTCCCTCGCAGGTGCCGGATCTTTGAGGTTTTCTTCGCAGGTGCTTTTATTCTTCGCAGGTATCGGACCTTTGAGGTTTTTCTTGGTAGGTCTTTCTTCGGAACTCAAGACTGAGATGCCGGAGCTCTGAGTTTTAAGTTCTTTGCAACTTTGAGTTTAGGTAAAGTCTGCCGAATTTGAGTGCGAACACCTTTGCTAAATCTCTGTAAGATTTGTTGCCAGATTCGAAACCTCTATTTGCTAGACCTCTGTTCTGCCGGATCCTAAACCTATGTTTTTGTTCTTAGATCCTAAACCTCATTCTTTTGCTTATCTTCTGTTTTTGCTACCAGATCTTAAACCTCTAAAATGCCTCTATTTCTATTTTGTAGGTGAATGCAGGTTGGTCCTCCATTCCCAGTTTGCATGTGACTTGCTCCTAGCTAATGTCGGTCGCGGGACCCCATCTGCAAAACTGGGAATAAAGTCCCAACCTTCATTCCCCTATACATAGATCTGGATATGGTTTGCTCCAGGTGTATACATTCATATATGTGTCCTTTCATATGGACTAGTAGTGCATATAACATCTTGAGCCGGCAAAATATCACACAACCATATCCAGCTTTCTTATTCAACGTAATTCAATTCGAACTGCTAATCATTAGTATCATACTAGCTATTTATATTCATGTTTATTTGGCAGAGTCGAGAGTCCATTAGATGCAAAGAGCTCGATAATACACATGGACATACTGCAAGATCCAATAACATTGTACCTGACCATACTTTCACATCGGAATCAATGCTGGATTAAGTGTATATGGTAGATGGGTCAATACTGAGGGCATTATAACTGCTGCTAGAGTGGGAGCTGCTTGGCCAGACCATCCTCGACATCTTTTAGTGCTGCTTTTGCCCTTCCAGCTTGCCTTTTGCCACTGCCACGCGGCTTTCGCTCTTTGCACGCACGCCTGCCACCCTTTTGCATATACGCCTGCACATACGCCCTGCCACCCTTGCTTTCTTTTGCGCATGCCCGTCACCTTTTGCAATGCGCTTTTGCGGTAGCGGTCGTATTTGCGCTCATACCACACACGCGCGCGCCCGAAACTTTGCACCGCCTGCCCTCCCTACCGCTGCGCCACACGCACAGCGGATTACTGCCTGCTAATCAAGTTTTAATTCTTGATAGTAAGATCAATATTTCTTATTAACTAGTTATGATCTTCCATCTCAAGTTCAATCTATAAATGCATGTTTGTGTATCATTTACCATGTGTATCTAGTATTGTCAAACATTCTTGTACAGTTATACTACCTCTTATTTATAACAAGATAAACGAGGGGGAATACTACATCTTGGTTATTGGATCCGTTATGACGAGCCTAATCATGACCCATGCACTCGTTGATAGACACATATGACTATATAAAGGGCCCAGGTTGTTTGGCATTAGAAAGTGTTGGTAGCTCCGTGAGAATGGAGAAAAAGTAGGAATGTCTTCTCCACGAAAAATGTGGACAATTGTTCACAACAACTTAAGAAGATGCAAGATGTGGAATGATTATATCATGATCCAAATATCATTCAAAAACCGAACTGAAATGTTTTTATAGACTAGTAGATGCATATCAGCATCTAGCACTAACAATTGACACATAAGCATATATGACTATGAATTGTGAGCTATCGAAGTATGAAGCATCCTTATCTGTTGTTATCTTGATATATTTACCTTCATATCAATTCAAATTGATCGCAAAGTTGTCGAATCCATCTCGATATTTTTCTTAACAATTCTTGCCACAAAATATTCTCTGTAAAAACCCTTGAGTGTTTTTTAGCACTTTTGGCCCACTTGCCATCTATTTTTAGGGCTCGTGTAAGCCAAAGGAGTTGAATTCATCCAAAAATACCACATCTAGCTCAATATAAAAATTGTTCTCTGTTTTGATCAGTCTTGACTGTATTTTGCCAAATCCAGCTACAAAAAATACTTTTACATACCCAAATGGGAGTCTGATCACTTGCCTCTCTTCTTTATCACCATTGCAACATATTTGCTTTGGAAATCCTCAAAAACACGCTTGGCAACTCCAAATCTCATTTTCTGATCACTGTTTCCCATGTTTGACTTCTATTGACCAAATTTTGACCTCACTTTGAGATCGAATAACTCTTAAATTTAGTCTCTGACTTAGTCAGGGGTTTTACCATTGGCTGCCTACAACTTTTTTGACCAAGTCTATAGTGTTTGACTCGAGAAATCAACCTATATCTCATCACCACATCTGTTTTGGTAAAGGTACCAGTTTTTGGAAATGGGAAAGGTATAGAACTTCAAAAATTTGAAATACTCTTTAAATTTATCTTGCATAGACTGATCACCTTAAGTGATCTGGAGGTTCTAACCCCAATTTGAGTGGAAACACAGATTGGTTCCTTGTGGTTGACCTTTAAGCCAGGTTTAGGGTCAAGATTTTGGAGGTTCTACTGAGATCTTCTTGGATTTCAGAACTCATGGCTCCAAAGCAAAAATTTCCAGCGAACAAGAACCATTAGAAGATATTGATGCACCAGATCATTGCAGAGAAAGGCCATTGCCTTCAAGTTTCTCAACTAGCTTACTTCAGAACATGCCATACCAATTCGAGTTGAATGTCCCTGTTCCTTTGCCTACCTTTGATTCCAGCATGAGTGCTAACAACTTTTTGAGAATATTTCAAGACTATTACAGGGATTATTCAAGAAAGGGTGCAAGCTTTCAGAGTTTGAGAAATGTTTCAAAGAGAAGAGTGAAGCTGGTGCTTGGTTAACTTATGAGAAGTTAATGGGTACCACCTCATGGGATGAACTCGTAAAGAAGTTCCTGGACAGGTTTGGTAAGTTAGCTGCTCCCAAAGATTTGGTTAATGAGTTGCAAAGTTTTTCTATACATGCAGGGGAGAGTGTGAATCAGTACAAAGAAAGATTTAGCACATTTATGAGCAGGTGTCAAAGAGCACAAGTCACAATCCCAACACTTTTTTTAGTTACTGCTTTCATCAATGGTTTGGAAAGAAGACCAGATATCCAAAGGAAATTGCTCAAGTTCCAAGCTGATGAAGGATTTGATTCCATATACAAAGTTTTTGCCAAAACCACTGATCTGACTCAAATGCTCTCTACTTTGCCTGATAAGCACCATATTTCTCACCATGGCCATTGATCCTTTTTACCCTGATGCTACTGATGCACATTATGATCATCACCCTTCCATTCCAGTTTATGCCATACAGAAAGAAAAGAAGAAATCTAAGGAGGAGGAAGCTAGTTCTCAAGTTGCAGAGGTTAAATCAGACCTATCTAAGGTTACTGAAGCTTTAGCAGAATTAACCAAACAACTGGTTAAACTCAAGGCTGCAAGATGGAAAAATCCCGCAGGCCTTGGAATGTTCTAGCTAATGCGTGAAGAGTGAAAATATTTAGCAGAGAAGAATCGAAATCCCTGCTCTGCCTTGGCTGCCCTACAACTGCATCGGCCCTGGAGTTTTGGCTTGGAAGTCACTGCTTTTCCTTTTCCTTTAACTGCTTTTCCTTTGATCAATGCCTGTTGTTGCTTGATTTTCCTTTTCCTTTACCACTGCTTTTCTTTTGAGCAATGCCCGCCGCTACTCCATTAACCTCCTTATGTCAGACAAACAGTTAGCCAAAGGCAATGGCTCAGGTTCGATTTCAATGGGCCTTGGCTGTTGCTTTTGTATCTTCGTAAGGTGAGTAGTAGAACATTGAACACACTGCACTCCATCCAGCATGAGAGGATTTATATTTGGCTATGTAAGTTACCTGACCTCTGCCGAAGCAGCTCCTGTTTCCAGCAGCAAGTATGCCAGAAGCTGGGCAACAGAAATAAGTTATTACCCACATGGCAATGCCTGCTGCTCGATTAACCTCCTTTGAATCATTTCAGGATGAATAATGCTAAGATTGAGTGAAGGAAAAAATACCCAATAACGATTGATGAGGAAACTACAAGGGCTCTGCAGAAAAAACAGAGTTTGGGAACTTAAAATTACAGAAATTTAAAATACAAGGGGCCTGGAACTTACGTTCTATTTGCCATGTTTCTTCAAGTATCCCACATCATATCCAAACATAAGCCCTCCATTGGCAGCCAAGATACACGCCACAAAGAGGTACTGTGAATTTTTCGACATGATTCACCGTCCGATTATCCGATTATCCCTCCTTGCACAGCAAAACCATCCGCCATCTCTGCGGCTTCTGCAACTCAAAATTGTTGAGGCTGTGCTCAAGAACGAAAGAAAAACATGAAGAGAGGCTTATATGAGCAATAAGATATATATGCATTTTGGGTCTCATGTAATGCTACAAAAGTCCACAACAAAGGACTGATGAAGCTTCTTCTGAGATGTAATCCATGGAGACGATGGAGACGACGTTGCAGACACGCATCAAGTTGCAGACACGCATCACGTTGGAGACTTGGTTGCCTTCTCGAACCGCATGCAAGGACTGTGCAATGTGCCAGCGGCATTAACACCCCCTTGATATTTTGGTTAACATGCCTCATAATTTGTTAGAAATGGAACCATTTAAAACTTTATGTTTCGACTAAAATAATTTTGAAGTTTTTTGCACACCAAAGTCCTTTCATGTTTTCTCTCACACTCAAGGTACGTGGACACTATGTCACGGAGATAGGAACTTAATATAAGACAGAATTTAGATAGCAAGAATCAATTATAGGGCAAGGATGGAGCTAAGACAGAATCAACCAGCACAGACATATTCAAGGTAGGCAACTGTAAGGCTTCAGATTAAGATAGGCAATTTGTTGGGCTTAGAAGACGGCTGGAGAAGAACTTCCTAACAAATCTATAGAGCTTCTGATATTTAAAGCAGAAGCGAGAGGTTTTCTCCTGAATCACCTTATTAGACCTTTGAAATATCTATCGAGAAAAGGCAAGTGTGGATGCAAAGCCTTTCGTTTGGGTATGTTTCATAAGTTGGCCTATTTGTGGAGTGAGAAACCAATTTTGGATGGATCAGGTCTTTGCACGATATTACGTTAGATGCCTTGGTCAGAAGCGGACGTTGATCCATTATCAACAATCTAATTCTTTAAAGTTATTTTCAACCTTAGGTTTTAACCCTTAAAATAAATATTCTTTTTAACCCATATAACTATCACCCAAAACATATGATATGTTGGGCAAGTTAGTGTTGAGGCTTAGCCACTCCCCTAGCTGGCATAAAAACCATTGGATGTAAATGAGTATGGACACCCCCCCATACCCTGCTTGCACATACAATAACATAAAGCGTGACAAGGTGGTGCCCATAGGGGATCAAGAAAAACATACAAATTTTGGAGAGCATGGGACCAAGGGTTATGGGCGACCCCCACCCAGGCCCAAAACCTACTGATTATCATCGGATGATTAAAAATAATGACAAAAAATGAAAGAAATCCAAATCATAACAGTCTAATAGTGGGAATCTCGTGGTCATCGATCATAGCACCCATCTATCATACGGGCACAGAAACACACGGTAATAATACGGGTTCAACTCCTGAATGTTCTCTAATTGTGTTCTTAAATTGATACATACAACTCTAGCAGTTCTAGCATGCCTGGAACTCACACCAAGCGAGTAAAGAGAAATGTTCGCGGTGGCCTTCGCCGCCGCGATAAATTTCTTGTAGCACTAAATATGACTTTCATGTTGGCACACAATGAAGGAGATCCAATTGAGAGATCGATATAATGTTGATATTATATTCAAATCTACAAGGTTAAACAGCCTTTTAGTTTACCTCCTAATATGTGCATTACAAATGATACGTTACAGTGCCCCTTTGAGCTAGAGCATGTTGTTATCTCTAGATAAAGGGGAGGGGACTAATAATATGGTCTTTATTGTACAAGACTGAGAAATGTTTTCTCTTGGGTGGATTCGCAAAGCCTAATGAATGGGACATCAACTTGGACATGGTAGGAAGAATCTATGTTGTTAAGTCTCAGAGAAAAATTATGTAGCTAGGTAGGTATGTATTGAAATTTCGTTAAAAGCATAACTAATTTCATTCTAGAAGCATGCTAGCAAAACTAATCTCATAAACCTAGGATTCATCTGATATTCTAAATTATGCTTATGCAAATTTGACCTTAAGTGCAACACTGATTGGAAGCTTTTATTATCCCTGTTTTATTCGTTGACAACTTGTCTTGCCTTGTTTTATTATCCATTCGTTGCCTTGGTTTTCGTCCCTTTATTTTTTTTCGTACCTTTGCCTTCTTCCGTCTAAACTATTTGGTCCAAAATTTTTCGTCCAAATCTTTATCGCCTTTATTGCCTTTTCCGTCTAAATTCTATTGCCTTTCTTCATTGTCCAAGACGTATCCTTTCTTCATGTCCCTTTCTTATTTTATTTTATGTCTCTTTTTTGTTTTCGTGTGATGGCTTCATTATGGTTGAAAAGACTAACCGCCAAATGTTACCGCTATGACAAGTAATAACACCATTTGTTCGACCATAATGAAACCATAACAAACCATAACAAATTGAACTGCCAAATCACACCGCTATAACAAATAATGGCATTTAACGTTCAAATTTCGAGATTCCTCAAATTGATAATTATTGTAGCATTCAAGTTAAATCACTGTTATTTCCAATATGGCTACATGAGATACATAGATTTTGGCCTTCAGTGCAACAGGTGTGATTATCACTTCACGTGGCAAGCAATTAAGAATTTTTCATCTTTCGTGAAAGGAGACTGCATATTGAAGAAGAAATGGTTGTGCAATACCTTTCAATTTCATGCAGGAAGTCTGTGTGTCATACAATCCACAAGCGGAAGAATGGACAAGTCTATACATCTTGACGAGTCCCTAAATAATGAAGGTCAGTTATCCTATAAAGCATTTGTTCCAAATGGAAATTTTATCTCGGTGGAAGGAGCACTAATCCCAATTAGCACTCTTGAAACCCCAATTGAAATTGATAGCCCCCCAAAGGAAGCTGGTCTTATGTGCAAGAAATCTATATCAACATTTCAAATTTGGGGTGCCGAATCTAGCAAATTGAAGAGAATCTGTGAGTCAGTTGCCAAACCAATTGTGATTGACTGCCTTCCATCATATTACAATGGCACTATTGTCTTTGAGATGCCTCCTGATGTTTTACAATCAATGCCTGGCATGGACTAAGGCTGATATGCACATTTGGAGCAAGCCCGAGAAAACAAGTCACTCTTTTGATGGTATAGATGTTGTGGGCATTTGAAGTGTATGAATCCTATTTGTGACTATCTATTATCTAAAGGTCACTCCAATGAATTCCAATGGAAAGGGACTCTGAAAAAGGTGCCTAATATTGGATCTTTGAATAGCATGGACGGTGCATTGGCACGTGAATATTGTGAAGAACAACTTTCATGTATTGCTTTGTGTAATTGTCGAATATAGTATATGTTGCCTGAAAATTCCCACCAAGCAAGACTGGTCTTGCATGTTGGAAAACATGAGCACCCTATAAGGTCACCATCTAGTTGAGATGCATTGTTTCAATGCCAAAAGATTATTGAAGACAAATCAAGTGCATCTATAATAAAAAAAGTACCGAAGGAGATAGAGCGAGAGGTTGCTGCAAAGATTACAATCAATAACCTTATCTCGCCTGAAGAAATATCTGCAATGCATATGTGGGACCAAGATAGAGTTAACATCCTACTTAAACAACTGGAGCCTTTGTGCAAAAAGAAGAAGGTATGCTTGTTTATAAGTATTTGTTTATAGTTATTTGCCACGATACCTTTTTATATTGTTTATTTTGTCTTTAGGATACGCCAATGGATAAACAAGACGATTGATAAACATAGTCATAAAAAAGATGAGGTTGGAAAGATATTATACTTAAAGCAGCACTGCAAGTACCAATTCTTCCACGGCTCCAAGTTTCCCTATTAGTATCATGATGAACAAAATTTTAGGTGTTATGTCTTCAAAATGTCAACCACAGGTGCAGGGTCTGGTGTAGAGTTGTGAATAGAATGCGACCGGGAGGTGATTTGGAAAATTGTTGGGTTCATTTTGACCATGTGAAACGTACTCACGGATGGACAACTTTGGCTTGTCATGTTTATGATTCGAGGTACAACATGTCATATGGTGTAGTGTTATATTGATTATTTTCATACTTGTAATTAACTCTATGCTTGTACTCTTGCAGTATGCGCTGCTTGCTATCTATAGCAACTTGTGAAATGAAAACTGAAGACACGGAATCACAAGTTAAATTCTGGAAGAAACTGAATCGCATCATGGTGCAGAAAGGATTTAAGTCAGCGCAGTTTAGAGGATTCATGGCAGATGAAGCAGAAGCCAATTGGAATGCAGTTCGTACTATTTTTAATAACGGAGAACCAATGGAAGGGAGAGAACATGGATGCTTGTTCCATTGGGAGCAATGTCTTCAAAGGCATACAAACAAGTACATATTGCAGGGGCATAGGCAAGAACATCTAAATCTATGCAGAGCGTGGAGGTCTGCAGAAACTATGGAGGAAGTAGATGTGGCATTTCTAAATATAATTTCTTGATGGTCTGGAAAGGCTAGGCCACTTGACATTCTAACACTAGGGTCACGGCTTGCTTGGTGGCACCAGAGAGCAAGTAGTTTGGGTAATTTCATGAATGAAGGTATCGATCTTCTTGCAGCAGCTCAAATTCCAAATACAAATCTGTCTGAGTCTATGTATGAAAGTTGGTTAGCATCAAGAGGCTATGTTACTAAGATAAATTTATATAATGCTTGTTTGCAAGATCTAACAGAATCGGTCATGCAAAGTGCAAAGTGTAAATCTTCGAGAGAACATAAATTTGTAGGTACGGGGGACGAGGGAATGGGCCGGTTTGCTTCACAGATTAAGTGCTCCTAGTTCTAACAATGTGACACCTTCAGCTGGCTTGGACGCAATGAATTCAGCTCTCTTGCATACAGGAGTTCGGCCAGTGCACCCAGGGTCAGGGGGTAACAATTAAACAATTCTTAAGCGGACAAGAGATAGCTCTGAATATAACCGCCACATTGATTTAGGTAGTCATAGACCGGATAAGAGGGCTTACACATTTTTAGGAGGCAGACAAGATGCTTGACTAGATGGAATGTTGTTTTTGATGATATCAGCTATATGTTGTTAATGAGTATGATGCTCCAGCTGAGCAGTGGGCAATAAGGAGAACTGAGCCAGGTAGCAGAGTGAGGTGCCAAGGAAGATTGGGCCCTAATTGCAGGAAATGTAGTAGATACATTAACAAGGTCTCAACTAAATCTACTAATGCACCAAGTTTTACAGGAAAGAGAAAAGCTAATAGGAGAGAGGTCACTCAAGTACTATGGTTTTGTTCTGTCAATGCACAACATACCATTAACACACAACTACCATTAACATTATTAACACAAACCATTGCATTTAACACATTTAAATTAAAATCCCCCTTAAACCCCCTTTGGTTTGGGTGCATATTCACACGGGGGGTTACTCCGGGCAATGAGAGCTGTCGAATGGGCATATTTGCCCTTTATTCCAACATCTGGACCGTACATAGCGATCCTCGTTTGTAGGGTATGCATGTACAAGTTTTTGTATACTGTATATTAAGGTTTGTAAAATACTATAAGGTTTGAGATAATATACTTAATGGTGTTGATTTTATACATGTATTGTAAATTTTTTAGGGCTCTCGCTGCCCTATGCAACCCCCCTGTGAATATGCACCCAAACCAAAGGGGGTTTAAGGGGGATTTTAATTTAAATGTGTTAAATGCAATGGTTTGTGTTAATAATGTTAATGGTAGTTGTGTGTTAATAGTTTATGTTAACTAAAAAAATTTTCGGCCCCTTCGGGGCCTTAAGGATGGTGTAGGGGTGTAGATATAGACATTACCTAATACTGTAATGATGGATGATATATCATAGCGTCAAATACAATATGTCATATATGACCATAGAAAGATAAATTAATATGTGAAGCAACAAAAATTGAGATTTGGGACCATCATATTATAGTGTAGTTTGTAGTTATAATATGTCATAATATAACCATAGAAAGATAAATTAATATGTGAAGCAACAAAAATTGAGATTTGGAACCATAGTATTGTAGTTTGTAGTTTAAATATATGAAAACCTCTTCTTTACTGTTGGAGATAGAGATTCAATGTATCCAGCCATTGTCCCTATATAAGCACTACAAGTATGGGCAAAACACAACAATCGTGAAGGCGGCTATGGCAATGGGACTATGGAACTTGATGGAATGCGGCAAGGTAAACGATACTCCATACTATCCACAAAGGTTTGGCAAACTACAAGCGTCGATTAACGTGAAAAATTTCATAATCTTTGATCAAAGCTTTGCCATTCCAAAGATAATGCCTCGGGTTTCTATCGAATCTAGCACGAGCAATCGACCTTGGGGATAGATCCAAACAAAGGAATATAGAACTTTATCAATGAGGTGCGCAAGCTCCATTTCTTTCAAAAACAAAATCAGTCCCATTTGTAAGATTATAAGTCATGGTGGTAAGAGTACTATTGTCACATTTGCCTTTGCTTTACTATAATCAAGTCCCTTGAATGGTGAAACCCAATATACCCAATGAAAACTTGAAGCAAAGGAACATAACCCCTGACTTGGCGTTATAAGTAAATCTTCACAAATAATGTTCTTTGCATATGTCTACCATAAAACATCTTATATAAATCTCATATAAAATGAACAGTATAACTAATAAGTAGATCCATGGCAGAAGTTTTGCAAAATTTAAATATAGAAAGCACGCTCACCTTTTAGTGTTGGAGATAAAAGAGGGATTCTATAGCCTTGATGAGTTATAGCCATGATCATTCGCAGTAGCCCTGTTTTGCAACCAAATCAAGCGGAATTCGCAACCCAAAAAAAAAGTACTTTCTTTGGTTTTACGCAACAAAGTAGATTATAAAGATATGCATAGAATGTTTGATGTTGCAGCTGCACGAGTTTGTATATAGCAGAGCTCTACTGTTTGAAGCTTGGCTCTGTTACCTCTTTTGAAGTTTTTTTCCAGTAGCCCAACCACGGATTGCAGAGACTCTGAAAGCAAAACACCAGTAAAAAACCTGGGAAGACTTTGCTGCCCTTGAAAATTAGCCTCAAAACACCAGAGACTTGGGTGGATCTGCTGCTCTTGAAGAAATCGTCCTGGAGCCAGCCCTAAGAAAACCAAAAGCAAAGAGCAAATGGCTCTGTGCTTTGAAGGCAGTGATTAACATACCGGAATGGTTTCGTCCAAAAGGAACAGAGAATGATTTTATTAAAAAACACAAGGCTTTCTAGTGGGTTCAAGAAAGATCCGAATATATAATGAAACAAAATCTTGGCGAGGAAGATAAATGATCACGGATGAAAAGGGCCGATTAGGCAGACTAAATGCTTGGCGGATCTTATCTCGAACTATGGAAGAAAGAAATGGAAAAGCGGCGAACCGCGTAGCAAGAAATATGGGAACACGAGGCAAAGCAGAATATGAAGCACATCCCAGCTAGAAGACAGGAAACACTAAAAGCGACCAAGATTCAGGAACCACAGTGAGAACCCAGGAAAAAAAACACCAAGTTGGAACTTCAACTAGCCTTGAGCTCGGATATCGTCTGTCTGCAGTATCCAGAAGAGAAAACCCATTTTTTGCTGTTGAAATCAAATGCTCAATTGGAAAGAAGCTCTGGAAAAAATTTTGGATTCACCGGACCAAAGTCTTAGGCCGCCTATATTTCGAACCTGCACAGATGTCTTGAAGTATATGGTGAAGCATGCCATCGTTCTATTCCGGCTGAAAAATCGACACCCTAAAGCAAAACCTAAAGCAATACCTCTCGAGCTCTGCATGCCGTGTTTTTTTTTTTTTTTTTTTAAGGGGTTAAACCATTGGCAAGTGCCATAAAAAAGTAAGGAGTGCGTATGCGCACTCTAGATGTACGCATTAGTACATCCACAAGAATACACCATGAAATCATATAAAAACCTTAGGGAAAAAAGTATAAAAATACAAAAGCAACCCCCTGTTATTATGCTACATATTGCATGCATAGTACATACTCCTGCTAGACCTGCAGATTGACCAGTCTCTATAGGAGTCAACATCAGTAAAGAAGAATTGCAGATCTTAGAGAAAGGAAATTACAGTATCAGAGGGGGGTCAAAGCATAGAGGTGGGGGACACTTTTTATGTCCTGGACACTTGGTGCTTAATGGGTGCTTTCTGGGGACCTTTTCTTTGTATCTTGGAAAAATATTTTTCTTTTATTTTTTTAATATTTTTTCTTGAAACGCATTAATATTTCGCCTTTGAATACAAATTTTTAGCTTTAACGGAGTTACAGAAAAAAAGATAAAAATAAATAAAATTTTCAGCACTGGGTGCTTAGTGGGTGCTTGGCTGGCGTAAAAGTGCCCCCCAGCTCCATGCTTTGACCCAGGGATCACTACATGCAACACTACAATGCTTCTGCTCATACTAATCAAGAATTTGCGAGAAACACATTCATGTGAAGTAGAAGCATTGGAACTATGGAACGGTTTGGAAAACGCATGAATCGTCGAACCAAATTGGGAAAGGAGGCTGAAATCATGTTGAAGCAAGCTTTGCAATTGGAATGGCGTCTGGTGTCCAAGGAGGTTATCACATCTCAGTTGAATATTGATTACTATATTCAACGTCCTATTGAGATATATAGGGTAAGCATTTGTAAATATCTAGCATGCACATGCCCAGATTTCATGGCTAGAGCAATCAAGAAACACTATATTCCATGCAAGCATTTGATGTATGTATTCATTAAAATCCTGAGTCTTGATCCAAGGGTATTCCTACACATCATTCAACCAGTTATTGCGGATGATGTGCTGCGCATTATACTTGCACAGTAACCAAACTCATTCAAGCTTATTACATTGCTTGAGCCTTATCATATAGTAACGGATTGTAAGTTATGTTTTTTTGGGTTGCCCCTAGGGGGGCAAGCCCTTGTTTATGTAGGTTTATGGCATATTTCAGGTATATGCCAGTATATACTAGGAATATGCCAATGACTGCTCCAAACTTACTATTGGGTGTAAACTCGCGGTGGACGTTGTTGCAGGGCAGCCACTTTGGAACCGGCTAACCGGTGCCAGGTCTGTATCTACGCTTCACCGGTGTTGGTGCAAGTAAGTAGCCGGGTTCGGCAACAATGCACTTATGTTCGCCGAATTCTATTACCGAGGTATGTGGTATGCACTTTGCACAATGGTTTGGGGTTTATGTCAAGAATGTATAGATCTCTAAGGTCCAGGAATTCTGACCAATATAAGTAGGCATGTCGATTCAAGGAAACTGGGATGGTTGGACGGAGCATTGGTGGAGATGCCCATGTCCACAAACTTGGCTTATAGCTTAGTGCTCAATTGCACCAAACAAAAAAATCTGGAACATGGTAGGCCTATTCAGTCCTTTATTACCCAGAGTGGGCTTGATTCAGTTGCTTTCATAGCTAATCACCTCATTGGCCTGTTTGCCTCATGTGGCAGTTTGTTTGAAGCAAACCATGCATTCAACAGAATACTCACACGATCTGCACTCTTGTAATCCATTATTGGTGCTTAAACATGACGACACTGGATATATGGCACCTAAACGTTTTCTTTCACTTGTATAACAGATCCTTCAGTTATATGTTTCACATATGAAGGAAGGAAAAGTTGACTTGAAGAAGCAAAAGAAAGCTGACAGAGATGCTCCACGTATTTATTCTGAAGAGGAATTGGAACTTCATGGACAGATTGCCAAAGAGATTATGGACCTTCTTAGGCAGGATGTTTTGGGGCCATGCTCCCACAAGTCTATGTCTCGTCCCTCCGTTCGATAATAGTAAACTTAAAAGTAGGAGATAAGTCTTCAATTTTAGCATCTCTACGCTACTTGGCTTCAATCTTATCAATCCTTGGTCCCACGGTCATTAATTGCACTTCGAGGAAGTCATGGCCTTGATCCTTGAGTGCCACAGACATTTGTTTGAACCAAAATGTTCTTTTGGAATCTTTTCTGTCGGTTAGAGCTGTTGGGAGCCATTCTTCATGCACTTGAAGTTATTGTAAAGGAGTTGGGTGCCTTTCTCGGTCCATACCTTTGAAATTATATATTTCATAATCTTGCATCAGGATGTACTTCCTTGGCGAGATGACAAAGTCCAAAGTGCAAGCAAATCACCGATGCTTCTTGAGAGAAGATTCCGGTACTAAATTTTTGATGCCTGTTCTGTTTTGAACATGTATTTGTTGATTTGGTGTTAACCTGTCCTACTGAATTTTTAGGCTCGCCTTCTTTTGGATTCATTGATCAAGTCTTATGACAAAGCTGTCAAGGCTGATGCAGCATCTACAACGACCGTTTTTGAAATAGTGGCAGCCGTCTCATCAAAATTGGACTGGCCATCAGTAGCTACATATCATGTGAAGATATTTGATTTCTGTTTATCAGCATTTTCATTGCGGCAGAATCCTCCAGAAAACATCTCTTCAATTTCCATTGTTTATGGCAACCTTGATCGAATTTTTCATGATTGTGCTCAAAATATGCACAGGTAGAAGCTGCAATTTCATAAGGATCCTTAGTTTTGGATGCCGATTCCAATGAGCCATAGCTTGCTGTATTTGGTGAAGTAGATCAAATGCCACAAATGGAGTGCCCCTGCTGTTACGAAGCATCGGGCTCATATCAAGAAATTTTAGCCGTTGATTGATTTTGACGGTCCTAATGGTCCAGGTCTTCTCATAGTGTCCATTTATTTACGTGCTTAATATGTGCTTTGCCAAAAAGTGTACCCCACTAGCAATTTTGTACCCATATGACTACTGGCAGGATCAACCAGGTAGCTTCCATAAAGGGACCATCCATCCACCCACACACGGGTGGAGGGCACAAGAGGAGCGATCGGCATCGACTCCATTTGTTCCCAAAGGGGCGGCGGCAAGGCGATGGAGGCATGGCCGATCTGGCACCGGCACTTGAAGTGGGAGGTCACCAGTAGCGCCAATAGCAAACAAAGGCGAAGGAGAGAAGGACATGCACCGGCACCCGCCAAGTGTCCAAGAATGGAACAAGGAACAGCGCCACCAAATGGCGTCGGAGGCCGGGGAACACACATGATGAGGACTAGGTCGGGCAGAACATTGAGCGTCTCGAACTTGTTGTGTGCATCTGGAACTCCGGCATGGTAGGTGGAAGAGGTTCAT